>JACMZG010001863.1:8115577-8315577 GCA_018340805.1 Microvelia longipes
GGTACTATATCTCATTGGCAAATGTATAGAGATACATTTCAAAAATTAGTACATGATGATGTCACATTAACTACAATTGAAAAATATCATCACCTTATTGGTTCATTAAAAGAACCTGCTCTTTCTGTTATCAAATCAATACCAACTGCTGGTGACAATTATGAACAAGCATGGTCCGCTATTCTTAAAAATTATGATAACAAAGAAAACTGGCATCAACCTTTCTCAATGAAATCACGAACTTTAAGCCCATAACTGGTCGTGCTACATCAACAAAACCTGAAAGATTTTTTATTAAAAATTAAGGAAAATGTATCCTCCTTAAAACAACTTGGTATACAGACAAATTTGATTATTTAATGTTTGAACTAGCTAGTCGAGGTTTAGACAGAACAACACGGGAAGCATTTGAGCACAACTTTAAAAATAGCAAACCTGCATCTGAATTTCCCACTTATGAATCTCTTATTGACTTTGTTGAGAATCGTGAGTCAGCCTTATCAATGTGTGATGAAGGCACTAAACATGAGCAAAATTCAAACAAACAAAATAGTTCAGGTTCATCAAACCACAAACAACAGTCTTGGAAGCAGCACTCTCCCAACAAATATCAACCTAAGCCACTTCAAGGTTCTAACAACACACAAGGTTTAAATAATTCACAAGGCTCAAACAATGCTCATTCTTCCTTTTTAGCAAATAAAACTTCTAACTATAACCACTCAACTAATAAACATAATTCAGACAAGCCTTCGTATTCTGGCAATCATCAGTCAAAGAAAACATCAGCTTACCAACATGATCCTCAGGGTCAGCTGTCGTGTTTTATCTGTAAAAATAAACATATATTAAAAGAATGTGCAACATTTAACTCAGCTTCTCCAGCTGATCGGTTAAAATTATTAAATGGTTGGAATGGGTGCTTTTGTTGCCTCCCCCCTCACATAAAACTACTGACTGTAAGTCTAAGTATTCATGCAGGCAATGTCAGTCTAGGTTACATCATACCTCTCTGCACGTTGGCAACCCTGGGAGTTCCGCATATTCAGGCTGTGCTGTTAACAATATCTCATCTGAAGTCTTACTTAGTACGGCTTTAGCTACCATTAAAGATATCAATGGCTTACGTCATACTGTCAGAATGATTATCGATACTGGTAGTCAGTCTTCAGTAATTACTAGCAACTTTGCTAAGTTGTTAGGTTATCAACCAGATAACTTTGTTAGAGTAATCCAGGGAATAGGTAACTCACCACCTATCACTACTCAAGGAAGAATCAAACTGACTTTAGAGCAACTTATTGCACTCCCTAGTTTTTACCTGATATACTAAGATATCATCTATAGATATTCTTATGTTATCAAGTAACTTGGGTTACTAAAACACAAGTTGCAACACAACAACAAGTACACAAGTAATAACTGAAATTAGATATCTTTTAAGCAGATACTTAAAACATTGCTCATGTTTGAGTTTCATTTAATTTTGCCCTTTTAATCTGAACTATTGTTCTTTATCTATGATTTTTTGTTTTGGTTCAAAAGATTAGTATTATTAATATTAGGCCTTCTATCTATATGTCTATCTATAACTATCTTCCTTTTGACCTTTTATTCATTTTTATGATTTTATTATTATCTTTGTCTATTTTATATTTTTATTACTTTACTATTTCTTTTATTACCAACACAAAACTTTCTCACCCAAATCTTAACACTTTCACATCTTAACCATCTATTTGTCTATCATAAATATCTTTCCTTCCCTTTCTTACCAGCATCTCTACACACTGCCAGTTGTAGTTGTTTCTTTGAAGAGCTCATCTCATCTTGTGCTAAACAGTCATCAAAATTTAGTTTTTAAACCTCTTCAAAGTTTAAAATATACCTAGTCATTATAGTGATCATTGTGAATCATTGACTTAAGGTTTTACCTTTTAAATAACTTAAGTTAAATATCCGGACTAGTTTATTGTGCACAATAGTTCTCAGTTTAACCTAAACTTAGCTTAGTGATCACTATTCAATGGAATGATCATTTATGGATTCAATATATTCATGATGACCATCATCGCAAGATCACCATGTTCTATGTTGTATTGGAGTGGATAACCTCATCATCATCATCAAATAACTGGTTCAGGTCAGATCATTCCTTTATCATCATCATCAAAGGTACATACTCTTAATCATTAATATCTCTGCATTTTTCGTTAGCTATCCATGAATCAAATTTGCTAACATAATCATCAGGACTTTCTCAGTCATCATTTGCTACTTACCCTATGTTTCCTATCCTTTATTCTATATATCATGTCTTATATAATCACTCAAATAACATATTCATTAATTCACACAAACTTACACTGATAAATAAAATATACTCAACCAATATAATCATTATCATTTATATAATATATCTCAATCTACATTCTTTATTTGATAAAAGTAATTTTAGCATTTTTGCTTTTCTACAAAACTGCTATTCCTTTATTAGTAATTTTTTAATATTTTACTTTTTCTAATTGTTTTCTGTAGTTTCATGCAGTTTAAGTCTCATAAATCAAAATTTGATTTCTATAATAATTTTGTCAATGGACTTTATAAGACTTTTCTTTATAGTTATTATAAATACATATATTTGTTTTATTTTAATTCACTTGTCCAAAATAAAGCAATTACATCAACTTATTTTGATCAAAGTAGTTTTATTTTCAGTCTTACATTATTTTAGTGCAGTAAATTTATTCTTTTATTATATTAATTTAATCTATGTCTGGTGATCATATGTCATTAGATATATTTTCAACCATTTATTTTGTTAACATACATACAGTCCTTGTTTATTTTCATTTTATGTTTTATTGCTTTATTTTGGTGGTGTATTTAATATCAAGTGTTATGATTTAGATGTTACTTTGAATCTTCTCAGTTTTTTTTAAGAACTTAATTTACTTTCGTAACAATATATTTTTTTGTTTTTTTTTGTTTTTAAGCTTAGTCTGCTTCATTTTTATGGGAACTGTTTTATGTTTAATTTTTGGTTCAAATATAATTATGTGGTTAAAAACCAACATTTTTGTTTTTTAATACTTAGTTGTAGTTTAGCCTTAAGTTCTTTTTTTTCTACTTTTTCATCATCGTTATCATCAAGCTTACTTGTACAGAGACCAAGAACCAGTGCAAATAACCTGGTTTCTGTACAGCTCATAAGATGCAAAACATCTTCCAAGAAGGCATCCTTACTTAGTCGAGGTCGAGGGTTGCTAAGGATGACTAGGGTGAAAAAAGAGGTGGAGCCATCTTTCCAACAACCGGCACAATCTCAACGTAATAATCGTCGTGGAAGATATTGAAGACAAGTTTGGTTTCGTTTTAAAAGTTATCGAGCACCAACTTTAACTTTGTGTCAAGGAAATCTTTTACACATACAAATACGTGCGCGCGTGTTCGTTAAAAAGAAAAACAACCATGTCTTGGGGAGTCGGCCATTTAGAATGGTCCGATTTAGCTGAAACCAATCTCATTCCATTCGGTAGATCAAAAACTATAAATAACACTTTTTTGACACTCCAGTAAAATTTCAAAATTGTTCAATTCAGATGACGTTATCAAACAAGGATAAATTTAACGACGTAATAAATTAAACAAAAACATTAGATTCTTTGCAACAATAGATCAGAAGGACCCTGTTTAGGAAAAACATGACCCAGCCTTTTCTTTCCACGCCGTCTATCTCAAAGTTACATCTTCGGGGAAGAAAATTCACTAAATTAAAAAAATAAACAAGATTAAAAACGTATTTGCCTAATTTTTACTTTTCCTCATTTATACCGTAGGTATATAGGAAAAGTATTGTGTTTACAAAAAATTCGAAACTGGAATGTCACCACAATTATTATTTATTTCTTAACATTTTACAAATATTTAGTTTAGTCTAGAAAATGTAATCTGATAATTTAAAGTAAATGTGTTTACTTTCTATTCCAGGAGAAAATATTGGGAATTTCCCCTAAGGGAAATCTCTTTTAACCATAGCAGCGTTGTTTCCTGAGGAAAAACGTCAATCGAAAAGTCCAATTTTTTCAGCTTCCCTTGTTTAAAAGCTTGTTAGTGGGAAGTGTAGAGACACGTTCAGGCTCAAACCCAAATGTTATAAATTTACAGGTGCTTGCATCTTTACCAAATAATTCAAAGCCATTGATGACGATATATATATATATATATATATATATATATATATATATATATATATATATATATATATATATATACTATTTAACTTCTAAGTAAAATCAATGTAGGTAAGTATATTATATTAAGTGGTAAGCTTTGGCAGCAAACTAACCCAAATTTAAAGTAGGAAAATGAAATAAGAATAAATTATTTATGAAAAAGAATATTTATATATATTGAAAACTACATAACAAAATTGATATTGCATTGTGACAGAACTGATTTATAATTTATTATTTATTTTTTTTTTTGGCATATTAAAATATAAGTATAATAATAATAATTAATATATAAGTATAATATAAGGCATAAGTAAAATATAATTTTAGTTTTAGTTGATAGACCATACATAAACAATATTAACATAGATGGTTCAATCCCAAGTGTTGCAGGAACACTCAATTGACAAGTTAATATATTAGTAATAACTGCAACGTATTTTGTTTTCCAAAATTTGGGGGTAAAATCACGCGGAACAGCACCGTCGTTTTCTTAAAAGAATTACAATAATTCATTTTGAGTGTTTTAGACTTGAGATTCAAATTTGCTATCTTATAATAACATCTTGGATTGGTGCAATCGGATAAATTTATGAAACTCAACAAATAAATTCTGACAATAGGGGTTTGAATCTAAGGGGATCGTTAGGGGGACAATAAAGAGTGAGAAATCACATTTTTCACTTTTTACCAATTTATACGAAATTATTATAGAAGTTATATGGGATCACTCATCCATCGTCTTCCCATCATTCTAGCGCTGAATAACGGATGGAAAGACTTGATTATCCTCAACAGCTCGTGGTTTGATAAATAAAAAAATATGACAGTTTCACACTTCCACCACTAGAGAATCAATCATATTGTTTGTAAATTTTTGAGCGAACCATCTATATTAATATTTTTCATCTATGTGATGAACCCAATATTATTTTTGGGAAACCAGGAAGTGTTTCCCAAAAACACTTAAACCAGGAAGTGTTTAAGCCCCTCTATAGTCCCACCTAAAGTCGCCTATTCTGCTGGTCACATTAGCCAGATGTATCATATCCAAAAGACATGAGCGGCCTCGGAGCTTAGATGGCTCATATCTCTCTTTATGGCCTTAATTGAAAAATCTGGTTCTACCTCTTTACTTGATGGCGGAGACTAATAAAATGTTACCAAGTTTTAGATTTTTTTACAAAACCAAGAATCTCAATTTTGCGGCACCCAAAATTTTGCGCCCCGGGTGGCCGCCCGGTCCGCCCTACCCTTTAATCCGCACTGTATATAATTCAGGGGGGGTTCCCCCCCCCCCCCCTAAGGGTTTTACCTATAATCGCCTATGATAGCATGCGTACAAGAGTTTAAACTCGTAATTTGATCTAATGCGGGATATGACATTGAAGTTAAATCCGAACTACATCCCAACACTCTATCAACTCTGTTGGAAACAAGGATCAAGATAGGATTCTCCCCATTCTAACTCCAAGATGTTTTTACAATATGTAAATTCAAATCGGGCCCAGGGTGCCCGATTTGAATCACTCGAAAAAAGAACCATTAGTGATATCAAATCATGAAGCATCTAAAATCTATCACTAATACGTAATATTGCTTAATGATTTAAAATGCGGCCTTTATTCTTTTACGTTGCAACCTTTATTCTTTTACGTTTAATCATGAGACTATTCCTATAGAATTCTATTAAGATTAAAGTGTATCTTAATTGGAGAATATTTTGAAGTAATCCAAATTTTTTTACAACATGACAAGGGTAGAACACAGAAAAAAGGTAGTCAGACAAACCCGTGTTTTTCGGGGTTATCGTACTTTTTCCGAAGCCCCCATTACGAAATGTGACAAGCGTTAAATAATAATATTACTAAATTCCAAGACATAATCTTAATCTTTTCATGTGCTACAAAAAAATTCGAATTAATTTCTTTAAGAGTAGTCTGGCCGACAAAGTATTTTTTTTTATAATCCCAAAATTGGTTTTAAAAACAAATTAGAGTATTTTGTTCAATCAACTTTTCATAATATTAAAATAATCAAAGTGAATTAAAATATCTATAAATCAAGTTTTTGATGATTTTAAATTGTTTGATGGGTCGGATTCCTTGATTTTACTTCTTTTATGCTGACGTGGAGAACAGTGGAAGTATGATTTTCATTAGTTGTTGGTTTATGCTTTACAACCTGAGCAGTAGAATTTCTACTATTTGATAAACAATTACTATTTTTACTTCTCCTCATTTATACCGTAGGTATATAGAAAAAGTATTGTGTTTGCAAAAAAATCGAAACCGGGATGAAACCGGAATTAACCGTGTAAGGCCTCCTGAGTGATTTCCGCAAAGTTATCTTCTGTACGAGTGTTTGTGTCTGTTATCATCATTGCTCTGAAAGTAATCATGCTAGACCGTCAAACTTAATACGAAAATCAGTCAATCGCTTTAGTTGTGCTATTCAGAAAATAATTTTGTATGACGTCATTAACCCGCAATAATGACTCAGCGAAAATTTCGAAAAATCATAAAACGCGGAAAAATGATGCGATCGGATTGAGATTTAGCACGCATGTAGCTTTTATAAACATGTGTGCCAAGTTTCATCACATTATCAGATATAGTTTAATTTTTATCAAATAAATTATGTACATTTTTTAAAAAAATTGTAAAAAGTCAGAAAATGATCCGATAGAGTTTAATTTGGTAAAACTGTAAAATATTACTTAATAAATAAGTACACTTACTTATTTATAATAGTCGTTTCAATACGACTATTATATCTATGATTTTTGTTGGATCACATAAATTAATTAGCATTGAGCGTGGTCAGTGCTATCTGAGGACGAGCGAAGCAAGTCCGAGGACATGCTGCAGTATAAATTTTTTGAATTGTATATTCTGAGGACGAGCGAAGCGAGTCCGAAGCAAAGAGGATGAGCGTAGCGAATCCAATGTGATTAGGAAAAGTTCCGAGGTACCCCATACCCGATTTTTTCTGGATAAATTGTCAAAGTAAAAATGTTTGAACCTTTTTAAATATAGTAAAATGAGTTTTAAATTATCAAAATTGCAGCATGTGTCGTTATTTTGGAAGAATGATAAATATGCTAATTTCATTCGATAAATCAAAATAACAGGTAAATGATAAGTAGTTATGCTCTGCTCAGGTTATAAGGCATAAACTAACAATTTAAGCAATCAACGCATTGTTAATAGTCCAAGAGCCAGGCCTAAAAAATTTGACTCATTTTGTACTACTTCAAACCATATTATTCTGAAAATATACATTACATTATGATGGAAAAGCATAGTCTGCCTATCCAGAGTGGAGCCCTTCTTATGATTGCGCATGTGCAAAATTTTATTAAATCGCACTTATTCCAGTTTTCTTGCAATAAGTGGCTCCCTGTAAGTCGTGTCCAAAAAATGAAGAGACAATTTTTTTAAGCTGATAAAATTTCCCATAAAACTAGTGTTTATTCGTAAAAATCGGATAAATTCAACTAAAGTTATGATATTTGTTCAATGGCCAAAAAATGCTCAAAAAGTCAATATTTTTTCAAAGTAATTCGCTGACTTTGCTTAAAAAACATTAACCTTATATGGGTTCATATTTTGCACACGACTTACAGGGAGCCACTTATTGCAAGAAAATTGGAATTAATACGATTTTATAAAATTTTGAGTATGCGCAATCATAAGAAAGGCTCCACTTTGAATAGACGACTATGTTTTTCCTTCATAATTTAATGTATATTTTAGAATAATTTGGTTTGAAGTAGCACAAAATGAGTCACATATTTTCAGGTCCGGTCCTTGGAATATAAGCATTTTGATACACGCCCGGTCTGACCACGGCGCCAGAACTTTAATATTAGTATCGGAGCTAATCCTGATACTTAATTTCCTAATATGAATAATAATAATTGATAAATATGAATAGTATCGTAATAAGGTAAACTTTACTTTTATAATATATATGATAATAATTATAATTTAAAGGAAAAGAAAGGTTCTTAAAAAATCAACCAATTCTAATCTTTGTAGACGTAAGCGGCATTGGCGCTGCGAATGTAGCGCATACAACTGACTACATAACAACTGATGTAGACTAAATAATTAGCTTGCCACTTTTGCACCACGATACTCTTATCGTCAGAAGTCAGCATATCTAATCAGAACACTTATAAGTTAGGATCAATTATAACATGGCTAAAAGGTTCCTTTAAACCCTCCACTCTCATTATATATATATATATATATATATATATATATATATATATATATATATATATATATATATATATATGTATTATATATATATATATATATATATATATATATATATATATATATATATATATATATATATATATATATATATATATAATATATATATATATTATATATATTATATATATATATATATTTATAACAGTCGGACCTCCATATAACGAACTTCTATACAACGAAAGTCTCTATGTAACGAATTTTTTTACGTTCCCTTGAATTTTGTGTTTAAAAGTGTTTCCATTTAACGAAAAAAAATTCTATATAACGAACAAAATTTCCAGAAATAAAGATAAAGACTTTCACCGCAAACTTTCAAGGAATTGACCAAAACGGCACTTCTGTTTTTCTGTAATTTCCCCAGAACAATTATTTATTGATTCTCGCCCTGCCTTATTTAATTTTTTGCGAACTCTTTCTTTACAATTTTCTATGAAATTAGAATTAACACAGCATAGAACTAAAAATCTTTCAGTTTTAATTTGGTATTCGGTCTGACCAGTTCGTTTCGTGAAACTTTTTATTTGTTTGTAAATCGAGTTTATTAAAATGTCAATACGGGAAATCGCTGTCCTTTCTGAAAAAAAAATCAATTTATTAAAAGATTCTGACGATGGAGTCAAAAACAAAGACTTGTCTCTGAAGCATAAAATCGCTCCTAGTTCTCTATATCAACAATTTTAAAAAAAATCGGGAATCTATACTTAGGTTTATACGAAACGAGTTGGCGATTTGAAAAAAGTTCTCGAGTATGCAAGTATGAGACATTGATGACGCAATTTTACAGTGGGTGACAATGTTAAGGGACAAAAATATGCCTGTGACAGGACAGCTAATAAAAGAAAAAGCTGCTGAATATGCAACTGCGAGGTTATTATTCATCCATTATATCCATTAAAATATCATAAAATAGTACAGAGTTATTTATTATTTCTATACAACGAAATTTCTATATAACGAATTTTTTCTCTTGAACCTTTAAGTTCGTTATGTAGAGGTCCGACTGTATATATATATATATATATATATATATATATATATATATATATATATATATATATATATATATAATATATATATTATATATATATATATTATATATATATATATATAATATATATATATATATTTTACCAGTACGATATTCATAAGACATTTTTCTTAACATCCTACATCCTAAAATTAGAACTATATATTTTGTTTCGTGCAGCTTCACATTTAGTCACATTTAACATAAACCTACTATATATTAAAATTATTCGCATGTTCAACTATCATTACCAGCACATTGTTAATTACTATTACTTTCTGATAGTGCGTGGAGTTAGTTATATCATTCTAAATCTTGTAAAATAAATTATAAATAATTTAAGGTTTTTTGGTATTTGTTATTTTAATTTTTAATTTCTTAACCTTATTATTTTTTTTTTTTGTTGAATATATTTAGCAACCAGGTTCTAGAGGTTAATTTACTGAAGCAGGTAGGCAAAATGGCGCTCCTATCTTAGAACCAGCTAATCATCCCCTAACCAGTACCCCTAACCACACCCTAACTAACATTTTCCTTTGCTCCGCAAAATAGTACTCAGCCTGTAAACAGCTTTGATGATGACGTAAAGTTGAAACCAGGCAGTCATAATTTTGTAGTACTACTGTGGTTATATTATTTTTTTTCTGATTCTTGCGTGTTTTTTTGTTCAGTGAAAACATGATAGATAGATATATATATTATATATATATATATATATAT
Organism: Microvelia longipes; assembly: GCA_018340805.1. NCBI lineage: Eukaryota > Metazoa > Arthropoda > Insecta > Hemiptera > Veliidae > Microvelia > Microvelia longipes. Next base: position 8,125,849 of record JACMZG010001863.1, read on the forward strand.
ATATATATATATATATATATATATATATATATATATATATATATATATATATATACCATGAAATTTAATATAAACAACACTCAGTTAGTCTGAGACCGTCAATGATCCAGAGAGACGTTGGTCGCTAACGTCACCAAAAAATCGTCGTCACCATAAAACTTGAATTATCGCCACCATATTAACAAGATCTGACGTCACCATAACAAAAGACCTTTTACAATTATTTTTAAAAAAGAATATCGTTGTTGAAACAATAACTATGTGGCCATGAAGCAGCCACTGAAATGACCCCGGAACGCTTAGTGCATTATAAACCTGAACTTGCTTTTAACATGATGTAATATTTAAATAAATACCTTTTCTCATTAAACCGATAACATTTTATCTGATTTTTCAAGTGGTATCTGACTGTTTGTTCTTTATCAAGAACAAAATGTCAATAGCTTTAAATTCCAACTCCACTTATCTTAGTTATATATAAGTCGCCATTACTTATAGTTTTTTTAAAGTAAATTTAATTTATTTGATGAGTTAAGTGAATATTTTACTTTAGTATTGGTTTAGGTATTATTTTTCCACATTATACAATAGTTATATAGGAAAAGTATTGTATTTCCACAAAATATCCGAAGCCGATTTCACCAGAATCATCAGGTGAAATCTCAGCCCGAAAATGTGTCCATAATTTGTTTCAGAGTTTTGCAAACCTTTATATATATAAAAAATCAACCTTGAGGAGGACACAAACCCTATTGAAAACCAGGTATTTATGACGTCAATAACCCGATTTCCTGAGTTAGCAAAGTTGTTAAAAGGTCGTTTAAATTTACGGCTAGAATTTTTCGCATCGAAAAGTTCCTCATTTATGTTTTTCAGGCGCTGAATCAAATGAACATGGTCCGAAGTCGATAAAACCATTCTGAGGCCCATATTCAGAATCGTTTTTAAAAAATCTCTCCTAGGTTGTACCTAGCTTTCTCCTAGGCCTTGCGGTATTCACAATTGTTTTTGAAATCTCTCTTAGGTTGTTCCTAGCATTCTCCTAGGTTGTTCCTAACCTTCTCCTAGGCCTTGCGGTATTCACAATTGTTTTTGAAATCTCTCTTAGGTTGTTCCTAGCATTCTCCTAGGTTGTTCCTAACCTTCTCCTAGGCCTTGCGGTATTCACAATTGTTTTTGAAATCTCTCTTAGGTTGTTCCTAGCATTCTCCTAGGTTGTTCCTAACCTTCTCCTAGACCTTGCGGTATTCAGAATCGTTTTTGAAATCTCTCCTAGGTTGTTCCTAGCTTCTTCCTAGCCTTCTCCTAACTTCTAAAAAATTAACCCTAGAAATGATTTTACGTATTCGTGGTAAAAAGTTATTTAAAAAGCTAATATAACATAAAAGAAAATAAAAACTTACATTAGGGTTAGTTATAATTTAATTTTATTATTTATTTTTACAATTATTTGAAAGGTGTTCCTAACCTCAAATTCACACTCAAGTAGCGCTACCTAGTAGAAAACTTTTACCCATTTAATGTACCTTTTTATACACAGTTACTTTGATATTGAATTTTTATACTTTGCATAATCATACTTCTAACTAGTCGTAGCGCTTCGCTACGGTAAGTTTAAAGACGACGTGTAAGCGTTCTGACGCTTTTGATTACTTTTAAGTTTTTGATTTAAGTAATTTATAAATTTAATTGATTCAATCAGGTAATAATGAAATAGTGGCTAAAGTTTACACGTGCTAGGAGATAGATTTTTGCATTTAATACAGCCTGTATTTTAATTACATCGGCAAGATGCTGCGCACATGTGATTAAATGTAATTACCTGATAAAATTGACTAAATCGATAAATTAATTAAACGAAATTGGCACTTACCTGCGTTTTGTGAAAGTTTTAAAAAGACTACTATTTACTTTTAGGGTCTGAATTTTTTAATACAGAACATGACAACGGCGAACCGTTTTTGTGAAAAATAAATAAATAAAAATAATTTTATAATAACAATAAATGTAGCTGTCATAACAAAAAATTGCCATGGTTTTCATAAATTTAATTCCAAAAATATAATCGGTCACTTTTGGAAAGCTATTGAATCCAACATTTTTCCTCATTTAAGTTACCCCGCCCCTCTGACTTAAAATACGGAAATTTATAAAAGTGAAAACAATAATCTCATCAGATTGACAAAAATATTAATAGTTTACGATTATTTTAAAGTATCTATTGTGTAAGTGCGTGACCTTGGCCAAGTGAAGGTTTGAAACTTGAAAATGATTTGCATTTTCTTTATAATTATATAAAAATAAGTTTTATTATTTTTCTTATTATTTATTATTATTCCTAGGGTTGATTTATTAAAAGTTAGGAAGAAGCTAGGAACAACCTAGGAGAGATTTAAAAAACGATTCTGAATACCGTAAGGCCTAAGAGAAAGCTAGGAACAATCTAGGAGAAGGCTAGGAACAACCTAGAAAAATTTTTTAAAAATGATTCTGAATACGGGCCTTAAAATGATTTTATGGACTTCGGACCATGTTCATTTGATTCAGCGCCCCAAAACATAAATAAGGACTTTTTTCTGAAAAATTCTAATTGTTAATTTTAACGACTTTTGACAACTTTGCTGACTCAGCAAATCGGGTTATTGACGTCATAAATACCTGGTGTTCAATAGGGTTTGTGTCCTACTCAAGGTTGATTTTAGTACGTGTTGTAGATAACTTTGACGAATATTATATTCTAAGGACGACCGAAGCGAGTACGAAGTAGATGAGCGTAGCGAATCCGATGTGATAAGAAAAAGTTCCGAGGTACCCCATACCCGGGGTACTTCGGAACTACTAATTCTGATCAAATTAGTAGGTAATGCAAGATTGTATTAAATATCTCTGCGTACATAGTCATGAACAGTGTGTAATCCGTTGCCTTGGATAAAACATTCTGTTATAAATCAACCAAAAAGGTAAAAATAATTTGCCTCCCCTTAAATAAACTTGAGATTACCGTCACTAAAAAAAATGAATTCAAAATTATTTTCAAATAAGTTACTCATTTTGTCCAAAACGGATTTTAAGTTTTTTTTTTCTTAAAATCTTTTCCTTAAATTCGCTCTGAACCACTCTTTTTGACCTAAAACGGATTTCAAGCCAATAAAAAAATAATTAAAAATGGAACAAAAAATGATTAAAGATATTCTAGGAACGATTTAAGGTACCTCTCAACCTACCTTGGATCCTCCTAGGTTGTTCTTAGCTTTTTCATAGAATTTAAGGTTCAAAGTTAGGAAAAGGCTAAGAGAAACTTAAAAAGGATCTCTTCCTAGCCCTAGGCACGGTTAAAATGCTCTAAAAAGGACACTATAGCTAGAAGGACGCTAGGAAGAAGCTAGGAACAACCAAGGAAGAACCTAGGAAAGATTTTCTTGGATATTTTTGATCATTCTGAATACAGGCCTAACTGACCAAAAAGTTGAAAAAAAAACTACAAACCAAAATTATGGTCGATAAAAATAAAATTTCAAATAGACTGTCGTTTACGTTGTTGGGGGCACTCAATCGACTAAATCCGGTCCGGAGCCAATGCGACCGCTTAAAAGGGGTTGTATCCTCGTTATCGTATCGGACCACTGATCCTAATAAGGACATTTTTTTCGTTTTATTTACATTATATAAGTTATATCTACAAAGTAATTATGGCACGATGGTTCGCAAGTCGGTCGAATTTCTTTGGAATAAGCGTTTCCGAGCTTAACAATCCATTCATTGCTTAAGGTTCCGTTTATGCTTTATAACTTCAGCAGTCACTTAATTATCAATCTCTACTCGTAACTATTTTTTGCTGTATTCTTAAAGGAAACGCGCATTAATATCGTGTTGGTTATACAAAACTATGCCTCTAAAATGGGCAGTACACACCATTATTTGTACTAGTTTAATGCTCAGTTAGATAAGGTTATCTCTCAGTGAGTTATCTTTAAGGTTATAGCGCATTTCCTTTAAATAAAGAAACAAATGAGTGACCAATAGTGCTTGATACTTGAGTAGCTGCTCATGTTGTAAAAACCGGGACCTTTAGCAATAAATACATTGTTAAGCTCAGAAACACGCATTACAAACGAAATTCGCACAGTACGCGGACCGCTGCGCCAATATTTTATTTTTCTGTCTCATTAGTTTTTTTATTAAAAATAAATAAGTAAAATATGATTTGTGTAACTCACGAGGGGATAAAGCTTTAAATTATTTATCTTGTACGTAAAACTTATTTATGATAGAACTTAGATTTGAAGATTAAATTAGCATTTGAAGTAGCACAGAAACAAAAATAAAATAAATTTTAAACTGTTTGGGATGATACGTAAGAAAATAATTTTGATTGGAGACGCCACAGTCGGCAAGAGATCGTTACTGCTGGCATACAAAGAGAAAAAATTCATCAGTGTCTATCATCCATATGTTCGCGAAGAGTTTGTGAAACAAGTTGATATAAAAGGAGAACAAGTTGAATTCGTCTTTGAGGCGTGGGATGGAGTTGAGTGTTTCGATAGGTACAGATCACTTGTGTGTCAAAACGTTGATTTAGTCATTCTATGTATGTCTTTGGATCAACCGTTATCTTATGATGGGATCTTCGAGAAATATTGGCCAGATATTCAAAAGGATTGTCCTTCAGCGCCATGTATGTTGGTTTCTAACAAACAAGACTTAAGGAATGAAACAGATATTGCATCAATAACAAACAAAAGTGGTAAAAACCAATATAGTTACTTACAGGGAGAAATGCTGGCTCAGAAAATCGTTGCTTTACATTACGTGGAGTGTTCTGCTAAGAATATGGTGGCAGTAAATGAAGTTTTCCAGCTAGCTATGGATTCTACTACAAAGCGACATAAACAATACACTATGCCACAGAAACTGAAAACTTGTTGTTTATCTTAAGAAAAATTTAGAATCTAAATGATTAAGACATTAATGAAACAAAAGGCCTTCGGCCTCTTTGCGGCCCTCACGCGTCAAATGTGGCCGCTTCGCGGCCACATTTTTGTTGTTCATGATCAGTTCTTCATATTAATGGTTCATATATAAGTGGCATACTGCCACAAAATGAGCGAATTTCCAAATGTATTAGTTAAATACGGGCCTTCGGCCCGTAGCCGCTACGCGGCCTCGGCGCTTCGCGCCTCGTCCGCTCCCAGCGTCGGCCCACCGGGCCGCTTCGCGGCCACATTGTTGTTGTTTTTATGATGTGTTGTTTCATTATTGTTCTTGTTACATGGCATTTGCCATGTACCTAGCGAATTTTCACAGCCTCTCACACAGGCCCGCTTCGGGGCCTGAGAGGCTTTCACAAATTATTTTACTAATTAAGATTTTATTAATACTTTATTATTAATAGTATGCTATAATATTAAAACTAGCAAGCATTATAAACAAAAATATATTCATGATTTATGTTTTTAAATAAAAATACCGTTTCCGTCACTTAGGATCATAGATAAACATATTAACATAGATGGCTCACTCAAAGATTTAAAAAAAAATAGTTGATGGGATGCAGGAGGCTCATGTAGTACAGTCTAGTGGTGACAGCGTGAAACTGTCACATATTTTTTTACATAGTCTTTGTTTACTTTTATTTTATTTTACTAAACGATTGGCAATTGTTTGTTTTAAAAAAAAATACTACAGCACAATCAAGTAGAGAATAGAGCAAATATATTTTTACTACTAGCGCTATTCAAGACTCTTGTGATGAGACCCCCAACTTAAATCATAAACACAAACATGTCAATTGAGTGTTCCTACTACACTCGGGAGTGAACCATCTATCTTAGGATTGTCTGATTGAGCTGAAACCAGTCGCAATCGTTTTAGAATGACTTCGACCATATAAAGACTACTTCGAGGTTCTCCGCTTTACGGCCTGCTTTGTTCGGCGTGGTTTAGTGGAAGCCATTTTTTGTCCTGTCTCTCTGGGACAGCAGGCTTACCAGGATGGAGCAAGAGGTAGAGGTCCATCTTTATACTATATCCCCACCCTCTAGCACTACTAAACCCAACAGATATCGTACAAGTCTTTGACCTGGACGTATACATATATACAAGATTATATATATATGTATACCGATTGCGCCATTTGTGATGGTTCGATTGAGCTGAAATTGGTCTTAATCGATTCAGCTAGCCGTCTACCTAAACACGAAATACCTTGTTTTAAAGCCATTTCAAGTTTCAAAAAAAATTTTTTTCATGACGTCATAACTTTGATTGATGACGTCATAATGTTTTTATAAACAATAGGCCTCGTAACCTCCTCAACATCTCGCGATTTGCAAAGTTTCGTTTCAATTTGAGAACGCCTTCGAGAGTTATCGTTCGCCATACGAAAGGGTAGAAACTCTTACATACATTATATATATATACATATATAATATATATATATATATATATATATAATATATATATATATATATATAATATAATATAATTATATACATATATATATAAACTTTTTTCGGACATATATTTTTGTTATCAGGAAGCCAATAGGAACCGATTCCGCTCACTCCCACCCTCAACTTCCGTCATCCGAACAACCTCATAAGCGTCATTTTCATTATGAAAATTCGCTAAAAACGTGATTTGTTTACAATATGTCAATGAATGACATACTGTTTTCTTTGACATATATATGTCTATCAATAAAACCAAAAGTAGTACGAAAAATAATATAAACTTCGTATTTGTTTATACTATACATAGTGGTACATACTATATATGGTGTAAACAATTGAATCACCTTATAAATTTTTAACATCTTGAGTATAATCACCTCATAAATTTCTAACATCTTGAGTATAATCACCTCATAAATTTCTAACATCTTGAGTATAATCACCTTATAAATTTCTAACATCTTAAGTATAATCACCTTATAAATTTCTAACATCTTAAGTATAATCACCTTATAAATTTCTAACATCTTGAGTATAATCACCTTATAAATTTCTAACCTAAGTATAATCACCTTATAAATTTCTAACATCTTAAGTATATCACCTTATAATTTCTAACATCTTAAGTATAATCACCTTTAAACATCTTGAGTATAATCACCTATAAATTTCTAACATCTTAAGTATAAGTGTCTGTAAAATAATTAAAAGAATATTTTTGACAGCAAATTCCTAATAAAATAGATTTTGTAGTATGGATTTTTTTATATCATATAATACTACTGACTTTTTTTTCATAAAATGTATAAATTCCTATGTTTCCTTCACACAATTATACTTTATTATATTTTTTATGTATTTTTAATAAATGTTAGTTTTAACAAAGACTTAACTTTACGAATTTTACGTTATATATTTACTCTATTATTTATTATCCCACAATAATGTCTAAACATGAACTCTGTCTTCTAAAAACAAGATGAAAGCAGTCAGCCATAAAACATTTGAAACGTTTTAACGAATACAATTAACCTGTTTGGGATGTAAATAATATGCTGATTTTAACAATATGGTAATGAGATACCAAGTAAACTTGCTTTTTTCGTCAAAACTCACATAAATGTCTAAAACATCTCACATAATACTATGTTTAGTAAATGTACTTTTTTGTCTAACTCACATAATACTATGTTTGAGTAAATGTGCTTTTTTTTGTCTAAACTCACATAATACTATGTTTGAGTAAATGTGCTTTTTCTTGTTTAAACTCACATAATACTATGTTTGAGTAAATGTCCTTTTTTTGTCTAAACTCACATAATACTATGTTTGAGTAAATGTGCTTTTTTTGTCTAAACTCACATAATACTATGTTTGAGTAAATGTGCTTTTTTTTGTTTAAACTCACATAATACTATGTTTGAGTAAATGTGCTTTTTTCTCACATAATACTCCTTTTTTTGTCTAAACTCACATAATACTATGTTTGAGTAAATGTGCTTTTTTGTCTAAACTCACATAATACTATGTTTGAGTAAATGTGCTTTTTTTTGTTTAAACTCACATAATACTATGTTTGAGTAAATGTGCTTTTTTTGTCTAAACTCACATAATACTATGTTTGAGTAAATGTGCTTTTTTTTTTGTCATTTTAGAAGTGATGTCACTTTAATACTACTGTTAAAACAGCCAAAAAATCGAATCAGTCCTTGGTGTTCTACATCGATCCAGTCATAATATATTAATTAAAAAAATAAAAGAATTTTATTTCTGGTATCTGTAGAATCTGAAACATGTACTTGTAATGAAACATCTTATGTTATGTGTTTTGCTAACACAATTTTTTTCCTCCTTATAGGAATAAGGGAAGTAAAAAAACTTACAATGACTTCTTATTTTTTTAAACTAATTAAATAAATAATAGCTGGCTTAAATGTAAATTATAGACCACTTGATGAATAATTATAGTTCTATTTGAAATTATGTGTTAAGTGAAAAAACGGGAAATTTTAATTGAATAATAGTCTCGACAAAGTTTGGGAAAAAACAAACGGATCTTTAAAAGAATAAACTTTAAGAAATAAAGAAAAAAACGTAATATGTTTTTTTCGAAAATTTGAAAATAATATGTTAAGGAGGAACTAAAAAAACGCGTAATAATACACTAAGGTAATTTTAGGTTTAAAATCAGATTTCGTTAAGTGAATACTGTATTTTAATGTCGGCTTTTATGTATAATTTTCTTTAGGCATTTTTGTAAACAAATTACAGTAAAATGTCTTATCTTATAGAAAATGTAAATTTGTTGTAAATATCAATTGCCTCCAGGAGGAGAAGTGAACAATGTGTATTTTTCTCCTTCTTGTCAAGGGGAAAAAATGATACTTATCTTTGCGTCTGAACCAACTGGGAGAAATGTTTATAGCGAGAGTAGTTCGGTTGTTGTAGCAACTAATTATCTATGGCTCCGCATTTCCGGTTTAGCTCAGTTAGTAACGCGCAAATCTTTTAACTTGATGGTTACAAGTTCGATTCTTACAGGGGACGCACATTTCTTGACAGCTTTTAATAAGTTTTATCATCGAGTTTGCAGAATAATTTGACGTTTACTTGTTTTATTGAATTAGATATTTTTGCGTATAAATTAACAAATAATTTCTGCTAACCAAATACGCCAACAATGATTAAAAGACTAACACTGTAATTGCAATAGAGTATTTTTACAATCTTTTTATTGCATTTTATCTTTAAGTACGTCATATAAATGAAAACCCTTTAAAATATTAGAATGAAAAAAAATATACTTTTATGATACTGCAAAAAAAACGAAAAATATATTTAAATATATTCTTTTGGCGGGAAAACGGCCTCGACTGCTTGTGTGACGTCTGACGTATGAATACCGCCGTATAGTACAATATTGACTAGAGCAACGCTCATAAGAGAATATTCTATACTCTATACCAGAGACTATAGATACTTAAACAGTAAGACTGTCGACTCAATGGTGGGAAAATTTGGATTCCGGTCGACACTAGCGCGGCGGGGGACCCACCTTTCAATTGAATGCGCGTGTCTTGATTTCCCGCTTTTTGCCCACTGTCAGTTTGAAATTTAATTTTTATACTTTGTATAGTTATACTTCTAACTAACCCTACCACCTTAATCTTACACAGAACACTTCTGATTATTTTTAAGTTTTTCATTCAAGTAATTTATTAATTTAATTGATTCAATCAGGTAATAATGAAATAGTGGCTAAAGTTTACACGTGCTAGAAGATATATTTTGGCATTTAATGCAGCCTGTATTTTAATTACATCGGCAAGATGCGCACATGTGATGAAATGTAATTACCTGATAAAATCGACTAAATCAATAAATTAATTAAATGAAATTTACTTATCTGCCATCAGTAGCGTTCTCTGGAAGTTTTAAAAAGGTTTCTATTTAGTTTTAGTTCCTGAATTTTTGAATTACAGAACATGCAACGGCGAACCGTTTTTGTGAAAAATACATACAGAAAACAATCATTTTATAATAATAATAAATGTAGCTGTCATAACCAAGAAATTGCCATGGTATTCATAAATTTAAATATAAAAATATAATCAGTCATTTTTGGAAAGCTATTGGGGTTAGTTCATGAGTTATCCGCACCGGTCCGCCGCAGCGCTATTTTTAGTAGCTTGCGATAATCGAATCCAAACTTTTCCTCATTTAAGTTAACCCCCCCTGCTCTATACTGTCAACAAAATGATACTGACAGCTGTTGTCATCACGTTCCTTAGGCATTATATTACCTGGAACACGGAATTGTTTTGTTTCAGTCTTCTTTGCATTCTATTGAACTGTAAGCAACTGTTTACCTTACGATATTTCTAACTAAAACTTCCATCTGTACTTTAAACCACCCAACCTTTAGAACGTTCCGTTTTCACCCCACTCTCTCACCCATTCCCCTTCTCCTCTTCTTTAAATGCTTATTCCGACTATTTAAAATTAAATTAAATATTTTTTCACAGCTTAGTATATTTTTAAACACATTTAATCATTTTATGAGCAAACAAAAATTTTTCAGAAAAATGCAAATACTCTATTAAAAATAATATATGTAGCGTATATGACTTCAATATACCAAATATTATAGATCTAAGCATAAATATAGCAAGTTATAAAAAATAATAATTAAATGACATATAAATGACTTGCAGTATTTATGTCAACTGAAAAAAATGAAATAGTAAACAAAATTAATCACCATGAATGATAAATAATTTTTTTTAAAGAGTTCCAATTATATTTAATTAATTGTTAAAATGTACTGTTGTTGTTGGGGTGCGTTGTTCAAGGCGAGACCGTATCGCACCACAGCGGATTTATTTAGAACATTTCATGGTTATCATTTGTTGCTTAACGTACCTTTTACTTTCAGACTCCTAGCTGCTTTATTCTATTGCAAAACCGCTTTACAATTTTTTTAATAGAACTCAAGTTCTGGCGGAAAATTACTCTTATCACATGTGATAACAATATTTTATGTGTTATCACGTACTTCAATTTTTTAATTATAATATTTTAACAATATTATAATTATTTTTATGCTATTTTAAATAATTAAAGCGAAATATTAGTGGTAATTTTGTGTTTTAAAATGTTTCGTGCACATAATAAACTATCAGTGATAATTTTCAAGTGGTTGTTGTTCACCCTACTTTTCGTTTAATTTATGAAATTATAACATTGAATTTGAGGAAATAGTTGTTCTTTAATTAATATGTACTAACTTTAATAAAAAAGGCATCAATAGAGCTTTTGTTTTAGTAATCTCAACGCCGAATACTGCTCAAAATCGGATTCACTCGTCCCAACTGTAAGATGATGCATGTACGTACTTAATTTGAACAAAAATAATTTAAAACTAGTAATTATTCACGTGATTTTTTACAAAAGATAGTGCCGTCTAATAAAACATTAACTATTTACCCCAATTCTAAGCAATAATATCATAATTTGAACGAAACGTAAGGTAAACAACAATCAAGTAAAACTTTTTTTTCACTGATATCCGAACGGCATTGCCTAAAAAATTTTTATATTCAGGTTTGTATGATAATTTTGAGAATTGTAGGCTTAAAAATAACTCGCAATACAATGAAAACTGGTAAAACTAAAAATGTTTTTTGAACATTTGTTAGCTATGGCATTGACCTTAAGATTTGAAATAAACCAATCAACTAAACAAACCAAGTGACGTCATAGCTTTTTGCCGCGAATCTTATTTTTTTAAAAATATTTTCATTTATTTTTCTTGGAAATACATTTTCTCTTACCTCGATTAACCTAACAAAACATAAAAAAAAACCATAGGTTAAAATTTATGCATCGTCCTCATTACTAGCAGTCCAAGAGCCGGACTTGAAAAAATATGACTCATTTTTTACTACAAATTTTTCTGAAAATATATCTTAAATTATGAAAAATCAACATAGTGCCTACCCAGAGTAGAGCCATTCATATGGTTTCGTACGCGCATGCTTCAAATTGTATAAAATCACGCAAATTTCAGTGTCCTTGAAATAAGTGGTTCCCTGTGGGTCGTGTTGAAAACATGAAGAGAACCTTTTTTAAAGGTAATAAAATGTTCTATGGCACGAGTAGTTAATCATCAAAATCGGATGACTACAAATAAAGCTATGGTTCTTTCAAAAACACCAAAAATGGTTAATTTATGCAAATTCAGAGAATTTGAGAAAAAAATATTGGCTCTTTATGTATTTTGTTGGCCATTTGTCATCACCTTAGTTGTATTTATCCAATTTTGATGAAAAAACACTTGTTTTATTGGAAATTTTATCAGCTTTTAAAAAATGTTCTTTTCATGTTTTGCACACGACCTACAGGGAACCACTTATTGCAAGAAACTGGAATCTGTGCGATTTTCCAATACTTTGAGCGAGGCTATTCATAAGAAGGACTCCACTCTAAATAGGCAGACTATGCTTTTCCTTCATAGTTTAAGAAATTTAACTATGATACAAAATGAGTCACATTTTTAGGCCTAGCACTTAGACTATAGTTGTTTCAATACTTGAAGATGTGCCACAAAAAACACATGTAAGCAAGGTGATGGTTACCTTACTTATGGTGTAAAGTCTACCGTAACATAATTTGCCAATATATCTAATTAGGTTTTTAAATTTCTTAGTATTATTAACTTTGTATTTGACATGAAAAGAGTATAAATACTGTTAGGATTAGCTAGTGAGAAAAATATAGAAATGTGATTATGTTGTTATCATCTTCAGATATTGTTCTGTCAGTTATCGATCTTGGTAAAGTTACGCAATTTTTCATCAAACGCTTTTGTCTCTTTTATTGCAAAATATGTTGAAATATCAGAACCATAGATACACTTGATTTAACTGTGATCGTAGCTAAGACAAATTAACTTCATCTTTATTCATATTTGAAATTCACTTGGGATGATTCATCCAAGTCGAACTATTACGTTGTTCGCAGGTTAAAACAAGAGGTTTTCAGCCTCTTGTTTATGGTTGTTTATGTGGCAAACTGCTAAAATACAAGCGAATTTTCAAATGTATTAGTCAAAAAAATTCTAGCGCAGTGGTCCACATGTCGGGCGCATTATCCACTTTTTTCTGTATTTCACAAAGGAAATGCGCACAATTGTCCTGTTGGCAATACAAAACTATGCCTCTAAAATCGACAGAGCGCACCTTTATTAGAACTAGTTTAATGCTCAGTTAGTTTCTTTATAGGTTTTAGCAAAATGGGTTGTTAAGCACGGGAAAACGCATTACAAAGAAAATTCGCTAGGCGTGTGGACCACCGCCCTAGAAATTTTTACACCTTATGATATTTAATTTTTTTGATTAATAACACTTGTGATTAAAATGTATTTAACCTACCTCTTGTAATAATTATTGATAAGCTAATTTAAATAAGTAAACTGAGTACCTCCTCAGTTTAAGCAGAAGGGACCTTAGAACAATAACTAGACTACTGACTGGTCACTGTCACCTCCGAAAACATCTCCATACCATTGGTATCTTTAAAGATAACCCAGTGTGTAGGCTTTGTGAATCGGAAACCGAAACTGCATCTCACGTACTTCTGAGATGTGAAGCCCTAGCCTTTCAAAGGTTCACCAACTTTGGTAGCAGCACTCTCACTAAGTTTGACTCTACCAACGAATCACTGCTCAAATAGATCCTAGACCTAGTCCAGGGAAAAGAATTATTCTGACCTGGACCAATTGAGAGGATTGTACAATAGACTTCTAGTCGCAGTGCAAATGGGGTCTATCCTCGACTCCAACCCCAATCATTAATAATAATAACAATAATAATTTAAATAAACGGGTAAGGAGTACACCACGTCGGATTCACTACGCTTATCCTCTCTACTTCAGACTCGCTTCGCTCGATGTCAGATATTAGTTACATTAGTTTTATTCACAACATTCACCCATCCAGGCACTGACCTCGCCCGATGCAGCTTAATTTTTTATGTTCCAACAAAAACTATTGATATACTTGCCGTATTGAAACGAAACTTAGTGCACTTATTCGTTACTTAAAGGGATTACACTTATACCAAATTTCAACTCAATTGAATCATCTTTCGATTTTTTACTATTTAAAAAAAACGTATACAAGGTATTCCATAAAAAATTAATTAATTCTGATAATGAGATTAAACTTAGAGCATATGTCAGTCTTTTACTTGTTTACATGCTTGACAAATTTAAACCCGATGAAATATTTATTTCGCGTTTAACGACTTTTCGAAATTATAGCTGAGCTATCAATGCGAGTTGATAACATCTTAAAAAATATCTTTCGGGTAGCACAACTAGATAAAGATTCAATTAAATCAAACTTAAATCAAATCAATCAATTAAATCAACCAAGATTGATTTTGATACCCAGTCTCTAGTCTATAACATAAATACACAGGGAAACACGATAAAAAGAGACACACAGACCTGGAAGATTTTGTGGAAACCGGTGATGAAGTCTCAAAACACTTGAAACGGATAATGACGGGGACATCCTGGTCTGGGATTTTTCGCAAACACAATACTTTTTTTTATATATCTACGGTATGAATGAGGAAAAGTAAAAAAAAAAATCAAGCATTCAAAAAGTCTATAACCTCAGATGATATTAAGCCCTAAGTACTGGTGATAAAACGCAGAACTATCAGTCATAAAACTTTTAGAATTGTTGTGGTCTTTTCAGAAAATAGGGTGTGACTTCATGCTATTTTTAATAGAGAAGGGAAGAAATGATTGCTTTTTCCCAAGGGTATAAAATGCAAGTATTTTCTTAAACTTGAGTCGACTCCTTGAAAAGTCATTGCGAGACTCTGTGACGTTTCCTGAAAACAAGATAAGAAGATCTCATCATGATCTCATCTGAGACACATTTTTCTGTGCATTATAATAAAAAGTAAGAGATCCCACTTCAACAATGTCCCCTTCTTAAAGGAAATGTTTAAAAGGAAAATGATATCTTAAAATTTTGAAAGAATCTGACACTACAAGACCATAACAGAATAAGAGGGGTACTTCTAGCAAGTTTGCAAACCTGGTTTGTGTGCAAATATTTTATCACATCTTCGGGTTTGTCATGTATATGTTGTGCTATTTTATAGGGAGTATCATGAATCTTATGAAACTTGTTTTTCAACAATACGCCATTAAGTTTCTCAACATACTTGATAAAAATTAGGAAAAATATATCACTTATATAATACAGTCATTATATTATTGTTAGACATATATATTTTCATGTTACAAATAATGAATTATATACTGTTGATAAAGTCTTTATAAACCACTAATTTTTCATATCAGAGAACATATTTAGGAGATCAAATTAAAATATTGCAAATTTGACAATTTTTCCTTGCTTTATCGAATAAATCCTACCCTCATTTTAAATTTTAAGTTTCTATACGATTATTAGAAGTGCCTTAGAATTATGATGAGTTAGTCAGTCAAGATCGAAATTAGTAATTTTCAAAGCGAAATTTCTCGAGTTCTATAATAGATAAAGAATTGTAATTTCACAAGTAATATTATTTCAATATAATCTTTGGGTTAGCCAATTTGTAAGATTCTAGGTTAATCCAATCAAAAGATACAAGGGGGTAGAAAAATGCTCCGAATTGCTTTGATAAAAAAATGTTCGTCAGTGACAGCCTTGGATATGAAACTTGTACCTTATAAAGCATGACTTGGCTGGACCACTGCCGTGACCCTAGATTCAGCAACCGAAAGTATTGCCAACTATTTATAAATAAATTGTATATTATTAGGGTGGCAGCATTACTTTAGATCACCAGTAAAACGGCTTTGCTGTTATCAGTTACTTTATAGAAGAGAAGGTTAGGCCACATGACGACATGACATTAGGCCTAACCTTCTCTTCGATTACAATAGTCGCTAAAACTAGCGGCCAAACTTTCCTTCTTTCGACATTTCTAGTTATATCGAAAGCACGAAATACGAGAGTAAAGTCACTTGTTAATTCTATTCCACTCTTTTAAAAAAATAAACAAAGTAAACATTGCGTACCCGAGTTTTTCTGTCACACCGGGAATACACGAGTCTAGCCGATTATAACCTACAAGCTTACTACTTTCTCCTTGGGAAACCGGCGATGCTACGGAGCAACAAAATCGCTGCTGCTGGTCAGTCATTTGGTCTGGTAATTTGTTAATGCTATGTCATTTTGAAAAGTAAACACCTATTATAATTAAAAATAAAAACAGCATTTTCTGTTGAGGTGTTTTTTCTTTTAGGGACAAGTAGAACCTTCTAGTCTTATAATTCTCAATAATGAAATTTTAAAAATATTTTCTTATCGTAAGGTTGTAGTAGGTTAGCGTGACGTTATTCCTCCAAACTAGTTATAAAGTAGATTAAATGATAGTAATCTTGTTTTTCATACGACCATAAATTTTAACATTATGATAAGGGAGTTATGGAACACTTTATTACCTTCCAACAGGTGTTTTAGAGAAACAAGGATGTTTACTTTTGGATAATGTTTGTGACGTTGTTCTTTCTATTTTGAAATTTTGAATGCCTGCACGGAGGGAATAATAATTATGTTATTTATTCATGCTGGCGTACGAAACCCTAGAAATATATACTTTGAAGACAGTGAGAGACAAAATATCGAGGAATTTTTGTTGGGCAAAAAGGGAACTTAGACATGGTCGAGGCCGTTAAAGCTTTACGTTCTGAATTCAGGTTCGCATCCCACATTGCGCTTTCAGTTTATATAAGATTATTTATTATGCATCAACTATTTTACTATACTTTTTTAACAAATTGTATACAAAAATGAGGGTTATGATGTAGTTCGCATAATGGTGAAGAGGGAAGTAGGTTAGGGGATCGATTCCGCTGGGCCCCTGATTACAAAAACATACATATATATATATATATATATATATATATATATATATATTATATATAATATATATATATATATATTCTTCTTCTATATGAATGAGTTGCTAAAAGGTAGGAATAAAATTTGGTAGAGGATATAGTGTTGGAAGGTGATATTCCCCGCATAAAACAACTACAAATACACAAGAGAAAATCTCTGAGAGGCTCAAAGGGTGCAAAGCGGCAAGGGGGGAAGGTCCCAGACGTGGTTCTAACACGTTTATTTAAAAAATTAATAAGTTTGCTGCCCTTGGACAAACATTTGTATCATTAAATAATAACTAAACCTTGTTACCCTGGGACGTTGCGTGCAACATGTCATAATGAAAAACCCTTCACACTTGCATATCTGCCATTTTAATATTTTTTAAGGTCACATATTGCTTTAAACATCACATTAAAAGCAATGTGTCCTTTAAAATATAAGTTCTTACAACCTTCAAAACATGAATCTATTAAGAAGAGTAAATTTCTTTTCACCTTGGTCGAATATATTTCACACTCTTTAAAGGAACCTTCCTTCTTTGAATCATATCAAAATTAAATAAAATGAAATACTGCTGTGAAATAATGATTTAGCGAATTTTTAATGGAAAACTAAGCTTATGAGATTGATATCATGGAGAGGGGTGAAAAGGGGGGATATATATATATATATATATATATATATATATATATATATATATATATATATATATATATATATATATATATATAATATATATATATATATATATATATATTATATATATATAATATTATTATATATTATATATATATATATATATTATATATATATATATATATATAAGATGAAGCTAATCCAGTGTGTTGTGAAAAAGTTCTGAGGTACCCCATACCTCAAAACTACCTTGAAAACTTTTAATAGCAATTATATTTTATTTTTTAAAAAAAATTGGATAAATTTAAAACACGATTATTCTAAAATAAATACAATAAAGAAAAGAAAGTCTTACATATTGTAAACAGTAGCCATAAATTGTAAAAACTATTATAGTATACCAAGAATTTCCTCAATAATAAGATTATTTGAACGGATAAAAACAGTAAGGGTTCAATAAGGAGAATAACGTAGCGAGATAAACAAACAGATGGGATGTAATTTTACCCATATTGGGTCAGTGTAGAATAATGAGGTTATAAGTGAAATAGAAAAGTATCGAGTATAGATCCTTGGGTTACACCATCCAAAATACATCCAGATATCGACTCATGACGTCATTAAGTACATTTAAAAAAAAAACTTTTAATTAATCTTCTTTAACGAGTTAGTTTTCTTGTTTTGAGATGAGGTATCGAGTCTATGATCTATGATGCATTTTATATACATAATAAATGGGCACAGTTTAAACTGCCGTATAATCTTTATACTTAATTAATGCTTAATTGATATTAATACTGAATACGTCTTTAAGTTTTAAATATTTAAGTAGATATTAGCCTTTAAATTATTTAATAATGCTTTATAATTACCTAAATTACTTATTTAATACTAATTATAAAACCATTAAATATTATTATTAATTTCTTAATGTTATAAAGAGTATCGACCGTAGATTTGTGTCGGCATAAAGAAATCAAAAACACACACTAAACAACAAAGTAAACCAGATTTAATTAATAATATGAAATAAAAATGTAATTTTGCGTTGACTACTCTACATGAATAGAAAGGGCACAAGGTACCTCGGAACATTTCTTAGGCTTTACATCGGATTCGCAAGGCTCATCAAGTCCTCAGAATATACTATTCGCCATTTTACACGACAACGCGTCTTCGGACTTGTTTGCTCGTCCTCAGATAGTAAATACATCCGTTTCATTCCCAGTGCCCACCCACCCCGGCACTGACCACGCTTGATGCTGCTTAAGTTTTATGACCAAAAAAAAAATAGAGATATACTTGTCGTATTGAAATGAAACTTTTTGTACTTATTTATTATGTAAAGGTATACACTTGTATAAAATTTCAACTCAATTGGAATATTTGTCAATTTTTTTTAAAAAGCGTACACTACTCATTTGATAAAGATTTAACGTCGCCTCTGGTACTGGAGGTCGCATCGTCGCCTCTGGTACTGGAGGCCACATCGTCACCTCTTATTACTGGAAGCCGTATCGTCGCCTCTTGGTACTGGAGGCCGCATCGTTGCCTCATGGTACTGGAGGCCGCATCGTCGCCTCTGGTACTGGAGGCCACATCGTCACCTCTTATTACTGGAAGCCGCATCGTCGCCTCTTGGTACTGGAGGCCACATCGTCACCTCTTATTACTGGAAGCCGCATCGTCGCCTCTTGGTACTGGAGGCCGCATCGTTGCCTCATGGTACTGGAGGCCGCATCGTCGCCTCTTGGTACTGGAAGCCGCATCGTCGCCTCTTGGTACTGGAGGCCGCATCGTTGCCTCTTGGTTCTGGAGGCCGCATCGTCGCCTCTTGGTACTGGAGGCCGCATCGTCGCTCTGCGCCTCATTGTATACTTAGCTTGTAAGACAAATGTTGCTAAATCACAACTTTGCTAGTAAAGGGTTTTTTAAACAATACTTAGCGAGGCTTAACTAAGAGGCTAAAGGCATAATGATATATACTTGAGGGGTACAGCCTACTTCAATACATTGATAGGCCTGAAACATCTTTTTGGGGCTCTCAGGGGCTCTGTGTAACCTCATTGAAACCTCTTTCATTTCATGAGTGAGTTTGATTTCGGCTTCCTGAAATCAAGTACATATTTTGTGTTTTGAACGTTCTACTATATAAGTTATTGTAATTTTGTACTGATTATTTCATTTTATTCCTAAGCGAAGGTGGTCAGGTTACTTTTTCAATGTTTCAAAATTTAAACCTATAAGGCCCCTCTAGTAATAGCTGAAGGCCTTTTTGCTCTACCACGACCTTAGTCTGGAGGCCCAATCGCCGCCTTATTGTATAACAAGACTCGGTTAAGGGTTTATGGTAAAGGACTTTTTAAAACAACACTTCACTTGTATAAAGAGTTTCCTTTAAACAGCAATTAGCTTGTATGACAAAATGTTCTTTAAACAACACTTAGTTTA
Source organism: Microvelia longipes (assembly GCA_018340805.1). Lineage (NCBI taxonomy): Eukaryota > Metazoa > Arthropoda > Insecta > Hemiptera > Veliidae > Microvelia > Microvelia longipes. Next base: position 8,145,866 of record JACMZG010001863.1, read on the forward strand.
TATGATCAAGGGGTATTTAAACAAGTCTGAGTTCCTTAAAAAAATACATTGCTTGTATGATTAAGGGGTTTAAAAGATACACGGATTATATGATAAAGGGTTCCTTAATAATAATAACACGTGTTGTCTATAACAAAGGGTGCTTTAAAAGACATTTAGTTGGCATGACATAACCATTTTACACTATGTAATTTCCTTTAGACAATTACAATTTTATTAAGTCACATGATCAAAATTAAGTCAACCTTGATTTAAACATTTCCTATCAGAGAAAGGTTAGTAATGTAGATTTGCGGTTATGTTTTGGAATAAGGAATATAAAAAATAATTGGATAGAACGTTCAAATCCATATGTATCTAGCAAAGGAACCGTTGCACGCTCCATTCATAGATATGGAACTTGGGAGTAAATATGCATGAACATATCATTACGATGTTAATCAACTTTCTATCTTTCCTTAGGTAAATTTACTATTTGCATTTCTTAAAGAAATTATTAGCTTTAATTTGTCAATAACTTTAACTTCTAATAAACGAAAAAGAAAAACTATTAAATAGTTCAAAAAATGTAAATTCAAAGAGAAAGTATTAAAATGAGGAAAAAATTGTTTCTTTTTACAAAAAATAAAAGTAAGTTAATTTATACTTTTCTAAATAGAAAAGTTTAGAATAATTTTATAAGCACGAGTGACCAATAATATCTGTATTTCCTCTTATAAGCTAATCATTAAAGAAATAATAATCCTGCATTTTGTATTTTGAAAGTTATTTTCTTTTTTAATCAGAGCAATATTACATATAGTAAGAGATATTGAGGGAAATTTAATTTCACAAAAAAGGTTTTTATGTATTTTTCATTCATGTTTTACAAATTTATTTCATTTTTTAAAAAAAAATTAACTGGTATATATATATATAATATATATATATTATATATATATATATATATATATATATATATATATATATATTATATATATATATATATGTAATAGCCTTTTATTTGAAAAAAATACATAGTTACAAAAATAAACTTTCATAGATATTTTCTTTAAAATATTTTTCCAAATCGGATTTCATCCGAGGTACTCTAAAGCGTTGGAGGATAAGATTTATAATTATCTTATTTGAGTGTTCTGTTCCATGAAATAAACAAAATTTAAAATCATACATTTCTTCTTCAACATAAATCTAAAAATGAAATTCCTATTTTATTTATTTATTATTATTTTTTTCCTAATTTTTGTGCAAATACCCTTGACAGCATATATCAATGAGCCTTCTCCATTATAATTAAATCTATGATCTATTCTATTGTAAGCTACTCTATACCATTTTATACTATTGTCACATGCCTTCCTTATCTCTTCTCCACCCTATTCTATTATAAGCTACTCTGTACCATGTTATACTATTGTCACATGCCTTCCTCATCTCTTCATCCCACCTCCAGCTAGGTCTTCCTTTCAATCTTTTCCTTTCCCTCGGATACCAGGTAATCATTTCTCTCGTTAATCTATCGTCAACAACCCTTATGATATGACACAATATAATTGTGCGAGAGACACCTAGGAAATGTAAAAACCAAAATGCAATGCTACTTCTGGGAACTGTCCCATCATTCGACATTCGTCATCATGATGGCTCGACATCATGTCATGTCCCACTCTGTTTCGTTACGTCTATAACTCATCAGGGCGCCGACAGAGCCTGAACTCACTCTGACCTTCAATTACATTCTTCATATTACATTCTTCGGAATTAATTAGAAATTAATAGGCTCTGTCGGCGCCCTGATGAGTTGACGTAACGAAACAGAGTGGGACATGACATTATGTCGAGCCATCAATGATGACGAATGTCGAATGATGGAACAATTCCCAGATGTAGCATTGCTTTTTGCTTGTTACATTTCCTAGGTGTCTCTCGCACAATAATATTGTGTCAACTATTAATGTTTTGCAAAACACGGTAGTATCAAATGATATAACCTTATGATATGCCCTGCCCATTTCAATTCCCTCTCAGTCATTACCTCTCCAATATCAGTCAATCTTGTCTTACTTCTGATCCATACATTCGTCTTTTTTTTCTCTTTTACTAATATTTATCATACTTTTTCCATCATCCTTTGAGCAACCCTCATTTTCTTAACTACTTGTTCTGATAACGCCCAAGTCTCACAACCATATATCGTAGCAGGCAAGACACATGATATCCATAATTTATAAAGCAAAATAGTTGTTCTTATCATGTCTATAACAAAGTACAAGCATACCATGTAAGTATATAACAGCCGTAATCATGTATTTACACAGCCGTCATATATTTATTAAAATTGTAAACAGGGTAAACTAATTTTGCTTTCAGAGTAATTGTGAAAGAGATTAACATAGAAATATTGTTAGGATTGACAAATTACGAGACCAAGTCTATCTGACATTGTGAGTGTTGCAAGTACTTTAAAGCAATATTCGCTGCCTCTAAAATTTCGTAGCAAGTATTTAAGAACCCTTATCTACTTGTTTATTTATTTAAGTTCTTATCCTAATTTAATAATTTATAAATAAATTATTTAAATTATTAAATATTTTATATAGCTATTTTATATAGCTAGCAAGACACATGATATCCATAATTTATAAAGCAACATAGTTGTTCTTATCATGTATATAACAAAGTACAAGCATGCCATGTAAGTATATAACAGCCGTAACCATGGAACAGTCATATGGTTATGACTGTTCTGCTATAGGACAAAGTTATGACTTAAGGTTCACATTTACTTCATATCCTGACAGCCTAAGGTAGAGAAACGATGTCTACAAAGAGACGGAACCACCAGTTGCTCAGTTTTATATTGATGTGAATGTTAAAATACATTTATTGACTCTTTTTTGACTTTTAAAGTCGAAGTCTATTGATAATTGATTGATAAGTCTATTTAATAATTATTAAAAATTATTTAATAATTATTAAGATTTTAATGTAATCTTAGTTTTTTGCTAAAACCGATAAAAATTAATAAATTTTAAAGAATAGTTTCTTATGTTTTTTTTCAGACGTAAGTAGATAAAATAGTACATGGTACTAAGCAGCAAAGGAAACATTGCCGAGTCATGTCAGCAATTACCTGCATCGGCTCCGCCTCTGCAGGCAGATCGCCATTTGCCTAACTTGGATTCGTCTCGTCAGTCAAATTGATTAATTACTAGCCTCGGCTGGAAATTTCCAAGCCTACCCTCGCTTTCGGCTAGGAGGTTAATTTATTATACTCGTCTGTAAAATTCTTTTTTTTTGCTGACTAGTAGCATAATATACTATTTCATGCCTTTAAGCCTATTTGTGCTTTCTTTCTTCTTATATTTTGTCTTTATGTGTATGTACTGGCATGAATGTTATTTAATATATATTTATGTACGAAAATATATTTCACGTCTCAATCCCTATTGTATTATTTTTACTTTATGAGATCCTGAAAATCATACTTAGGACAGATATAGTTATTACACTTTGAAGAGCAATAAAAACATCGAAACAAGACAACTATTGTACTCTGTGATAAATTCAAAAAATAAAAAAAAACTTTAAAACCTAATTCTATCATAAAATCAGTTTAAAGACAAGAGTAATAAAAACTTTTAAACATGGAATGAGTTAAAAATTCATATTGGCATAAAAAGGAAAAAGAACTTATGGTTTCGAGAAACAATAATAACTTACGAGTTTAAGTTCATTTTTAAGTTATAGAATGTTAAAGTTTTATGACTGTTCTGCTATTGGACAAAGTTATGACTTAAGGTTCACATTTACTTCATATCCTGACAGCCTAAGGTAGGGAAACGATGTCTACAAAGAGACGGAACCACCAGTTGCTCAGTTTTATATTGATGTGAATGTTAAAGTACATTTATTGACTCTTTTTTGACTTTTAAAGTCAAAGTCTATTGAATGCAAACGATGGTTGGGGAATTTATTCATAGGCCCATAAAATGTTTTATGGGACATCCGCGTTTATTTAAATCAAGATTTTCTTCAACCATATGGTTTTATGTCAAACGATAAAAATTTACGTTTGAAAATAAATTCAAAACTTAGATTTTAAAACATAAATTTTCCGTTTCAGGTGTTTTTAAACCTACCGAGTGGTTTTTACAAAGTTATCTGTCTCTATGTGTGAGTATTTATGTTTTCATCGTAGCTCACACCGTATTTACGCTAGAGACTTGGAACTTGGTACAAAAATAAATCTTTAGTCTAGTTGTGTCATTTGGAAAATACTTTTTATGACTTCATTAAAAGGAAATAATGACTTGTAGAAAATTTCATAAAAAATGTAAAGAAAAGTTCCGAGGTACCCCGTACCCGATTTTTGTAATAAAGTAATTGTTTACGTTGCAAATTGGGAAGCAAATTTCAAATATTAACGAGGCTAGATAGAGTTGTGGATTCGCACTTGCTTGCAGTTAGGAGATTACGGGTTCGATCCTCAGGTCCCCAAATAACGAAAACGTGGATCCAGACTTATCTCCGAAGAAAAGGAACCAACCCCGTATTAGCAGCGAAGGATAACACGTAAAATCCTGGCTGTTCTGACTGGCCTTGTATTCAAGACCTCTTAAGAGTACAGCACAAGGGATTGAGGTCCTTATCCGACTGGATTCAAACTCTCAATCGTCAAAAGGGTCAAAGGCAACCCCTAACTACCACTGAGCAACCCGACTCGGTAACAATTTTAGTTAATAATTTATAAAAATTATTTTATTATATATATATATATATATATATATATATATATATATATATATATATAATAATATATATATATATATATATATTTGTGTGTGTGTACGAGTGAGTAATCTATTGCTTATAATCAGGGATCTCGGAAACAGCTTTAGTCACTCTTCAGGGTCAACCTTCTGTCACAAGTGCCACCTCATTAGCGATTTGTTATGAGAAAATTCGCTAAAAAAAGGATGACAAGACCTTAATCCTAAAAGGAAACAGTTAATTTAAATAAATCCTAAATACCGTCTTTTAATAAGTAGATCGTAAATGCAGAGGAATGGTACTGCCATAAACCATACATATCCTGTTGCCATAAAATCAAATGTGTAAGCGTATAATTATCCTGAATTTTACAAAACTGGAAGAAGATTTTTAAAAGAAAATCATAAATCTCGAAATTATAAATGCTAGTTAGAATTATAACGCAACTAGAAATGTATAACGGGATTAATCTAAATGTATCGTAGCAGTTAAGTTATAATTAAAGTAACAGATATAATTCAAATAATTGATGGAAACATTGGTGGTCTTATTTTTATTTAAATGGACCGTAAAATATGTATTTTATAGAAATACTCAAAGCTACTTCATTTATCTTAACGATTATTAAACAGCAGTCATCAAGTTTCGGAAATCTGATTTTTATATGCTTCAGGGTAAAAGAGAAAAAACAGAGTGGAATGCTTTTGGAAATAATTCATAAAAAGTACAAAAACATAGTTTATGGGAACGTATATTGGTCGCATATCAATATAACAGTACATATAATTGGACGCATATCATATAACAGTATATATATAATTGGACGCATATCAATATATATATTGATATTGATACGTGGACCAATATTGATATGCGTCCAATTATATATATACTGTTATATTGATATGCGTCTTATATGTACTGTTAATATTGATATGCGACCATTATATATATTGTTATATTGATATGCGACCAATGATATATACTGTTATATTGATATGCGACCAATGATATATACTGTTATATAGATATGTGAGTACCTGAGAGTTTGATGGTTATAGGACTGCTATAAAGCGCGAATACCATGTTTTTAAGATGATAGATAAGAGCTATCACTATTATCAAGGTCTTATCATCTATAAGCTATTAGGTCTTCTCAAGTGATAAGACCTATCACTTGATATACTTATATCATACCTGGTCTTGAAATAGCGTGGAAAAGTTCCAAGATACACTGTATCATATGATTACTTAAAGGTCAACATAAATAATGATACCTAAGATATTAATCATACTTGTGTGCTTGCTCCTGATGGACAAATCAGGTGTCAACTAAAGTCAAGGAATGACTGTAGTTAACACCTTATGGACAAATCAGGTGTCAACTACAGTAATTCCTTGACTATAGTTGACATCTGATAGACAAATCAGGTGTCAACTAAAGTCAACTATAGTTGACATCTGATGGACAAATCAGGTGTCAACTAGAGTCATTCCCTGACTGTAGTTGACACCTTATGGACAAATCAGGTGTCAACTAAAGTCAACTATAGTTGACATCTGATGGCAATCAGGTGTCAACTAGAGTCATTCCTGACTGTAGTTGACACCTTATGGACAAATCAGGTGTCAACTAAAGTCAACTAAGTTGACATCTGATGGACAAATCAGGTGTCAACTAGAGTCATTCCCTGACTGTAGTTGACACCTTATGGACAAATCAGGTGTCAACTAAAGTCAACTGTAGTTGACACCTGATGGACAAATCAGGTGTCAACTAGATTCATTCCTTGATTATTTTTTGTTCTAAATAAGTAATAACGTATAGAATCAGTCCAGATAAGGAGGCATAATTACTTCTTTACTGTCTAGATTAGTCCTACGTGAGTAATTAGGCAAAAAACTATCTAAATTAGAAGTCTTCCATCTCTCCTCGACTGTTCACATTAAAAAATAAAAAATAAAAACTATTTTTATTTGCCAATAAGTATACAAAAATATACAATAGCTTGAGGTCATATATAGTTTAAAAAATACATCAAATAATTAGAATCACTTAACAATGCATGACATAATTATTTATTTAATTAAAAACTCTGATAAATTATAAATGGGTTTTTTGATGAGCAATTCTTTGCATTTTGATTTAAAACATTTTATTTCAGCAATGTCTTTTATATTTTGTGGTAATGAGTTGTACAATACTACCCCTGAGTAATCTGAACTAAATTTATATTTTGAAGTTTTATGTTGGTTTATTCTTAATAAATTTTTATTTTCTGGTATTATAGTGGTGCTTGTCTCCATTTTTTTGTATAATTGCCAAAATTTTGCTTTACTTGAACTAGCTGGTTTAGTATATATATGGCTGGTATTGTTAAAACTTTAAATTTCCTGAATAATGTCTTGCAGGATTTTCTAGGTGGTATATTGCCTATGCATCTAAGTATTTTTTTGAATGATTAAAGATTTACGTGCACAAGGAGCATTGCCCCAGAGCTCAACACCATACAACTTTGACTTGACAAGTCCATTATAAACCTGTAGAAGCTCATTTTCAGTTAAGCATTTTTTAAGCTCCCTGATTATATAGTAGCTTGAGTTTATTTCTTGTTTGTTTCTTCAATTTGATTTACCAGCTAATTGTTTGATCTATTTTTACTCCTAATAATTTAGTAATTTTACATTCAGCGATATTATTGTCATTATATATTAAATTTAAATTATTATTTACTCTGTTCCCATTTACCCTATTTACTACTCGAATAAATTCTGTTTTAGATTCATTAAGCTTTAATCTATTTAGTCTAATCCACCTTGCCAGTTGTTTTAAGGCCATATTAGCGTTTTTTTTCCAATATGTCATCATTTGAACCAACAAAAACCATAGTTACATCATCTGCATATAGAATAATTTTATTAGACTTAATGGCCTTTGTAAGGTCATTAATATATATAAGGAACAACAAAGGTCCAAGTATAGACCCTTGTGGTACTCCTCTAACCAATATTTTAGGTTCAGACTTAATTTCTCCCTTTTCATTTTTAATTACAACAAACTGAGTCCTATTTTCAAGATAAGATTTTATTAGTTCCCATGCAGTACCCCTTATACCTAGTCTGTTTAGTTTCTTCAGCAGTAATTGATGATCAACCAAGTCAAAAGCCTTGGATAAATCAACAAGTATTGCCAAAATTTTTTCACTATTATCTAAATTATCATACAAGTTAGTTAACAGATTATTTAATGCTGATATGGTTGATCTTGATTTTCTAAACCCATATTGCTCATCAACTAAAACACCAAATTTACTTAAAAAACTCATAAATACGTCATGTATTGCCCTTTCAAAAATTTTAGAAACTATTGGAAGATTCGAGACAGGCCTATAATTTTCAATTAATTGGGAATTCCCTTTTATCCATTTGTCTTAAATGAATAATTACGTAAACAAGCTGTTTAGATTAGGAGGCATTATGTGTATGTCCTTTACTGTCTAGATTAGGAAACATTATTAGTCACTCCTTTACTGTCTACATTAGTCCTGCAAGAGTAATTAGACAAAGAAACTATCTAGATTAGGAATCATCTAAAATGTCTCCTCAAAATAGTTAAGATTAGTTTAGATCATATTAGTTCTAAATACAGTGATAAGGTAAAAACAAATTATAGATTTGGAGACTTCATTAGTAACTTCTCTGTCCAGTCTAGAGCAGTCTTAAATGAGTCATTAGATGAAGAAACTCTCTAGATATTTTCAATTTGAGTTGATTTTTCAACTAACGCTTTCCAAGAGATTGGCGGGTGTTACTCCACTTTGAGCAAAAAATGTTATATTGTCACTGAACTTAGTGCTGTTCTAATTTTAACCATGTTAGAATGCATGTGTAATAAAATGAACTATTAACAACATTATTCAAGCATTGTTTTTTTCCTATTTCTAATCAAACATGAAGTATATATTTATATTTAAGAATTAAGTTTAATGGACTGTGAGAAATCTTAATTAGGAAAAGTAATAATGAAGACAGCAGTGCGAGTTTTGTTAGATTAATTTATTACATTAGAGCTTTCGCACAAGCGATGCTTGGCATCCTCAGTAAATCTAATAACAAGTAAACATAAACCTATTTTTTTTTAAATAAAACTGTTTTTTAAAACAAAAACATAATTATAATTTTTAATATTAACTTTTGCTTTGATGCTCTTAAGTGTTGTTTTACATATGTAGTGGTGTAACTATTTTACTTATTGTAAGTTATATAATTATTTTAATATTAACCTGCATCTGTTTTGAATTGTTTTTTGCCTTGTTTGGTACATTTTTTATTTTGTTTTTTGTAATTGGTTTATGGTTTTGTTTACTTGTTATTAGATTCACTGAGGATGCCAAGCATCGCTTGTGCGAAAGCTTTGATGAAATAAATTAATCTAATAAAACTCGGACTGCTGCCTTCATTATTACTTTTCCTAATTATATATTTATAAATAAGAAGTGGTATTTCCTAATCAAACAAGTATGGTGAATTCTAAATGCGCGGAAACATGGAAACCAAAAGTTTTTCTGACACTTATTTTTATAATCAAATAATCCAATTTAAGAACAAAAAAACGGGATCGGGTCAGTCACGTATTAACAAGTTTTTGAGGAATTTTTCCTAAAAAGGTACTTATTAAATCTGATGGGTATTAATGGTGTTTATAATACGGATAAAGGTCAATCAGGTACTTTTCAGGCTCTAGTACCAGTGATCACAGTACTCCAACATGCAACATGTTTCGGGATTAAACCGTAAGAAAAATATATTTGAATGGAACGCCTTTAAACTCTTAACCTTTAATAAAAGAATCAACTCTTTTATTAGTAAAAGAAAAATTTTAATTAATAAGAACATTTTTAATCTCCATGATGAGAAGGAAGAAACTATTAAAAAAAATTGCTAAGAGTGAACATTAGCCAATCCTGTTGATTGGACACCTTTGGGTCATTTTTACCAAATCCAAAATCTTCTATTTATCACGATACCTTTATTATCATAAATTTTAACTCCTGCTACGATGGATGAGTGAGAAAAAATAAAAATAGCTGTCTCTCCACATTATTAATTGCGTGGAGAGCTTGAACTAGCTAATTAAACTAATAAGTAGAAAAATAAATGGCTGCCAACAATTTCATTCTGAATATAAAAAAAACTACAATATTCGAGGACTTTGAAAACACGAGAAAATGAGAGTATCAACTTATTAGGAATCAAGATTGTTTTGATAATATCATGGAAACATAACAATGAATACGTTCGAATGGAAGGTCACTTCTTATATTTTTACTTTTCCTCATTTTTATACCAAAGGCATGTAGGAAAAGTGATTAGTTGGCACCATGGGCGTCCGCAGGATATTCTCCAGGGGGGTTCAAAGCTGCCAATTTTGGTAATTAATATTAGGTTTCGAGTTTAGTTTTCAGCGCCCTTTGAGAAAAGTCAGAGATAGGAGTCCATCAAACCACCACCAGGTGTGGGATTTACTTAACTAAATATTAATGTATCGACAAAAATAATGTAATATTTATGTTTTTTACGCTTAAACCCGTAGGGTCATTTTAGCGTTTTCCCCTCACTCAAATCTCACTCAACTAATTTACCCCAGAGTTTGTTCACATCCAATCATCTAGGAAGCACCCCCTCCGAACATGGTGGCACATATGACCAGTAGTGTGTCTAGTTCATCTAGCCCAACCAGCCACTATCCAAACTCACTGCTCTGGCTAGTGTCTGAGACTAGTTCACAGTGTGCCTAGTTCATCTAGACCAGCTAGACTCTGGCTAGGCTCACCTCTCTGGCTAGGGCCGACTACTAGTTCACTGTGTGCTTGGTTCATCTAGTCATACTAGCTCCCTCTGATCACATTAGTCTCACCTGGCCTCGTCCTTCCAGTCTAACCAGTTCCTCTAGCATCACCAGACACTAGTTAGGCTCACCGCTCTGGCTAGTCCAGTGCCACCCGACAAAGAACTCTAGCACCCAGATGTCAGCCCTGACCTGAAAGTCAAAGCTCCGCAGTGCTATTAGGAGACGTCTGTCTTCAAGAACCATGCACTTTGTTCCTAGTTACTTACGTTATTCGTGTCGCCGCCACCACATTCACTGACTAAGTTTTCGGACATTCAAAGGCTCAGTATATCTTTCCGACCTTCATCTCCCCCCGCCCGCAGAACATTAACTTTTCGTGAGCTGGAGACAACAGAAACGTGGATCCAGACTTGTGTCAGATGAAACTAGATCCAACCCCGCATTTGCGTATTAGTAGCCAAGGAAACCACGTAAAACCCTGGCTGGGTTGGCCGGCCTTGAATTCAAGACCTCCCGAGTGTACGGTACAAGGGATAACCTTAGTAATCTTGTGAGCAATGTGAGACTCTTTTCCAACATCCACGCATATATTTGTAGCAATCTATGTATGCATGTACGAAATTTGTTCCTAGACGTTTCTATGGGACACGATAACATTCAAACGCTTTATCGAATCGAAATGAAACTAAGTGCGAAAATCGACCTTTTTAATGTCTCCCAAACTCTATAGTTTATGAGACATGTGGTGACGTCATTAACACACAGTAACGACTTTGCAAAAAACATAAAACTTCAAAAAATTGATTGATCGTACTGAAATTTTATACACATGTAACAATATGTATGGTTCAAACATATATCAAGTTAAATATGTATGAAATTTGTTTTAAGGAAAACAATTTTCTTGAAATGTCATAATTTTCCTGGTATGCGAAATCGATATAAAAGAATCAAGTGCCTCTTCACAAACTGTTGCATCATGTGTCAACTGATGAAACTCTCCGTGTATTAATGAATGTCTAAGCACCGGGCGTCGAAGAATGCCGGATGTGGTTTTAATTTCAACTACCCTCACCCGACCATCTTTTGTCCGGTATGGTTCTCAACGATTCCTTGTGTCCTGATGTTTCTTGACGGAAACCAGATCATTCAGCTGAAGCAAGTCATAAGCAGTCATCATCCTTCTTAATTTTGCTATTAAAACCATGATTGGAAAGTACTGATTTGTCCTTTTTCCGGTCCTTTAAGTGAGAATAATATCACGCTGCTAATACATTATTTGTCAGTCGGTAATTGAGAACGACAGCTTTTAATGGAGAAGCATTTGTAGTTCTACGCAAATCATCACCTTTATCCCTGTAGGCAAACTGTTGTTGACAATTGTTGGTAATAACTATAGATATAGTAATCAATCAATAGTATATAGTAGTAATTAATATCAAAAATAGGATAAAAAGTTTCCTTACCTGCTTGAAAAAGACTGTGTATTGCAATGAAAACCGAAAAACCTACTTCATTTAAATTTTCCAGAATTAACTTACCTTCGTACCGGTAAAAAAAAATTGTAAATTACTTCTAAAATAAATTATAGGACAAAAGAAAGAGATAAAAGAAAGAAACCGGGCTTTGAGGAAATTATTTCAGACAAAGTTAACAAAATACAGCAGAAGGGAAATATTTTTAAAAGTTTTTACCGAGAAAGTTTTGTCTAAGGAAAATTCTTTGGACGAAGCGGAGCAAGTTGAGTAAGTGCCGACAACATTTAGGACCTTTCTCGAATTCTTTGGCCGAGTTTAGAAAACCTATAATTTTACTGAACTCGAAACTTTAATAACATTATATTTTGAGCCAAAAATAATATTTCATTTATTCTTGAGTTCTGTTTGTGGATTTTCATAATAAATTGACGCTTCTTAGGTTGTTCAGACGATAGCAAATTAAGACTCGAATCCGCTTTGTCTTCTTGTTATGAAAATATCTATGTATTGTCAGATAAATACACACACACACACACACGCATATATATATATATATATATATATATATATATATATTATATATATATATATTATATATATAATCATAGATATACTTGTCGTATTGAAACGGAACTTAGTGCACTTATTTATTATGAGAAGGCATATACATTTACAGTATTTCGACGAATTTTTTTTTTTACAATTTTTTGAAAAACGTATAATACAATATAAGTATGATAAAAATTGAACTAACAGTTGCAATGAGATAAAAGTTAGCACCTATATTAGTCTTATACATGGCTACATACGTACTAAATCATTAATTGATCGCAACATTTTTTCGCGTTTTATGATTTTTCAATCTTTTTTTCTGAGTCATTATTGCGGGTTAATGAAGTCATAAAAAATATTTTCAGCATAGCACAACTACAACGGTAAACTCATTTCGGTACGAAGTTTAAATGTTAAAGTTTGTTAAAGTTTTAAACTCTCTAGAATAAATACCATCAGAGCTACGATGATAACACACACACGCATACATACACACAGACTGACAACTCTGTAAAAATCACTTAGGAGGCCTTAAAAACACTTGAAACCAAAATTTCCGGTGATATCCCGGGTGGATTTTTTTTTGCAAACGCAATACTTTTCCTATATACCTACGGTATAAATGAGGAAAAGTAAAAATGAACTTCTGTGACCAGATCTTGCCATGTGAAGACGGTCTTAAAAGCGACTTTTGTGAGAAGTTCTCTAATAATTTATCTAGATAGACACATCAATTTTTGTGAAATGCAAAATAAAACGTAATACTAAATTATCATATTTTCGCTGTAAATTATATCCTGAGGAATATGTTGTAGTCCTATTATGATAATATTTATTTTGGCATTAAATATTATTTGTAAAGATTACAATAATAGATTATATGTAATAATCTACGCTTACAGTATGATAATGTAAATAAATTATGCTAAAAGATTTAATAAAAATCAAATATTAAGCACTATTTTATAATATTTTTGAGGTGAACGTAAACCATAATTTATTTTAATAAACAGTTGATTAAAAAAAAAACTGGTCCTATCAATCATGGGGACGGATTTTTTTTGGAAAATTCTTTGTCGAAAAAGCTAGAGGAGTCCCAAAGAGTAAAATATTCGATTTATATGCAAATTGGGATTTTTCAGGGTTTGTGTGTAAAACGAATAAAGCTTGCGACGAAAAAAATTAATAGATACTGACTGTATTTTCTTCTAGAATGAGCTTTTAGCTGATAATGACATTTTAGGTGTCATTCAGTGAAATTTTACTTCTTCTTGCATAGTTACTAAAGTTATTTAGTCTATGAATAAATAAGACGATTATTTCAGCTACTAATCGCTCGCTAATCGCCTAATTGAAAAATAAGAACTTACTAAGCATGCTCCGAATGACTCACTTCTATGCGGTGTTTCGTAGCATAACAAAGTATTAAAAAACAAATGAAAACAAATATTGGACAATACTCTTATAGATTAAAATCGTTATCTGAATTCTACTTTTTGGAATGTTTTGATTAATAGTCAAATTTTACAATTGTTATTAAAAGAGGAAATTATTTTTCTCGCTTAAAACAACCAACCTGCGTCATAAAATTCAATACCAATTTTTAATTTAATTGTCACAGCGTCCGACGTGATAAATTCGAAATTTATGAAGCAATTTGAACGTGAATAAAGAAACAAAAAGTATCCTAAATAAATAGCAACGAGGAGGGACAATTTGGTTCGCTTAGAATAATTGTAATTTGTGCTGACATTTAACCTTTGTTTGGACACCGAGCCGCTACACAATGGATAAAACAGTATAAATAAGCGTGATATTTATTGGTCGTTAAATTTTAATGTCTTTTTCACTTTAATTTTGCTTAACAACTCCCTTGCTTTAACAGCTCAAATATATTGGCGTTAGGGCATTGCGAAATTTAAGACAAATTTATTACAACGAATTGACAAAATTTTATTTTTACTTTTCCTCATTTATACCGTAAGGAAAAAAGAAAAAAAGTGTTTACACCGGGATTTCACCTGAATCATCAGGTTGAAACGTGTTGTGTTTACACGGGATTTCACCAGAATCATCAGGTTGAAACGTGTTGTGTTTACACCGGATTTCATGAATCATCAAGTTGAAAACGTGTTGTGTTTACACCGGGATTCACCTGAATCATCAGGTTGAAACGTGTTGTGTTTACACCGGGATTTCACCTGATCATCAGGTTGAAACGTGTTGTGTTTACACCGGGATTTCACCTGAATCATCAGGTTGAAACGTGTTGTGTTTACACCGGGATTTCACCTGAATCATCAGGTTGAACGTGTGTGTTTACACCGGGATTTCACCTGAATCATCAGGTTGAAACGTGTTGTGTTTACACCGGGATTTCACCTGAATCATCAGGTTGAAACGTGTTGTGTTTACACCGGGATTTCACCAGAATCATCAGGTTGAAACGTGTTGTGTTTACACGGGATTTCACCAGAATCATCAGGTTTGAAACGTGTTGTGTTTACACCGGGATTTCACCAGAATCATCAGTTGAAAACGTGTTGTGTTTACACCGGATTTCACCGAATCATCAGGAATGTTGTGTTTACACCGGGATTTTCACCAGAATCATCACGTGTTGTGTTTAATTCACGTGGTTGAAACGTGTTGTGTTTACACCGGGATTTCACCAGAATCATCAGGTTGAAACGGTTGTTTTACACCGGATTTCACCTGAATCATTAGGTTGAAACGTGTTGTGTTACACGGGATTTACCTGAATCATCAGGTTGAAACGTGTTGTTTACACCGGGATTTCACCTGAATCATCAGGTTGAAACGTGTTGTGTTTACACCGGGATTTTCACCTGAATCATCAGGTTGAAACGTGTTGTGTTTACACCGGATTCACCTGAATCATTAGGTTGAACGTGTTGTGTTTACACCGGATTTCACCTGAATCATTAGGTTTGAAACGTGTTGTTTTACACCGGAATTTCACTGAATCATCAGGTTGAAAACGTGTTGTGTTTACACCGGATTTCACCTGAATCATCAGGTTGAAAGTGTTGTGTTTACACCGGAATTTCACCAGAATCATCAGGTTGAAACGTGTTGTGTTTACACCGGGATTTCACCTGAATCATCAGGTTGAAACGTGTGTGTTTACACCGGGATTTCACATCAGAATCATCAGAATCATCAGAAAAACGTGTTGTGTTTACACGGGATTCACCAGAATCATCAGGTTGAAACGTGTTGTGTTACACCGGGGATATCATCTGAATCATCAGGTTGAAACGTGTTGTGTTTACACCGGGATTTCACTCATCAGGTTGAAACGTGTTGTGTTTACACATTTCACCTGAATCATCAGGTTGAACGTGTTTGTGTTTACACGGGATTTCACCTGAATCATTGTTTGAAACGTGTTGTGTTTACACCGGGATTTCACCTGAATCATCAGGTTGAAACGTGTTGTGTTTACACCGGGATTACACCTGAATCATCAGGTTGAAACGTGTTGTGTTTACACGGGATTTCACCTGAATCATCAGGTTTGAAACGTGTTGTGTTTACACCGGTTTCACCAGAATCATCAGTTGAAACGTGTTGTGTTTACACCGGGATTTCACCAGAATCATCAGGTTGAAACGTGTTGTGTTTACACCGGGATTTCACTGAATCATCAGTTGAAACGTGTTGTATGTTGGTTGTTTACACCGGGATTTCACCTGAATCATCAGGTTGAAACGTGTTGTGTTTACACCGGGATTTCACCTGAATCATCAGGTTGAAACGTGTTGTGTTTACACCGGGATTTCACCAGAATCATCAGGTTGAAACGTGTTGTGTTTACACCGGGATTTTCACCTGAATCATCAGGTTGAACGTGTTGTGTTTACACCGGGATTTCACCTGAATCATCAGGTTGAAACGTGTTGTGTTTACACCGGATTTTACCTGAATCATCAGGTTGAAACGTGTTGTGTTTACAACCGGGATTTCACTGAATCATCAGGTTGAAACTGTTGTGTTTACACCGGGATTTCACCTGAATCATCAGGTTGAACGTGTTGTGTTTACACCGGGATTTCACCTGAATCATCAGATTGAAACGTGTTGTGTTTACACCGGGATTTTACCGAATCATCAGGTTGAAACGTGTTTGTGTTTACACCGGATTTCACCTGAATCATCAGGTTGAAACGTGTTGTGTTTACACCGGATTTCACCTGAATCATCAGGTTGAAACGTGTTGTCTTTACACCGGGATTTTACCTGAATCATCAGGTTGAAACGTATTGTGTTTACACCGGGATATCACCTTAATCATCAGGTTGAACGTTGTGTTTACACGGGATTTCACCTGAATCATCAGGTTGAAACGTGTTGTGTTTACACCGGGATATCACCTGAATCTCAGGTTGACGTGTTGTGTTTACACGGGATAATCACCTGGTTGAAACGTATTGTGTTTAACCCCTGAATCATCAGATTGAAACGTGTTGTGTTTACACCGGGATATCACCTGACAAGGTTGAAACGTGTTGTTTTACACCGGGATATCACTGAATCATCAGGTTGAAACGTGTTTGTTTTACACCGGGATTTCACCAGAATCATCAGAATGTTGTGTTTACACCGGATTTCACCTGAATCATCAAAACGTGTTGTGTTTACACCGGGATTTCACCTGAATACAGTTGAAACGTGTTGTGTTTACCGGGATTTCACCTGAATCATCAGGTTGAACGTGTTGTGTTTACTTTCACCAGAATTATCAGGTTGAAACGTGTGTGTTTACAGGGATTTTACTTGAATCATCAGGTTGAAACGTGTTGTCTTTACACCGGGATTTTACCTGAATCATCAGGTTGAAACGTGTTGTGTTTACACCGGGATTTCACCTGAATCATCAGGTTGAAACGTGTTGTGTTTACACCGGGATATCACCTGAATGATCAAAAACGGTAATATTAAAGTGAAATAAAAGTTCTATGAGAAGGTGATCTGTTAAATACGATCGTCTCTAAAGTACATACAGCGTATCGGGGATCCATTTAGATTCCATCTCCTAGCTCTAGCCTATGCGATCGGATCCCCTGCGCATGGTTCATACAGCTAATATATCCGTATAGAGAGATCGTATCCAATACGATCTGCGGATCTAGAAGTGTGTGTGAACTGTACATTTGAACTGTCATTACCTCTCAATCAACCATTTAGAGGGTTATTCCTTCAATTATTGGAATAAGCGATTTGATGAATATAGAAACTTTGTTATTTCAAAGACAGTTACTGTGCTTTTATGTATTGAAATTTAGCATTTAATATAAATTTTATCAAAAAATGTAGGATGTTTTTCTAAGCCTATTGATGTAGTTTCTCATTCGGAAACTGTATTTGAAAATATTGCTTATCGAAAACAAATACGTCTAACAAACATTTATCAGAGATTATTTTTTTCTTTTGTTCACTGGGCTTTTCTAGATAAGCTCTAAAGCCTCTTTTCTTTATCCTTTGATAAAAAAATGTCTAAAGAGACTTCAACTATAATGAAAAATTGTTTAAAATATAAGTTTTAATCTTGGATGAAAAGTTTGAATATTGAATATAAGGTTGCAGAAAAATTATAAAAAA
This sequence comes from Microvelia longipes, assembly GCA_018340805.1. Taxonomy (NCBI): domain Eukaryota; kingdom Metazoa; phylum Arthropoda; class Insecta; order Hemiptera; family Veliidae; genus Microvelia; species Microvelia longipes. The sequence continues at coordinate 8,164,145 of JACMZG010001863.1, forward strand.
TTTGATGCCCAAATAATATGAAAAAATTTACAATAATAGCTCTATACGCTATTGAAATTTTTCGAATAAAAAGTTTATTTTATCAATTTCATAATTGCATATACGCGCACGCGCAAATAATAAATATATTTAGAAAAAATCATGTGGGTATCAAATTGTAGGTATTGATGGAAAAAAGCAATTATTCATCGCCTTTTTAAAATGGCGACCATTACACCTATCAAAATTACCAAAAACCAACAAAAAATTGTTCCTCCCCCCTCCAACTAACCTATAAGGAGCAACCCTAAAAATATTTAAAAAATGCTCAATTATAGCTCTATACGGTCCATTGAAATTCTTCGGATAAAAAATGTATTTTAGCAATTTCAAAATTGCATATAAACACACCCGCAAAAAGTAAATATCTGTTGAAAAAATAATGTGGGGTATCAAATTGTAGGCATTGATGGGAAGAACACAAATATGCATCGCCTTTTCAAATTGGTGATTATTACACCCGCTAAGAATATTAAAAACTATCAAAACAGGTCAGGTAACAAATAAACCCATAAAAGCAAGCGAAGCCAGTGGCGGTATTAGAGCCGAATCCTGGGAGGGGTAACGTCATAAAAAATGAATGCGTTCGGGGGGGGGGGGGAGGGGAGATATTATCAGATATATTATCATTCCGTGCGTATTATATTACTTAAAATATAATATAATATTATAACCTTTATAGTCCGCTTCTGTTTAACGAATGGTTATAATTTTAAATTAAATTTAAAAAAATAAAAACAATACACTTACGCATCCGCAACCGGGGAGGGGGGGGGGCAAAAGACTTATTTACGAATTCAAAAAAAATAAAAAAGGGTCTTGCTTTGCTTGCTGGTATCAGTATGAATTTAAGAAAAAGGGGTTTTTTGGAGATACCGCAACACGTAGGAACACTAATGTTTTTCTTGAACATCGTACCAATTGGACATCTAATGATGCACTCGCTGACGTTCGTTCAATTACTAGTAATACGTTACAACAGAAAAAAATCGTCAAAAATTTGAAACAAATATAATAAAAATCAAAAATCGTTCGTTTTGGGCTCGTTTCTCTTACTAGATTGCTATAATGCAATTATATTCAAAAAGGCGCGCTTCCCTCGCAGAATTGCTAAAACATAAAATTAGGTGTATTAAAAAAGGGATCTTTTCGCTCGCCAGATTGATACAAATATATGTGTACATGTAGGAAAAGAGGCTCGCTTCTCTCGCTAGATTACAAATTTAAAAATTATCTATATTAATAGGAATTCGCTTCGCTAGCTAGATTGCGATAAATATATATGCAAAATATAGGCAAAGGGACTCGTTTCGCTTATTAGATTGCTATAACTACAGGTGCACAGAGGCTCGCTTCGCTCGCCAAGTTGCAGAAATAGAAAATTGGACATATTAAACAATTCCGGTACGGTGGTCCGAATGTCGGGCGAATTTCCTTTGGAATGCGTGTTTCCGTCCTTAACAATCACTTGCTTAAGGTTTAGGTTTATGCTTCATAAATTGAACAGTTACTCTATTATCAAGCACTACTCGTACCTCATTTCTTCTGTATGAGAAATGCGCACAATTATCCTCTTAGCTATACATAACTATGCCTCTAAAATTGGCATTGCACTAAATTGCTTAACATCATTTTAATGCTCAGTTGGTTTCTTTAAAGGTTTTAGCGCATTTCCTTTGAAAAATATAGAAAAATGAGTTACGAGTAGAGCTTAATAATTGGTAACTGCTCAAGTTATAAAGCATAAATTAGAACCCTAAGCAAAGGAAGAGTTAAGCACGGAAACACGCATTAAAAAGGAAAATCGCCCGACATGCGGGCCACCCACCACGCTAGAACTATTTTGTAGTTATAAACTTAAATAATGTCAAAAAACTTTTTTTTTCTTTCTTTTTAACTTTATTGATTATTGTCTACAATAAATGTATTTGACATAGTGCTCATACTGGTTAAAGTGACTTGGCAGTCTTGATAGGGGGAATCACCCAGTGGTGATACTCCTTGGCTTGGTTAGGTAAATGTCAAAAAACGATAAAAAATTATTGTCCTTACCAGGATATGAACCCAGGTACCCTGGCTTTGAGTACATGTATCGACTCCACTCTCATTCTACTCACAAGCTCAAAAAATACCAAAAACGAGCCCCCACTTGAAATATATGGTTTATTGGCCGTATTTTAGGTTTCCTGGTTTATCCGACAACCGTTTTTCGACTTTGTGGTCACTTGTTGAAACGCACACATGTCGACTTTGGACCGGTTTTATTTGATTCAGCGCCGAAAAATACATAGAAAACGAACCAAACTCGAAATTTAAATTTAATGGACTGTAATTTCATGTTTTTTTCGACTCTTTGGTCACTTTAAGTAGTCGTATCGACTTCGGACCAGTTTCATTTGATTTAGCGTCCAAAAAAAATACTTTTTGGCAGTGAAATATAATATCCTTGCATTTTGCTGATTCTTTGAAATTTTTGCTAACTCAGCAAATCGGGTTAATGACGTCAAAAAAACCTGATTTTCAAGAGGGTTCGAGCCGTCTTCAAAGTTGAATATTGTACCAAGTTTGATTAAAAAATATTAATCCGTTCGAAATAATAGCGTATTTATAAGGTTCAACTACCGCTCTGATGATATCCCAATAGCGATTTTTTCCCGAATAGAATTCACTAGAAGACTCGCTTTGCTCACTAGATTGCTAAAGCATATAATAAGGTACGTTGAAATGAATAAAATGGTTAAAATTAAAATGAATTAAAATGGTTCACTTCGTTCAAAAATGGAAATGAAGAATTAAAGTGGGACTCGCTTTGTTTGCTAAATATCTTGCGTTTATTGTTAACGCAATAATTAATAGATTTATAACAAGATCAGTTTAATGTGATTTAATTCCTACCGGTATGATAAATGAAATTTTCTTTCAGTTTAAGAGTGATGCAAGCAATGAGAAATAAGAGACATTTTAACAATAATATAGTTCTCAAATAATAAAGGTTCTTCAACGTGTAAATATATGTTGGGTCTTACTAACAATAAAATACACGCGAGTCAAAATAAAGCCAAGCGAGCCAAAATAATTATAATTTCCGATTCGTGCGAAATGCACTAAAAAGATTTGTTTTCGATTAGTGGCGTTACGGAGGACTAGAGTACCTGTATAGACATACTGATAATACAAGCTACAGGACGGGCCTCGAGCTGGTAGCTTTTTTACGCTTTTTCCAAGAGCGGTGGAAAAATTAAAAAAAACGATAAGAAAAAAGTATGGGGCCCGGAGGGCCCCAAGAAAATTTTAATGTTCTGATTTAGACCTTAATTTCCTTTCTAATTCATATTTTTCCCCTCACTAAAAGTGACGCTTTTTTTCCTCTTTTTCTTTCCCTCTCTCTCTTTTTTCTTTTTTTCTTGGATCCTGGGGGGGGGGGTAATTACCCCCATTACCCCCCCCGTAATACCGCCAATGAGCGAAGCGAGCCCTATTTTTTTAAATTTATTGTTTTATTCACGCTACTGCATTTATTTTTTAATAGATGTTTTTGCTATCTTATTAAAATCTGAATTAGGATCATAAAGTACATTATCTTATCTTGTTTTTACTTTAAAATGTTTACGTTTTGACGTTATTACGTAGCACAGTGTTATCTGCATCGCGTAAAAATTCAGTCTTATTCCCTGACCTACGGTTATAATTGTTTATCAGAATCGTTCCATATTTATTATAAGTTATAGTTTTTCTCACATTGCAAAGCCACCTGATAAATGTATCGTCTTGTTAATCTGAATTTAATACGGATGACAATGAGCAATATAGAATTTTACCCTGAATAAAGAAAATTATTTCCCCAAAAAAATGTCTTATGAAATAAGAAAGCTCTGGAATATATTAGGGTTAGAAATTTAGTACCTTAGCTTTTCTCAGCATTTAATTAAACTGTCCCTAACACTGTATACTAATAAGGTTAGTTAGGGTTTAAAGTTATTAAACCTAGTCAGCAGGTTATACCAGGGCTTTAGGAAGCAGGGCTTTTTCTTTAGAGCCATTAATTAGGATGAAATGTAAAGTTTCTGCCTTTTTCTTTGCTTCAAAGCTGTTTGGTTCTAATAAAGCTTACCTGTCTATGAGAATTTAAAGAAACCAACCTTTAATTAGACTATTGTTCATTCCCGAATGAAATGATAAATATATAATTTATTAATACTATAAGACATATCGTAATACTATAAGCCAATAAAAAAGTAAAAACACATCGACACTAAATGCAAGATTTTTATTTCCCATTATGATATGTGTAAGAATTTCTAAACTTGCTATAGCACACGATAACTCTCGAAGGCTTTCCGAAATAGAAACAAAACACTTGGCATACGGCTTAATGTTAGGGAGTTCAAGATGCCTTTTGTTTGACGTCATCAACCCAAGTTGTGACGTCATTGTTATTTTAAACTTAAAATGACATTAAAACAAGGTGTAACATTAATTAGAGAGAGGTGAGATCACCTAGCAAGTAGGCCACGTTGTTGGCCCCAGCTAACTCCCTTAGATAAATGATAGTTTTTCACCTTATGAGTCCCAGTGCAGGAATTTTACATCTAATCTACAGATGACTTTACTATAAGTTTCGATGGCTTTCACTAGAAACAACACGTGCCCCACTGCCAGACCAGGCTTTTCTGCTCTCGAAACCATAAGGCAGAAACATATATATTTAATATAAACTACTATTGAGGCTCGTACATTTTACCTAAACCCAGGTTCATTTAGGGATAGGGATCTTTTACGAGTACCTGACATCGCACAGACTCGGAATCACCGGCTTAACGACCCTTTCAAAAGACGGCATGTAAAAGGATTTTTATCCCTCGCATAAAAATCCTAGAGGCCCCGACCTGGATCGAACCCGGTCTGTCTGGGTGGCAGGCGCACGTGCTTGGTGTATTTCAACCAATACCCCAGCGATACCTCGGTGATGTAATGGTGTAATTATACATATTAATACATTCCATATACATATACATATATGTTTACCTATATATTGAGTTGATCTACGGTGCTTAAAGGAGGGAAGGTTTAGTTGTGAAGAACATCTCTAATTCCACCCGGTTAGGCTACTATTCTAGTGAGATCATAATAAGTGTCCTTGAAGGCGACGGCGAGCCTTGCAAGCAATTGAAGCGGCCATGCGAGGCAAAGTTCTCCATATATTCTCTAAATACATGCCAAAATGCCATGTAATAAAAAATAATAATAAAACGACAAACAATTACAAGGGACTTAATAAATGGGCCAAACTGCGCAAGGCACTTGAAAAGCGGAGCCCCGAGATTACGATACCGGCGAGAGGCCGAGAACCCCTGTTTCAGATGCCGGAATTTGAAGTTGGGAAGCGGGTCAATCTTAAAAAGGCTGGAGCAACCCTCCACTTGTGGACTATTATACAACGTTAAACTCAAACTCAGCCCTCCACTTGTGGACTATTATACAACATTAAACTCAAACTCAACCCTCCACTTGTGGACTATTAAACAACGTTAAACTCAAACTCAACCCTCCACTTGTGGACTATTATACAACGTTAAACTTAAAACCAACAACCGGAAGCATTTAAACAACTAAAATAACAATGAATAATTCATTTTTCTCACGCTAGAGCCATTTGTCATGCTTGTAGCCTTGCCTTCGTTTTTGTCATTATAAAAAAAATAATAATAAAATAGCTTCTTATATTTATTTTCTTAAGTTGGTAGCTGTTTAGCACGTTGATTTACGGCACTGTAGTCGAATTGTAATTAAAGAAAATAAGAACTCGTTCTCAAGTTCAAACAGTATAAAGACGACATTCTTTTTTATGAGCTACATTTTTATAATGCTGAATATTTTAATAAAAATGCTTACATTACTTAAGCAAATGCGATGGAAATTTGATCCTTGCTTAAAATGCGTTCATTTGCAAAAAACAATAATTGATAAATTATCGTTTAGTAAATATATGCCATGAAATATGTATGGCTTACACACCTGACAAATCTTTTTCTGCCTTCAGCTGCTCCGCGGCCAAATGGTGTATTCCTTCCAACTCCAATCGTATCCAGATCGTGCTGATCCTAAATCCTTCGATCCATCACAGATCTTTTCTACGAATCAATCCTAAGATTCCATGGCGACCTTAATGTTCCTTTTGTCCGAGATCTTTTCATATCCTGCTATAAACGCTTCCGGAATTCCTTAACCGAACATCCTAACTATTTCCTCAAACGACGCCTTTATGAATACCATACGAGGTTTAAGGAGGCAGAGGCTTCTAGACCAGTCGTCACTATAAACTTAAAATCATATATTACCTTTATTAATAAATTTTCTCCATTTTATCTTAATTTAAATTAATATCAATTGCTATCACTTAAAATTCTTCTTATTTGATCTATAACCACCGGTAGTATCTGAAAAAATCAGCTACGGCGTACCTCGGAATTATTCCTCATCACATAGGATTTGCTACGCTCATCCTCACTATACGGACTCGCTTTGCTCCTTCTCATTATATACAAAACGTTTTATATGTACCGCAACACGTCTTCAAAATCGCTTTGTTCGTCCTCAGATCGTAAATAGATCAGTTTCATTCCCGGCGGTCACCCATGCAGACACTGACCACGCTTATGCTGCTTAACTTTAATGATCCAAGGCATACATACACATACACATACACATACACATACACATACACTTACACATACACATACACATGTGCCAAATCTCAACTTAATTGGATTATTAAAGTTGATTTTGTACAATTTCTTAAAAAAAATGTATAAAATTAATTCGATTAAAATTGAACTAATGCTGATAATAAGTTGAAACTTAGAACACATGTTGATCTTATTTATGGGTGCATGCGAGCTAAAACTCAAATTGATCGCAAAGCTCAATTTGAGATTGAGCTAAATCTCAAATTGATTCATCGAAGTTATTGCGGAGTCATTTTTGTGGGTTCATGACACCAAGAAAAAAAATTTTTTTTCAGGTAGCACGACTACATCTATAGACTGATTTTTGTACAAAATTTCAACTCTCTAGAATAAATACACTGGAAGCTACGATGATAACAGACGCACACACATATACAGACAGACAAATTTGTGAAAAGCACTTAAGAGGCCTTAAAAACACCTGAAACGGATAATCCAGGTGAGAGCTCGGTTTTGGATTTTTCGCAACACAATACCTTTTCTATATATCTACGGTATAAATGAGGAAAAGTAAAAATAATAAAAAGTTGGGTATGGGGTACATCGAAATTTTTCTTTACCACATCGGTTTCGTTACGCTCATCCTCACTATATATAATATATATATAATATTATATATATATATATATATATATATATATATATATATATATATATATATAACCTAAGACATAGATGTTAGCATTACGTTAAACCTGATTTTATTAACAAATTGATACCCAAAAAGAACAATTAAATCGTAAATAAACATTCTAACTAAAAATACTTTAATAAAACTAAAACAAATAGAGCTTAAACAAGCAAACCGAAAGAATTAAAAGAGGTATGAGTCCCTATGTAATTTTAAAATTTGATAATCATTAACATTCAAACCCAAAAAAGTCGGTCCGGAACTAAAAAACGATATTTTATCTCGTCAGTCCATTCGCGGTTGCTCAAATTCAGCCCTAGCATATCTTTAAAATGATTCCCAAATATCTATGCGGTTGGTTATAAATTTTGTATTGAGATAGTTATCTAAAAACGCTCCACCGACGTATTCATCAATTCGGCAGATCAACAACTACCCTTTTTTAAAACCTTGTAGCAAGAAGGTATCGATTTTAATATTTATACGATTTTATCAATCATTAAATAACTTTATTTTTATTTATGAGGTACGTTAATAACTTTAAAATAATCAAACAAACAATTACAAGAGTTTTAGTTAAATTTTTATTGAATTTTCTCTTAAGCTACTTTTCATTTCATTCGATGACATATATAATTTACTTTCTAGTTAATTTTTTTCGGAGGTAACGTTATCTTGCTTTAAATATCGTATAACAAGTAATAAAAACATAATAAATTGTTGGCAAGATTAAACAATTTTTCAGCGTTTCAGAGATCTGATAAAGGGAGAGAAAAAGAGAAAAATGCGTTTCAGTAAATTTTAAAAAGACGAGTTGTATTTACATGATACGCTTATATTTAGCACAAGTTTCTCGTAGGTAGATAGAAAAAGGCTTTATTTGATATTTTTAACATGTCTGTGTTTAAAACGCATAAAGACCATATGTTCTGAGTTTTCGACATGGAAATGTTTATAAGTATGTAAATGAATAAAAAACATCAACGGAGAATCGACATACTCAATATAAGTGAAGAAAATACGCTACTTTATTTTAATGGACTTTAATACATACATACATACATATATATATATATATATATATATATATATATATATAATTATATATATATTATATATTATATATATATAACTATATACAATGTATTAAATGGCACAAAGTTAACCTCAAGGTATGATTGTTTATGTTTTTTTTCCTTTTCAAACATACATGCTTTTGTAAATCAAACGGTGGAAATTGGGTAATGGAAATAACAATTCGTCAGCCATAATATAAAATCAATTTTTAACAACTATAGATATGATGATGGAGCCAATGTTATCAAGGAAAGAAATGACAGCATATTATATATATATATATATATATATATATATATATATATATATATATATATATATATATATATATATATATATATATATATATATAACAATATTCTGAGCTGGGGAATTCTGAGCTACTTACCACCTATCCTATATCGTATATTGTTTTAGGCAGTTGAATTATTTATTATTTAGTTTAGAGACCGCATTAGGATTCTGTTTTGAAAGCTGCTAGAAAGCTTTCAAATTTGCTGAATATCTGAATAAAATATTTTCTTTATCGCAGGGAAAATAAAACCAAGCCATAAACAAAAGTTACGGCCAAGTTTATTACTGTCGTGGAGGCTTGAAATTCTGTACGGATATTCTGCAAATTTCAACCATTTTGTAAAATGTTTGTCGCTATTGATTTACGATGCTAAAAGCATTCTGCAGCAATATAATGCGATTTTTTTCACTATCAGATGATTTTTTGCGTGATAAAAAATGAGCTGTGTAACATCATCAGATCAAAAGTAAACATTATAATGTACAATCAAGGTAAAATGATGAATTCAATGATTATAAGTTATTTCATCTGGCACAGGATATCTCGCAACTATTCTTTACATATATAGGATTCAAAGACTTATTACTAACGTATTCAAACTTGCTTTGCTCGTCCAAGTGAGTCGATAAAATTTAAACTAATGCTGATAATGACATAGAAGTTGGCACGTATGTTGTCTTATATATTAGTAAATGCTTACTAAATCTTAAATTAAAATTTTGAAATGCAGAGGACATACTCATATATAAACATAATTGCCATCTTCAGTTGAATCCTCTGCGTTAGTTTAAACTTAAGTTATCTATATTGTCCCAGAAAAAGTAGGTACACACACACAAATATACATATACATATATATTATATTATATATATATATATATATATATATATATATATATATATATATATATATATTATAATATAAAAATAGTAAATATGCATCTGTAATACAATTTATAGTCCATAGTCAAAATTTCAAAAGTCAATGATGTTTCAGAAATCAACGATATTACAAGTTGAAAGTTTATTCATTCAAGAAATTAAAATTTAATTACTGGATTGTCAAAACTTGTCGAAACTTTGTGGAAACCCCTAAGGAAATTGATTGGTGCTGTCATTTCTTTCCTCGATTTCATTGGCTTCCATCATTATATGTATAGTTGTTAAAAATTGATTTTATATTATGCGCTTGACGAATTGTTATCTCTATTACGCAATTTTAAGTTTTATTTACGAAAGCATGTATAGGTTTGAAAAAGAAAAGAAAAATAAACAATCATACCTTGAGGTTAGTTTTGTGCCAAGAGATATATATATATATATATATATATAATATATATATATATATATATATATATATATATATCCAAATAGAAATCTTAGTTCCATATTACTCGGCAGATTGGATTTGTTTAAACGGAATTAATATGTCTGCAATAAAATTCAAGCATAACTTTATAAGAAGATAAAATTTCTAACTTTTTTATTAAGTTCTAACCGATAGCTCTACCTTCACATATAAGCTCATTGGTCATTACTGTTTATTTTATTGATTTGTCTCAACAATTTATCAGCGATTTTATGGTTTGAAGTAAAAATAGCAGAAAGAGAATTCTTATAAAATTAATTAAAGTTAAAGTACATCGCAGGAATACCTGGAGTTGGGAATTCTATTAAACATTTACGTGATCTGATTGTTTACTATTTATTATACATTTTTGTCGTTTATTGGAATTAAAAAAAATCATATATATATACTGAATATATAAAGAATTTAAAATTAAGTACACTTAGGAAAGACTTACATAAAATTGATAACGTTTCGAACTATGTTCTTCGTCTGAAAAAAACGAATAAATAAATAATTATAAATCAAAACAAGAAATAAAATCAAATATATTAGTTTCTTTGATATAATATAACAGACTTTCTTTATACTTTCTGAGAGTTAAATACCGAGTAATTGAGTTATTGCGATATTGAGAGTAAAAGTTTCGAGGTGACTTGTTCCCGATTTTGTTATAATTTATTGCTTATATATAACCATTAATGGATTGGAGTGGCGCCAACTTGTTTTAGCTGGCTGAGCACTTGAACGGAATTATATAAGGGATTTCAACAATTATATTTGAAACAATCATAATTTCTATTTCTTTCTCCTATGAGATGACAGTCGTAAGTTATGGCTCTTTCATGAGAAAGTACTTTTTTTACTTTTCCTTATTAAAACCGTAGGTATATAAGAAATGTTTATTCAGGTATTCAGGTTTTTCACCTGAATGATCCGTTTCAGGTGTTTTTAAGTTCTCTTGAGTGGTTTTTACTAAAGTGTTTAGATGTATGTGTGTGCATCTGTTATCATCTTATCAGTTAAACATCAAGTTAAACATTGTGCGATAATTGATTATTAATTAATAAATACGATAAATGAAAATGATGAGTGATTATGATAATTGAAAATGATGAGTGATAATGATAAATACGATAAATGATTATTAATGACCCTAAACCCTAGTGTACCGTGAAACAATAAAACATGATAAAATTATCAGAGTTGTACTGAGACCAAATTTGAAACGGTTTGAATAAAAATTACGGGAGTTATTTTTGTTGGGTAAGATTCTAGCGTGTAACTCTAGGGACTTAATTATCTTCATACCACCTTAGTTTGACCTACTTAAATACTATAGTAAACAAAAAGTTAATTAACTTAAAGGAGAAAAAACATTTAAAGTACCTAACTTGTTAATGATAATTAAAACTCTTACAAGTACCACTATAACGAGGTTAGTCGTATAAACTACATTGCTTTGTTGTGTTCTTACATTAGTTCTTATTGTTACTGATATAGCGCTGTGTGCTTAGGTGCTAGAGGTTTAAAGAGGATTGTGCCACTCATTATTATGTTGAGAGCTAAGTTTCTGTTGACTGTTGTTGCTATTGGACAATGTGAAATTTGTTATTCAAAGTTTTATCATAAAAACTTGGCAGAGCATAATGCGAATTATATAGATTTTTTACAGTGTGAGAACAAGCGAAGCGAGTCAGAAGCAGTGAGGATAAGCGTAGCAAAAGTTCCAAGGTCCTCGTATCCGGCTTTTCCTTAAATTTTCGGATTTTACGCTCCATAACCTAAGTAGTAACATTACTATTTGTTATTCAATTTATTCCAGATTTTTAAGGGGAATGCGAATCCCATTTGTAATGCCATACTATAGAAAAATAAGAATTCAAATCATCTTTCTTATGTCAGCAGTATCGATCATTGTTCGTACTAATGTAAAATGTTTACATATTTACTTTGAAAATATTTTAAAAAGGAAAGACCACGGAAAAACGTGCGTAATAATGCTTATGTTATTCTAACGGATCATAAATCGAAAACTTAAGAATGAAATGGATTGATAAGGAAAAAAGCGGACATGTCAAAGAAAATTCGCCTGGTTCATTAGAATTATTTGATAGTTTATATTGAAAAATTCGGTTAAGGGGTACCTCGGAACTTTTCCTCATCACATCGGATACGCTACGCTCATCCTCCCTGCTTCGGACTCGCTTCGCTCGTCACACACACTATCAGTGGTCACCCATACTTACATCATACCCATACATCATCTATTGACCACACTCAATGCTGCTTAATTTTTATGATCTAACAAAAACCATAGATATGCTTATCGTATTGAAACAAAACATTTGTCGTATTGAAACAAATGAATATTAGTGAAGTGTACTTAATAAATAAGTAAAGGTATACACTTTACACTTTAAACTAAATTAAATCATTTTCTGATTTTTTACAATTTTTTAAAAAACGTACAAAAATTATTCGATAAGGAAAAAAAAAACGATGAAGGAAAAGAGCTCTCGAGTCCTCCCTCAAGTGCTTTAGTCTCTTTTCTGAGGACTGACCACTGGTTTAGTCCAAAGCACTGACCACCAGTTAAGTGAAATTATTTTATCGAGTTAATTTTTCACTGTATACTTAAATATTAAATTATAATATTTAACTAGTAATGCGTTGCATCTAGAACTCACGTCAAAGAATACATAAAAAAATATTTATTTAAAGCAAAAGAAATGAGTTTATCAAAGCTTTCGGATGCTATACTATTTTACAGTATAAACTCAAAAAGGCTCGCTTCGCTTGCTAGTTTAGATATCTTTAACATTTACATAGTAAAAATGGCTCGCTTCGCTCGCTAGATTGCTTATATTACAAATAATACAAAGTTAAAAATAGGCTCGCTTCGCTCGCTAGATTGCGTAAATTTATATTAATGCATACTAAAAAAGGCTCGCTTCGCTCGCTTAATTGCGTATATTTATAATGATACAAATATATAATATTTATAATAATACATTCTTATAGAAAGCTCGCTTCGCTCGCTAGATTGCTTATATTTAATAATAATACAAAGTTAAAAAAAGGCTCGCTTCGCTCGCTAGATTGCTTATATTTATAATAATACAAAGTTAAAAAAAGGCTCGCTTCGCTCGCTAGATTGCGTATATTTACATTAATGCATAGTAAAAAAGGCTCGCTTGGCTCGCTAGATTGCTTTTATTTATAATAATACAAGTTAAAAATAGGCTCGCTTCGCTCGCTAGATTGCTTATATTTATAATAATACAAAGTTAGAAAAAGGCTCGCTTCGCTCGCTACATTGCTTATATTTATAATACAAAGTTAAAAAAAAAGGCTCCCTAGATTGCGTATGTTTATATTAATGCATAGTAAAAAAGGCTCGCTTCGCTCGCTAGATTGCTTATATTTATAAAAAAATATATTGTAAAAAAGGCTCGCTTCACTCGCTTGATTGCGTATATTAATAATAATAAATAGTAAAAGAAGGCTCGCTTCGCTCGCTAGATTGCGTAGATTTATATTGATGTAAAGTAAAAAAGGCTCGCTTCGCTCGCTAGATTGCTTATATTTATAATAATACAAAGTTAAAAAAAGGCTCGCTTCGCTCGCTAGATTGCTTATATTTATAATAATACAAAGTTAAAAAAAGGCTTGCTCCGCTCGCTAGATTGCGTATGTTTATATTAATGCATAGTAAAAAAGGCTCGCTTCGCTCGCTAGATTGCTTATATTTATAATAATTCAAAGTTAAAAATAGGCTCGCTATGCTCGCTAGATTGCTTATATTTATAAAAAAATATATTGTAAAAAAGGGCTCGCTTCGCTCGCTTGATTGCGTATATTTATAATAATAAATAGTAAAAGAAGGCTTGTTTCGCTCGCTAGATTGCTTATATTTAATATTAATGCATAGTATAAAAGGCTCGCTTCGCTCGCTTGATTGCGTTGTTTATAATAATAAATAGTAAAAGAAGGCTCGCTTCGCTCGCTTGATTGCGTATATTTATATAATAAATAGTAAAAGAAGGCTCGCTTCGCTCGCTAGATTGCGTAGATTTATATTGATGTAAAGAAAAAAGGCTCGTTTCGCTCGCTAGATTGCGTATATTTATATTAATGCAGAGTAAAAAAGGCTCGCTTCGCTCGCTAGATTGCTTATATTTTAATAATTCAAAGTTAAAAATAGGCTCGCTTCGCTCGCTAGATTGCTTATATTTATAAAAAATATATTGTAAAAAAGGCTCGCTTCACTCGCTTGATTGCGTATATTAATAATAATATAGTAAAAGAAGGCTCGCTTCGCTCGCTAGATTGCGTAGATTTATATTGATGTAAAGTAAAAAAGGCTCGCTTCGCTCGCTAGATTGCTTATTTTATAATAATACAAAGTTAAAAAAGGCTCGCTTCGCTCGCTAGATTGCTTATATTATAATAATACAAAGTTAAAAAAAAGGTTCGCTTCGCTCGCTAGATTGCGTATGTTTATATTAATGCATAGTAAAAAAGGCTCGCTTCGCTCGCTAGATTGCTTATATTTATAATAATTCAAAGTTAAAAATAGGCTCGCTTCGCTCGCTAGATTGCTTATATTTATAATAAAATATTGTAAAAAAGGCTCGCTTCGCTCGCTTGATTGCGTATATTATAATAATAATAGTAAAAGAAGGCTTGTTTCGCTCGCTAGATTGCTTATATTTAATATTAATGCATAGTATAAAAGGCTCGCTTCGCTCGCTTTGCGTATGTTATAATATAAATAGTAAAAGAAGGCTCGCTTCGCTCGCTTGATTGCGTATATTTATAATAATAAATAGTAAAAGAAGGCTCGCTTCGCTCGCTAGATTGCGTAGATTTATATTGATGTAAAGAAAAAAAGGCTCGTTTCGCTCGCTAGATTGCGTATATTTATATTAATGCAGAGTAAAAAAGGCTCGCTTCGCTCGCTAGATTGCTTATATTTATAATAATTCAAAGTTAAAAATAGGCTCGCTTCGCTCGCTAGATTGCTTATATTTATAAAAAAATATATTGTAAAAAAGGCTCGCTTCACTCGCTTGATTGCGTATATTAATAATAATAAATAGTAAAAGAAGGCTCGCTTCGCTCGCTAGATTGCGTAGATTTATATTGATGTAAAGTAAAAAAGGCTCGCTTCGCTCGCTAGATTGCTTATATTTATAATAATACAAAGTTAAAAAAGGCTCGCTTCGCTCACTAGATTGCTTATATTTATAATAATACAAAGTTAAAAAAAAGGCTTGCTCCGCTCGCTAGATTGCGTATGTTTATATTAATGCATAGTAAAAAAGGCTCGCTTCGCTCGCTAGATTGCTTATATTTATAATAATTCAAAGTTAAAAATAGGCTCGCTATGCTCGCTAGATTGCTTATATTTATAAAAAAATATATTGTAAAAAAGGCTCGCTTCGCTCGCTTGATTGCGTATATTTATAATAATAAATAGTAAAAGAAGGCTTGTTTCGCTCGCTAGATTGCTTATATTTAATATTAATGCATAGTATAAAAGGCTCGCTTCGCTCGCTTGATTGCGTATGTTTATAATAATAAATAGTAAAAGAAGGCTCGCTTTGCTCGCTAGATTGCGTATATTTATAATAATACATAGTAAAGAAGGCTCGCTTCGCTCGCTTGATTGCGTATGTAATTATTATATTAAATTATGGCCGCCATGTTGACTTTTTCGGAATTTAGTATATAACATTTTTTGTTCTACTAATCAACAGCTTTACAACGATATATTACTCGAGTTATTCCTTTAATTATAAATTTTTTGAGTTCATTACTTTAGCCGCCATTTTAAATTTTTCAAAAAAATTTTAAATTTTGACCATGAAACATATATTTTCTTTTTCTACTCTTTAAGAGCTTTGAAACGATATACAACACGATTTTTTCGCTCAAAAATTTTTTTTATCCGGTCCGCCATTTTGGCTGCCATTTTGAAAATATTTTTTGGAATATTACCAAAAATATAGCTCTGACACATAATTAGTTTTACCTGTATACAAAATTTTATCAAAATCGGTCAATTTTTACGGCAGTTATCGCGACACGTACAAACAAACACACAAACAGCGCCGTCCCAATCTTCTGAAATGTAAGAACTCACTTACGTTCGTTCAAATATAACAAAATACAAATAAAACTTGTTCCGAGGATTATAATTGAAAAAATCAACTTCTCTTGATGTTTATTAGCAGCGACAGAAACATCTTTTAAGAAGCCACTCACGATCCATCTGATAGTTCGCGATACGCCGTCTTCTAGGTACATTCTGTTCGGTAGGATTATCTTGATACCTTAGACAAGATTTTAGTTTTCTATCGATAGACAGGGAGTGAGTAAAAATTGCATCTTTTAAGATACTTAAAAGATTAAAAGTAATATCCGCTTTATTAAAACTGCAGTAGGTAATAAAATTTTTATTCTTGATATATTTTTTGTTTATATTATTTATTTTAAGCTCATTGATTGGAATTTTATGTTAATTGAGTTAATATTTAAAAAAAATTAGAGTATAAAAAACAACTATAAGATAAAAAAAAATACGAATGTGAAATTAATATATTATTAGTATTAAAAGAATCAAAGAAATTATCTAAGGATAATATTATTATTACAAGAATCAAGAAATAAACATATAAAATAATTTCTTGAAATTATTTAATAATTTCCCCTATTTTTGTTTCTACAGACGGGAAACTCGACGGCCTCAAGAGAAAAAGCTTTATCCGTGGAAATTAAAGCAGCCAACTCTTGAAGGGGGATAACACCTGATCATTGGAAGGGTTGACAACCCTACTTAAGACTTACCGTAGTAGACCATAAAGCCTAGCACATGGTCCCGGCTTATCATGAAGTGTTGGAACTGACCGACTTCTCGATTGCACAGCCGGTACCAAAGTAGCTATTGTGGTTGGCCAAGAGTATTTTTCCTTTACGTGACTAACAGTTTCCTTACCTCCTGCTTCCTGCTCCTGTCAGGAAGATGAGGCTGAAGACCTATCGTCCTGTATACGGATTAAAACCATATGAAATGATCATGAAACACTATATGAGCCATCTATAAGGTACATTTAAAAAGTGGAATGGCAAAATGTTATTAACATATTGATCCCTGTTTCTTTAAGTTGCTCGGAAGTAAGGGTAAATACATACAAGGTCGGTAAACGTTGGAAGTTCCAAGCAGGACACGACTCAATCAGATGTGATGCCGTGTCATCTTCTTCTTTGCAAAATTTGCAGAGTCGGCAGTTCACTAGACTCGTTTACTGCAAATGTCTTAGGAGTCTGCAGTAAGAACTCCCGTTATGTCATGGACAAGTTCCCTAGCTTAATATCAATGAAATCTCAGCTCGTCTTTGAGAGGGACCAGAAAGGATGAGTTTAGAATGTCTTATTCCAAGATAACAACGCCACTTATCTCGAAAGACATTGTTAAAAGATTGTTAAAGCTAAGTCCTTAAAATACAGTTTTGAATGCCAATTAAAGATTCTGCACTCATATCTGTATTTATGGTAATATTTATACCTGCCCTTGAATCATTTAAAATAACCTGAGCACATACCACTATAGCATAGAATTCAGCATGTAATACAGTAGCATAGGCTCCAAGACTAAACTCATATCACAATTTGGTTTAGCACAAAATATTCCAGCTCATATAATTTGTCAGAAATCCTCGATCCATCTGTGAACCACAATTCATCTGCGGTTGGAATATATCAAATTGATATACTCCTAATCGTTCAGCGATGGCATGGAAAAATACCAAGTTTGCTCCATCCTTCAGCATTCTAACAGTTGCCAGGAGATGAGTGACACAAGACCAGACGGAACTGTTACAGTTTCTACACTAAAATGTTTCCATTGTCCCAAACTATATGTACTTACTTAATCTTTATGTAAAATGTAATATTAAATATAATATATAATATTTATATATATATATATATATATATATATATATATATATTTTTTTTTTCGGACAGATTGATTTGGTGACGGAAGCCAAACTGTATCGACGAAAAACGGAACTGAATCGATCCCTAACTTCCCTCCCTCAACCTTCTTTATTGGAGCTACTGCATAAGTAGCTTTATGGTGAAAATTTGCTTAAATATTATAAAACCTTATGTACTCTTTTGTATAGTAAAGTAATATTTAAAGATGCACTTAATTAACAGCATTAGTTTTGATTTTATCGATTGACATATATAATTCTAAGAAAAAAAATCAAGTTTTCTGACTAATTATTTGGAAATTCGCTTATATCGTGGCGGCATGTCTCTAACATAAATTAGTAGGATGACAAACTGATATAGATCAACAAACATGTGATTTACAATGAAGGCCGACAAGTGGCCCCGAATCGCCGATGCTGTGTAGCGGCTAAGATCTCGAAGACCAATTGGTTTCGTCATAAGAAAACTTGAAACGGACTTTAGACACATTTTTAAATAATAATAGAGATCCAATTACTGTTTATTTATGTTTTACTTATGTCATCAAGCAAATAGTCTACAACGTGACAGTAAAGTATTAAGTTTAATAAAAGCGTCAAGGATAAAATTAAAATTGTAAGAAATTTAACATGGAGTAAAAAACATCTTTTAATTAACAATTCCAGACACCTTCAGAGACGTTTGACAAATAGATGTGACCTCTAGTATTTGTCTGCCATTTTGAAAAATAAGAAGAAAAAGAATTGTCTCTTAATCCTTAAAAATAACAAATTGAAACATGAAGTAATTAGGTTTCTTTTGTTTCTTTATTAATATTTTACAAAAGCAGACGTATTTATTTTATTTAAGGCTCCTTTTATATATTAGTATTAAAACACATTTGAGAATAAATCTTCGCTTGCTTTAACGGTTATAATAAATAATGATTTTTGGTTTACAAATTAAATAAAACGAGGCTGCAAATCATGTGCCGAGGCTTCATCGCATAGAGATATATACTAGAGGGGGCATAGCCTATCTAAATACATTAAGAGTCCTGAAACATTATTTTGGGACTCTCATGGGCTCTGTGTAACCTCAATGAAACCACTTTTAAGAGTAAGTTCAGGTTATAAGAAATCACTTTTTTTTTGCTTCCTGTACTGTAATTTTGTTTGTGAATAAATATATAATTCACTGTAACTTTGTTCAGTTCATTTGATTATTGATACTCGAATGTGGTCAGGTTATTGTTTCGATGTTTCAAAATTTAACCAATAGGACCCCTCTAGTGCTTATATATCTCTATGGTTCATCGTATAGACATGGAAATTATAGTATATTAATGTTGCCGTTTAAGCTAGCGGTTTGACAAAAAAGGACACATCTATTCATAGAAATATCTGTGCTGGCTACAGTTGTGGTTGAGGTTACATTGTGCAAAGAAAACTTTAAAACACCATTTGAAACACTTTTTATCAAACAATTATTTTTACATTTCTTTATTTACAAGTGGGTATATAGGAAAAGTATAGCGTTTGCATTAAAAATCCAAAACCGGTATTTAACCTTTCATAGGTATCAGCAAAGAGATATTACTAGAGGGGGCCTGTTGGTTGAACATTGAAACATCAAAAAAGTAACCTGACCACCTTGCTTATAAATATAATCAAATAATCAGTACAAAATTATAGTAACTTATAATGTAAAATGTTAAAAATACAAATCAAAACACAAACAATGTGCGGGAAACCGAAATAAATTTATGAATCATAAACTTAACTCAATCTTGAAGGAGGTTTCAATGAGGTTACACAGAGCCTCTGAGAGCCCCAACAAGATTTTTCAGGCTTCTCAATGTATTTAGATAGGGTATGCTTCTTCCACTCAAAAAACTCGATTTTTGTGCCAACTTTTATTGAAATTTGATCAGTCGTGTGTTTATAAAAAAAAATTGGTACATCCATATACTTACACCAATATGTTTTTATTCTTGGGATCAGTAAGTGCTAAAACGTCGACGAAGAAAAAGCGGCCGTTGTCTTCTTACTAAAGCAATACTTCCCCCTCTTTCTAGGAGTTAGAGAAACAGATTATCACACACAGAATATCTGGATTGACAGAATGATTAAAAATCAAAATCAGCATTTTCACATTTTCTCAAAAACTCTTCATAGTTATAGATTTTTTTGAGAACTTATAGGCGTAACCAGTATTAATATTAGTCAGGACTTCCAACTAATTTGCCCCTGGATGTAATGTTAATAAAAGGCAATATATTCTACAAAATACATATGGTTTAATATTTCGTGTGCACACAGGTGATATAAAAGCTTCTTTTTTCTATGTGTTCACCAATCAATATTTAATATCTGGAACAGATATTTTTAGTATATTGCCACCTTTCAAAACGTGCCCCTTGGGAGGCATCGAACAAGAAAAAACTATCCTCAAATGAAATGTGTCTCGTGAGGCTATAAACTAAATTTCCACGAGACCCCAAACTAATCCCCCAACTAGTTTTGGATCTCTAATAAAGAAAATTGGTTGAAAAAAATATCGCAAAAAATAAAAGTTATAGAACTTTTTTTATCCAGGTTATTATTGAAGTTAAAATAAAACAGGCTGATTAATATGGGACTAAGCTTATTATCAATGTCATATTGTAAACTTATACAATATAAGTTACACTTATACTGTCTATCAACAACTGGCCCAATAAATATAATAACAGTTCAAATCCAAAACATCTTTACCTTTATGTTGTTTTTCTTGTCTTACCAATGTTAATTATAGTTGTTGCGTGGAGCTAATAATGTTTAATAAGCTAATAAACATGTAGTGTCCAGCAACCCGCTTTTTAAATCTAAATATCTCGAGATATCTGCTTGCCAGTATAGGTGGGTTTGTAGCAAGGCGGTTTGCTCACTCAAATAGCTATAGATTACATGTGATCTATCTGTCTATGCTTTGTGACTTTTATTGTGATGTGTACTGGTGTCACGGTTTTCCCGTTTTCGTTTGATGTCAATAATAAATACCTATTTTGCAAAATAGGTACTAATGCACCAGGGGAGTAAAGAATGCTATCATTTCCCTGAGCAGATAGTTGTTTCCTAAGCAAAATAATTTAACTGCCGAAGCAAAGCGGAGGAATTTATGTGTTTAACTTCTGAAGCAAGACAGAAGGATTTATGTTTAACTCCTGAGGCACAGCCGAGGTATTCATGTGTTTAACTAACCTTGTTTAACTGTGTAGTATTATTGCGAGGGGAAACATTGCCCTTTACTCCCAAGGTGCATTCAAGATTTTTTATCTCCAGACAATGACGTCATCGTTATTTTAATATTCTTATTAAAATTTGTTGTATTTTAATTTATTTGCGGGGGGTCAAACCCCCCGCTTGTAAATTTTGGGGGTGTTGCCTCCCCCGTACCCCTAAAAAGCATTGCTTTAAAAACTTCTTTTGACCTGAAAAGGACTTTTGGCCTATAAAATTTGTTCTTTTGTTCTTGTCAGGTCTGTCACCCTTAACCGGTTTCGGTCCTGTAGACGGGGCGATACTAACTAATTAATTATTATCAGTGAATAACTACTAGTCTCAATGAGCACGACGAGCCCTCTGAATATAAGAGAGGGAGTAGGAGTAGGTTTATATAGAGAATTGTGTACCTGTGTCAGGGCCGTGTGTAGTCTGACGTTATGATGCTTTGTGACTTTTATTGTGATGTGTACCGGTGTCATGGTTTTCCCGTTTTCGTTTTATGTCAAGTGTTGGTTTGAGTATTGAAAAGTAATGTCGGAATTAAAATATAATCTGTGAGTCATGTCAGTAACTCAATGCTGGTATATTTCTGATCTTTCGAGTACGTCAGATATTGGTCCTTTTGATACCAATGTGTAGCAGTGAATTTGGTTCGTGTATAAGTGTGCGAAGGGGGTTGGCGAAATTATAATCTGATTAATCTTCGATGAATGAGTTTAAGTGCTCATTATAACAAGTGTGTTGTGTATCTCTATAATTTTGTTGTCCGTTGTCTATTACAATCTGTCTCTCCAGTTGCGGTGTTGGCAGAGGCGTTTTCCCGATTTTATCGTATGCCAAGTTTGTCGATGTCAGTCTAATTGTACCCGTTTCTGTTATCTATGTCATATATCGTATTAAGTATTTTTCTTTTTTGTTTTCTTTTATATAGTTTTCAGGTGAAATAGGTAATTTAAAGTTATGTATTTTGGATCTGTGTGCTGCTAGATTTTGTTGCATTACGTGGTTTGAAGTTGTATTAAGGCGTTTATTAAGCGGCAAGTTGCTGTTGGTTTCCTGTATATGCTGAAGTCCAGTTTGTAATGCTTTAGCGTTATTTTCAAGTCCATGTAGTTAAATTGTCCGTTTGTTTCATTTTTAATGTAAATTGTATTTTTAGATGCATAAAGTCAAACAGCTTCATGAAGGTAATATCTTATCCAAATGCTACTTATTAAGAATTTAATTGACATATTAATTAATAATATTGATTTAGTTATTACTAGTAAAATGTAACGTGTTGTATTACAGTAGACGAACTGTTGTGTCATGTTCAGCGGTCTGTTATGTCATGATATGCGGTCTGTTATATCATGATATGCGGCCGGTTGTTTCATGGTAAACAGTGTGTTGCGTTATGGTAGGCGGTATGTTGTTTCATGGAAGAGTTTGATGTGTCCCGAACTTGTGTTATTATTTGATATTAGAAATTAGAGATGCTGTAGCTAGAGTTAAATTTGTGACAAAAATAAACGAATCTTTCTGCATTTTGAAGCTCTAAAGACTCAAGGAAACTGATAAAAATAACAGTGCTGTAAGAATAAATTAACAAAAAAAAACAAAAGAACCTAGAGAAAAAAGTAAAACAATGAAGGACAAAGGACAATAGCTGGCTTACGAAAACCAGACAAATATAAGCATTGTTTTGTTTCGCTGTCATATTTTTTAATCAATAATTTTATTTGCTATGCTCTACGTTTTTTGTTCGTTATAGATAATAGCTAAATGCTCATTTCTCGAAAAATTACAAAAAATAAAATTTGTTGAATACTTGAAAATTTGTTATAATTTTCTTATATAAGTAATAACATAACTAAGAAAACTGATTTCCAACAGGAAAAGAGAGTCGAAGTTCGGAGTATATCCTAATCGGCTTCATAAAATTGTCTAAACTACAAAAATACGTTTTACAATAGTAAGTTTTCGCAACTTTTGCGGAAACTGTCGCTGCCGGTAACACTATTCGTGCTATTTGTACTCTACGGAAATATTTTTCTCCTACGTCTTAATCACTACTGATAATAAATCATTACTTTATATATCTTAACTCACAAGACTAACTAACTACTTGACTCGAAGAATAACCTGATAACCACTTGAATTTATTTATATATAGATATATAGATAAATAATGTAATAATAAGAAAAAGGACAAACAAAATTCTATATAAATATAAGATATGAAGAAGAAACTCGAGGCAGAGCCCTCGCTCTAGATGAGCTTTACATCTACTGAGGGCTCTCACCAAATGAAAAACAGTTAAAAACAATTAAACTTAAAGTTAATCTTTTTTTATTAATATAAAAGAAAAATATGTTTTTGTAAAAATATTATTGTATATAATTTTTTGGTGAAAATAAAGAAATTATTATTATTATTATATATATATATATATATATATATATATATATATATATATATATATATATATATATATATATATATATATATATATATAATATATATATATATATATATATATATATATATATATATATATATATATATATATATATATATATATAAAAGTAAATAATAAGTTAAGATAGTAAGTAGGGTATAATATGTAAAATATGCATAATATTACAAATAAGTAGATAGCAAGCAAGCCAAGGATCGCTATATATATATACACACATATATACCTTTCTTGCAATTACGCTATTTTTGAAACAAATTGATTATTTTTTAACTAAACGAGCGGTTAATACTAGAAACGAATAAAACCGGAGTCGAGAATTTAACTTTTAGTCGAAAAAACCGTGGTTAATAACTGATAACCAAAATTTCGGTTGATAAAAATAATCAATTTTAAGTAAGGTAACACTTTTCATTGAAAAATCCTGGAAAATATACAATAAGTAGAAATTTTATTTTTCCGACTCTGATGCCAAACCCAAAAACCTGAGCTAAAATCTGATGGTTGAGCAAGATAGCCAGCATCCAAAGGAAATTCGCCTGATTTGCGGACCTCAGTGCTAGAATTATTTCTGTTAGTTTCAGAAGCGTAAGCCAACTGATCCATTATGTTTAAAGCCAAAGGCGTAAAGAGCTAAGTCCACTTGTTGAGCAGTAAAAAGTAAGTATTATACTCGTACTTCGCAGACTGCTTAAAGATGAAATATTAAATAAACATTAAAGTTACACGAAAACTCCTTTTAAGTTAAGTACTATATAATGAAGACAAATTAATTGTATAAGAAAAGCATTTTCCACAGCCTCTGTTCTTCCTCATCTTCTCTGTCTCAAGGAGGAAGAAGAAGCTACTCCCAAATCTTTTGTTCCCTAAATGCCTTCCTTTATCGACTTTAATGTAATACAAGGAAATTGCGTTATTTTGTTCCCTTTATTTCGCCTATTATATCCAAAATTTATTTGTTTCATCCTCATTTAATGGCTTCCACTTTTATTTCTTACTGATGCTTCCTTAATGTATTAGCATACACAGGTCAATCTTATATATAACGATGATACAAGAATTATGAATGTAAAAATTTTATAATTTATATTCTGGGTGGCCCAAAAAACTCTCTTAATTTTTTGAACAATATAAGATACATTTTAAAGACTTAGGAGACCTCAATTGTGTAGAAATAAGTTTATTTTTTCCAGAGTCTCAATGCAGCCCTAAGACATCTTACTTCAAATTGTAATTTTAAAATGCACCTTATATTTTTTTTGCATACTTCGATTTGATGCTCAAAATAATTACTATTTTGCATTTTAATTTATTTTCTAATACTAAAAAGTTGCCCCATGTAAAGAAAAAACATATAGGGCCAAATAAAGTTAAAAAAAAGGGCTAAGTATAATTATTGAAGAAAAATGTCCTAGAATGAAACAACAGTTATTGGCTCACCTTAGTCACTAGCCCAGCTCACCTTCATCACAATCTCGGTTCACCTAGTGATCACTACCTCGGTACTCCTAGATCACTACATCGATCCACCTGGATCACTATTACCTTGGTACATCTTGTTTTCTACTTCAGTCCACCTTAATGCCAACATATGTCCAACTTAATCACTACTACCTCGGTACATCTTGTTCACTACTTCAGTCCACCTTAATGACAACATAGTTCCAACTTAATCACAACCTTTGTCCACCTTAATCCATACCTCGGCCTACCATATCCACTTTTTCAAATTACTTTGATTTCTACCTCGATCACTGTTTTTTTTTCGATGTATCCAAGACCTTGTCGTATTCAATCCTATAGCCTGTTTTAAAAAGTACCTTAATATTAAAAATGTTTAATAACCATATATCAAGTTAACGATTATTTGAGGATGTAGATAATGCAACAACGATTTTACTAAGCGTTATGAGACTCCCAACAGTTAGTAGAACCAGAGAGGAATCGGATTTGATCAGATACTGGAATATCTGATATACCTTGAGAACGAACTGAATACCCTTGTTCAATCATTGGTACAAAATATTTTGCTGAGAGATAAGGAAATTGAATAAAATAAAACTAGATAGGTTTTATTATATTTTTTTTCTAAAAAGATGTGAACTTCATCAAAATGCCTGAAACGGATATTTATGGTGAAGCCTGGGTTTCTGATTAGTAGAAATAAACAAAACATTTTTTTTCAACTACGATATAAATTGAGGAAAAGTAATAAATAAATAAAGTAATGAATATAAAACACATATAAACATTTATATATTTGACATTCTAACATAAATATTCTCGTCAATTTTTTGTCGTCATGACGTAATTTAATTAATTTTTTGATTTAATTTATTGTCTATTCATTTTACAGTTTTTAATTTACAAATCACATTTATTTATTACACGTATTAACTCTAATAAATATTACTATGCACTAACATTTAATAAATGATTATAATTTACAGTTATAGATTTAAGAACTACGTTAAGTAGTAAAGAAACAAACAGTTATATAAAATTTAACAACAATAAAATGACAAACATTCAACAAATACTAAAAGCAGACATAAAAGCAGCACAATGTGGAACTAAATCTTGGCTATTCCAGGCCTCAAACTATATGTATGCAATGCGCCAAACATGGAACAAAATCTTGGCTATTCCATGCCTCAAACTATAGGTATGCAATCCACCAAACATGGAACAAAACATTGGCTATTCCATGCCTCAAACTATATGTATGCAATGCATCAAACATGGAACAAAACCTTGGCTATTCCATGCCTCAAACTATAGGTATGCAATGCACCAATGGAACAAACCTTGGCTATTCCATGCCTCAAACTATAGGTATGCAATCACCAAACATGGAACAAAACCTTGGCTATTCCAAGCCTCAAACTATATGTATGCAATTCACCAAACATGGAACAAAATCTTGGCTATTCCACGCCTCAAACTATATGTATGCAATGCATCAAACATGGAACAAAACCTTGGCTATTCCATGCCTCAAACTATATGTATGCAATGCACCAAACATGGAACAAACCTTGGCTATTCCATGCTCAAACTATAGGTATGCAATTCACCAAACATGGAACAAAACCTTGGCTATTCCAAGCCTCAAACTATATGTATGCAATTCACCAAACATGGAACAAAATCTTGGCTATTCCACGCCTCAAACTATATGTATGCAATGCACCAAACATAGAACAAAACCTTGGCTATTCCACGCCTCAAACTATAGGTATGCAATTCACCAAACATGGAACAAAATCTTGGCTATTCCATGCCTCAAACTATAGGTATGCAATCCGCCAAACATGACACGAAACCTTGGCTATTCCATGCCTCAATATAGGTATGCAATCCGCCAAACATCACGAACCTTGGCTATATCAAGCCTCAATTATACACATACTCCGACTATAGATATACTCCTAAATCTAGATGTGCAATCCGACAAAATGGAACTAAACGTTAGCTATTATGCCTCAAACTATAGATATGCAATCCGCCAAACATGGAACTAAACCTTGGCTATATCAAGCCTCAAATTATATACATATTCTGACTATAGATATACTCCTAAATCTATAGATATGCAATCCAACAAAAATAAAACTAAACGTTGGTTATTATGCCTCAAACTATAGATATGCAATCCAACAAAAATAAAACTAAACGTTGGTTATTATGCCTCAAACTATAGATATGCAATCCGCCAAATATGGAACCAATCCTTTTGTCTATTCATACCTCAAACTAAACACATATACAAACAGCTAAATTTAAACTTATCTTTACTAGAAAATTGCCTTCTTTTCTAGTTAAGATGCTCTTAACTATTTGTAGACAAACAACTACTAAATATATTATTTAATAGACGAACTACAAGTAGAATGACTACTAATACTAGAAATAGTATTAGACGAACTATTTGTTTATGCATTACTAATATAGGTACTAGTAGTTGAAGAACTACAATTAGAATAACTATTTGTAGATAAACTACAATTGAAAGAACTACAAGTAGAATGACTACTAATACTAGTAGACCAACTACTAGAAGTAGAGTAGAATTAAGTGCTCTTTTGTAAGAAAGAACTACAAGAAGAGGAGGAACTTGGAGTCCAGTAGAAACGGGCTTATGGCTAATTTAGCTCACGCTTCATGTGTTTATTTCATTTAAACTTTGATTACTATAAAATGAGCTCTTAAAAGCTTCTTAGCCTTTAAGAGCTAAGAATATTACTAATTAAAAGCTTCTTTAAAAGCTCTTAGTACAGCAAGTGTTCAAATTTCAACTTAAAATAAATAATGGCTAGACCTCTGCGGTTTAATCTATAGTTCCACAAATATCGAAATAGTTATTTATGCACCAAGGGAGTAATGAATGCTATTATTTTCCTAAGCTGTTAATAAGTTCCTAATGTGAAAGCGTAAGGAACCAAAGCATTTAACTCCCGAGGCAATGCTGAGAGAGTTTTGACTATTAACTCCCCAGGCGAAGCCGGGGAAGGTTATCATTGCGAGAAGACTTTATCTCTAGACGATAGCGTCATTTACCTATTGCTATATTTTTTTGCTCAAAACAACATCTTTTGACAAAAAACAGATTTTGAGCCAATAAAAAAAGTTAAGCCCCCTTATAAATTTTAGGGGTGCAGGCCCGTAAAACAAAATTATTGTTATCGCTCCAAGCAAGTTATGTTGGCCTGAAACGGATTTTGAGGCAATAAAAATATTATGATCGGGTCTCCCTTACAAACTTTGGGGGTGCCGTCCCCAGAAAAGTTAAAAAAATCTATCGGACCACCTTATAAATTTAGAGGACACCGCGGCCAAAAAATGGAAAGATAAGATTTGGGGGCTCTAACTACAATTATAGGAAAGACTTTTCACTCCCAAGAATTTTTTCCTCCCTTGGAAGTGAAAAGAGCTTCTTTACTCCCTAAAAACAATTCAACAAATTTCACATTATACACCGTCTGTAGATAAATATTAATTAATTTAACTAATTATGTAAATTAATTAATCAATATGGACATAATTAATAATAACAGGTATGCTATAGAGTAACATTTACACAAACAAATACATTTCACATCAATGTGTTTACATTAAAATGTTTACATTGAGATGTTTACATTTATCTAATCAAAATTCAAATCACACGTCAACAGACACCTACATCTACAGTACGTCTAATGTTACAGGACTTTCTTTTCGGAATTCATAGAGTAGGGAACATTTTCCGTTTACTATTTCTTTTACATAGATTATTAATCTTTTTACAAAATTAAAAACTTTACTTCACTCAAGTTTAACCTTTGTTAGACCTTTTGAAAATTAGTAAGTTTTATCATTTATTTTAATTCTGATTAATTCAAGCCCGGTTTCAAATTTGAAAGGGTTCAAAATTCTTTTAAAGTACGTTTAAAATCATTCTTGGACATTTTAAAATATTTAAGTCGATTTTATTGTTGCAATAAAGGATGCAATATAAAGATGAACAGTAACAATAGACTGTTGTGAAATGACAATCAAACCTGCTTGGCATAGAATAGTTATCTCGCCTCGGCAGTAAATTTGCTCAGTCATTCCTCGCCTTTAGCTCGGAACTAAATTAAAACAGCTCGTCATCAAATTTTCATTATGCTGCCTAGTGACGTAAAAAACTAGTATTAATTGTTGTTTTTTTTATTATGAACATTTAACCATTTATCAGTTCTCAAGCACAGGCAAACATTATTAAATTTAAAAAAAATACGTACTTTCATTTAGGCTAAAATTATTGATATCATCTTGAAAATCGATATGTTCTTTAAGTATTGTTGATATATTTTCAATTAAAAAATAGATTTAAATATATTATTTGCTGAATTATTTATGTATATTTTTTAATAGATGGGACAGTCTTGTCTGGAATAAAGTTTTGGAAGGCACTAATTTATCAGAAATTCTATCAAATATTTCTTTTTCGCTACAACTCTGATTGATTAAAAGACATCTATCAGTTTGGAATAAACATGGTAACACCATCTACATCAAACTACATTTAGATAACTTAAGCCAAAAACACTACTTTGGCACAATGATTATAAATTACAATTATATAGATAACATTATTGTTAATTTTCTATGACAAAATTAGAGTTTAAAACACAAAACCAATTTTTTTATGTTCAAAGAAAAATAAATTCGACCTACCCTGACTATACGATAAATTTCGAATGCTACATTCTCTTTACTCAAGGTAGATGTTTAAATACTATGAATTTGATTTTTACTATCATTCCAGTTTAGCACCAGCTCATATGAAATAATTATAACACGTTTTCCAGTACTATTAGGCCAAATAAACAATGCTGACGATATTACTTCTGATTCTAATCAAGCTGCCAAATATCAAGCTAAGAATTTACTATTTGATAATGAGTGGTGGTATAAAATTCGTTTAATTAACGGGTTATTAAAAGCCCTCTAATTAACTCGTTGCAGGAGATCGTTTCCTTCGATTAGTTCTAGGATTATTGTCACTAAGTCCTCCTTAGGGTCTTTGACTACGCTTAAAGTATCATATTCAAATATCTCTTGTATGCAAGGGTTTCACATTCAAATACAACGTGTGTTGCTGGTTCAAAGCACTATCTAGCTAAATATTTAGGCTTATATTTCCCATTCTTTAAAACCTTAAAAAGGACCGCTTCGTGGCCAGAATAATTTATTTACTTGACTTGTGACCTGTGTAAGCCACTGATGTGATTAAGACCTTATAAGAGATGGACTTGTGGGATTCAAAATAATTTCATTAGGGTTAGATAAACTCCTACCACAGAATAGTACTGGACTCTAAAAATGGTCTCTACTCCCTTATATCTACTCATGGGAGATATATATAGATCTCTACTCATGAGAGAGAAAGAGAATATTGTTTAAAGTATGACTGACATGCACTATATAATACAGGATGTCATATTAATATCATACAATAAAATTATAATACAGATAGGTTAGAATGAGAAGTCGTATGGTAAGCATTGTGTCCGGTCATTACTAACTACTTCAGGTTTTGACAGATATACTACTTGTTAAATGTATTTTACACCTTCATTAATAATTAAAGAGAGGATTACATAAACAAAACGTTTGCAATACGTACAAGGGGATAGTTTGCACTAATAAGGAACGTTTTAACGATTCAAGATTTTGTAAAAATAATTTCAACAAATTTAATTAAATTCTGGTCTTGATTGCATCATATCCTGATGCAGTTAGGTGTAAGAGGTCTTACGATTGGTTCCTTCATAACCGGACGTATACCTTGAAGTAAACCTGATTTTAGAGTTACTGCTGATTAGAGAAAACTGAGGACGGTAACAAATTCTTTTTGAATATCCTAGTGAGATATCTGGAATGGGAATGGAGAACGATTTGTGCAAGAGTCGACCATCCTGATGATCTCGATGTTCGCTAGGTGATGTTCCCTACTAAACTCTGTAGAACCATCTGGCCGATAATCTCTTGGGAGAAATCAGCCACTGCTTTACTCGCTACAGCCATGAGCTCTCGGTTCACAGCTTCTTGAATGTCTGTTTTAAATCTGTTAGTGACCCATTCAATCAGCTGTCCTTCTAATTCTTTTAAAACTCCGTGACCAGAACTGATCCTAATCCTACCTAGTTCTGTCACCCTGATGTCTTCTAAAGTCGCTTGACATCTGTCACCTTCTATACCAATCCGAACGGCCAGATCAAGTGAGTTATGCTCGACTGTTGCGTCTATACTTGTAGTCATCTTAAGCAAATGCCTGTCAACAAAAACACATCAGATGTTAAAATAAAATTAAGTTATTCAAAAATTTGGGAGTTACTAAAGGCGAGAACAAAATATTAATGAGTTCTGAATCTGCGTAGTTACCTTTCTTCTTATCTTTCGGCTCTAATAGAAGTAAATCCAGAAGATTTAAAATTGTTTAAATTTTAAAATTAAAATTGCTCTCCTTTTCATCATTTACGTCCAGATTTTCTGTCATTCTTCGTTATCATGGAATTCCATTATTCTTGCAATCCTTACATTTACCCGTACTTAAAAAATACTGACAGTGTCTTCTCTAACGTTTAATAATGTGGACACATATTTATTTAAAATTAAATATTATCTCAGCTTTGAATTATTGGTTGTTTGACCTTAAACGCAGATTCTGGAGTTACCAAAATCGTATCTCTAAATATGTATTCAAATTGCGGGTTTTTGGTGAAAATCGTGGGTGGTTATGGTTTTTAAAGCAGCTCGTAAAATAATATAATTGATCGGATTTCACCAGAAAATTACGTTTATGAGGTTGTTTTTACACCTATGTCTAAATATTGTAACGAATTCAATCGGTGTATTCCCAGCGGAATCAATCCCTTTATTTCCCCCTCCTTAGAATAACCAAATAATCGACATTATCTGAAAAATAAATTCGCAAAAATTTTGTAACGTTTTGTCATTTGATCATAGGACAGGACTCGATCGTTCTTTATAGTGTCAATCTAGCAAGTGACTTCCTTCTAATTTGTTTTAGGCTATAAAAGTATTTAAATTATTTTTTGAATAATTTAAAAAACAAATCACCTATACAAGATTATTTAACTATATTTCTTATCAAATTTTTGTCACTTCTTTTATCAAAATCAATATCATGAAACGAAACGACTGCAGAAAAAGAAAAAGGTTTATTGAAACATTTCCAACAATGCTTGACTGTAAATCCTTATCTAAAACCCATTCCGTAATAATAGGATTTGAGATAAACCAAAACCTCTCTAGATGAGAATATAGCCCTCTGTACTGCCGACCCAGCTCTCTACATTCGCTTATACAGCCTGTAGAGTTCCCTTAAGCTTGACCCTAACGCTAAAGAAGGAATCCCACAACAAGAGGTTTTTCAGAAAATCCTAAAATCCGTAGCTTTTCATTTCAAAGTTTATTTTAACATAAAATATACCGACAACCACATTTTCAATATACTGCCGCCCTTACCACGTCTGAAATTTTCTAAAAATTAATTATAATCAAAACCCGTTTTAATTTAATTAAATCAAATGATCGAAATTGAAGAAAACTTCAGAAACAAGAACTTTACTACATTAATTTTAGCTCGCTATAATCACCTCTATAGTCACCCTATAATCACTCTATAATCACCTCTATAGTCACCTATAATCACTCTATAATCACCTCTTATCACCCTATAATCCTCTATATCACTTCTATAATCCCTCTATAATCACCTCTATAGTCACCCTATAATCCCTCTATAATCACTCCTATAATCCCTCTATAATCACCTCTATAGTCATCCTATAATCACTTTATAATCACCCTCTATAGTCACCAATACATTTCTTCAGTTATAAGTATGCCCTACACTAGAATTAATAAATATTGAGATAAGTTATAAACCAATTAACAAAATGAAAAGATAGCATTTTTGTTTTTGAAAAAGTTTTTGATTTTTCTAGTGCGCTCTTCTATATTTTTTTCGAAGAGAAACAAGCGATTTCGCTTATTGACTAGTTAATTTATGGAGACTTCATAGAATTTTATTCACAATTAAATGTAGTTTAAATCGCTTCACTCAGCCTAATGAAATACATGTTCATTAGAACATGTATTTAACAAGTATTAGAACAAGTATTAACTTTATTGTATTATCTGTGAGATTTGGCATTTTAGATTAATTTATGAGAAACAATTTGTTTCGGCACTTGCATCTAGAAAGAAATAATTATCTCATTTAATAAAGCACTTGATGAAAAAAAATCACAATTATAATAAAAACTCAGTAATTTGTACTGAAACATTTACTTGTAGTAATAACAGTAAGTCGGCTAGAACTTTTTCTCATTACATCGGATTCGCCCATCCTCCCTGCTTCGGACTCGCTTCGCTCGTCCTCAGAAATACAGTTCACCAAATTTATACTGCAACATGCCTTTGAAATCGCTTTGCTCGTCTTCAGTTAGTAAATGCATCCGTATCATTATCAGCAGTCACCCGTACAGCACTGACCACGCTCAATGCTCCTTAATTTTTATGATCCAACAAAAATAATAGATATACTTGACGTATTGAAACGAAACTTGTACTTGTACAAGTTGTACTTGTACTAGTAACTATGTACTTATTTATTAGGTAATAATATACACTTGTACTAAATTTCAACTTAATTAGACCATGTCCCAATTTTAAAAAAAACGTACTCAAGTCATTTAATAAAAATTGAACTAATGCTGATAATGAGATGAAACCTAGCACATATTTTAGTCTTGCATAGCTATAAGCGTGCCAAATCTCAATCCGATCGCATCATTTTTTCGCGTTTTATGATTTTTCGACATTTTTGATGAGTCATTATTGCGGGTTAATGACGTAAAAAACTCTCGAATAACACAACTACAGCGGTAGACATATTTTTGTACAAAATTTGAACTCTCTAGCAGAAATACACTGGGAGCTACGATGATAACAGACACACATACACACACACATACAGACAGACAACTTGGCCAAAACCACTCAGGAGGCCTTAAAACGCCTGAAACGGATAATTCCGGTTTCATCCCGGTTTCGGATTTGTTTGCCAACACAATACTTTTCCTATACACCTACGGTATAAATGAGGAAAAGTAAAAAAGAAAATGCATTAGAATTTTCTTTTGATCATAAAAATCAAATGAATAGGGCGTGCTTTTTAGAGGGAAAAGTTCCAGTTAAAGAAAAGTATATTTAAAAATGACTACGAAATGCTAAAAACCAAGTTGAAATATTTCTTTATGTGTCTCAGAAAAATCACATTTTAAAACCCGAAAATATTTTCAAGAAATATAAAATATCCGTAACATTTTGTGTCGCTATTATTGTGTTTGGGCTAAACACAAGAGTACCAATGTAGTACCAATTAGGGGGGCTCCCTAATAAATAATTAATTATTCAGGCGCGAAGGACCGGCGAATTGTCTGTGAAATGCAAACTTTCTTGCTCAACTATCCATCCCTTACTTAAGTTTTAGGTTTAAAAATTATATCTAGAGCAGTAGCGACACAACTTGCTATTTATTTTTTTCAGTTATTTTTTTTAAACAAATGCGCATATTATCCTTATTTTAACTATAGCCATCATTCCAAAACATTTAAAACCCTGCTTATCTTTATAAGAAAAAAATACCGCCGGTACCAACATTCCAACCTGGTTATCTTGGATTTGAGAACCTTGAGTGGTCGTATCGAATCCACACCAGTTTTATTCGATTCAGCGCCCCAAAAAACATTAAAAACGACACCCTACTCGATATTTGTAATTTACTGACAGTATTTCAAGTTTTTCGGTAATTTACAACCAGGTTTTTCGACCTGTCGGCTTTTCGACTTTTTGGTCACTTAAAATGGTGGCATTGACTCGGGACAGCTTTTATTTAATTCAGCGTACCATCGGATACATGCAAATACATTCCTTTACGTTTAATGAATAAGTATCCATAAGACGTATCAATAAGGCAAGTATATCTACGGTTTATGTTGGATCATAAAAGTTAAGCAGGACAGTCAGTGCTGGGAAATGGATGATCGCTGGAAATAAAACTAATGTATTTACTTTTCGAGGACGAGGGAAACGAGTCCGAAGACGCGTTGTAGTATAAATTTGGCAATTTGTTTATTCTGGGAACGAGCAAAGCGAGTCCAAGTAGGGAGGATGAGCGTATAGCAAATCCAATTTGGTCGGTAAAAGTTCCAAAGTACCCCGTACCCGATAGGTTTGAAATATTTTTTACGATGATCAGTGATAAATAATTACAAATTGTAATTAAAAAGTAGCATTTGTTTACTTTTTAATTAAACTTTCAGTAACTAAAAAAGTGTCCTCATATACAATTATAATTTTGATTTATTATTCTCAAAAAACAAAAGCGTATTATCCTTCAACTTTGCTGGTCATTATAGTGGGTTTCAACCCGTTTCTATTGTTTATAATGTTTTGCTAACGATGCAATTTAAAATTACATTTTCATTGTCTCGGCTTTATTTGCTCATTGTGGATTAGCACGAGGTTTAATATGAAAATTACTGAAAATATAATAGTTTTATGTTCCTCTTTTAACAAAAGAAAAAAGCAAATATGACTGGTTTATAAAGTTTAAGTTACAACTTTAATTAAAGAAAGATAACCTTTTGTTATTTATTGAATTAATTTACAATACTCAATTATCCATTTATATTTTGTGTATATTATATGCTTTAATAAATTATAAACACGGGCCTCGGGCCTCTGGCCAAATCGTGGAAATGCTTTGCATGCAAACCGCACATGTAAAGTTCCTTGCGTATTGGTTATTGTCTTGTATTATTTGTATAAGCGAAGTCGCTTATGGGTGTCATGGTGGGAGTGGGGTGTGTGGCGCTAACGAGGTTTGTGTGCCGGTTTTGAGTCAATACGACTACTCCAAGTAACGAAAAATACGAAAAAATCTATGGTAAATAACCTGAAACCAAATTTACGGCCGGTTAACAACAAATATCGAGTAGTGTGTCATTTTCAATGTATTTTTTTAGCTGGTAAAAGTCGATATGAACAATTAAAGTAACCAAAAAGTCAAACACTTATATATATATAACACACATTATATGTATATATATATATATATTCCCCATATCCCTCTGTGATCCTAACTCATAAGCTCTTTTTCCCTTTTGAAATACGCTTAATGTGTGGAGTCATCGTTCTCAAATCAGTCTTAACAAACAAAGTGATAACATCATCAAAAATCAGAATGTGTGTCAAGAAAACTTTATAATGGGATTATTGGAGAAGTCGTAAAAGTCCAACAGAAAATTCTAGGGGAATATTTGCATTATGAGACACGACAAGGTAAGTCTGCAGTCTAGACAGTTATAAACAAACTGTATAATACTGAGCTAAGAATATCTATTGTTATTTATCAAACTTAGCTGCCACCGTGGCCGTGATGGTATAGTCACTCGATTTCGGTACCGGAGGTTCAGGGTTCGCAGCCCCGGGCTATGCTCTAAGATTTTATGAATAGTATTTATATTAAAAAGATTCCGCCAACTTGAATTTATTCTTAGAGTGTAGTAGATGCAAACCACCTGAGGTTTGCATCTACTACCGGGTGAATACCCTGATGGACCGAAAGGCCCTAATTTTTAACTGGCTTTTTATTTTATTTTATCTATCAAACTTCAATGATTAACACTGTTCCTCCACAACCCACATTTAAATTAGAATATACTGCTATGCTGACCACAGATGTGGTTAGCTATCGTCTAGTAGGCCTCAGAATTGTCCACACCTCCCTAACTTAAATCCTTGGTCCTCCACTTTTAAAAGCTGAACGGCGGTGATACATAGCACCACAAAAGATATATATGCAGTTTTTGACAAGGATTGAAATTCTGGCCTTATCAGTCTCCATCAAAGAATGAGGTTTTGCTTTGAAACTCCTTTACGTAGGGATTTGACTCCGAATATCAAAGGACTTAAAATTAGTGGAAACATTAGTAGCATGTAGCGTTAAAATTAGAAGTAAAAAGTGAGCCATTGTAGTTCGATACGTTGATTCTAAAAAATTAAATCGAAAAGTACCCAAAAAAGGTTAATAGAAAATGATATTAACAAAGAGAGTACTGTAGTACGGCAGAAAATAGAAAAGCTTGTAAGCCTTTGATCGTTTACCCGTAACTAAGCAACCTTTCTAAAGAAGGTAATGCTTTTATACCTATCTATCGTATACTTCATTATTTTCAGATTATTTTAGCCTTTTTTCAGGAAAATTCGGAAAAATTGAGTACAGTCCATATAACACATTCCTATCAATTTATAAGGGGGTATCTATAGAAATGCACGAAAAATTCTACTCATTCGAAAAAAATTAGAAAATTATTTGTTCCCTCCTAATTTTGGTTCTTACAATAAGATTTAATTACAGTGTATCCCTTTAAAACTCCCCTATAAAACATGTATTGCCTCACAAACTCATCATCAGAGTTAAAACCAACTCTTACTCACTTCAATTATAAATTGAAGTGTTTAAATGAATTTTTATAAACTCAAAAAATATTATTAGCTAAAAAATATAAAAAAAAATTTACAGGAATTTTATAATTAAATATTAGGTGTAAGACTAAGTGTACGCTAGACTAAGTTTAATTTTATAACCAACCTTAGTTGGTGACTTGGATCACAAAATATCGCTATGATTTACAAGGGTATTATTAAATGTTAAACTCAAACCCACCGTAATTCTTGGGTTTCTGAGAAAATTGTGATTTATGCATTTTCATAACCATTTTCTTTCGAAATAAGCCCTTCGTAAAATATTCCTGAGGATATCCTTTCCATTCCTTATTAAATTTTCATATCGTGGAATGTTTAATGTTATTCGTCGTATTACATTTATGTGGTAAAAGGTTTAGAGTGCCACATGAATGGAAAAGTTTAAGGTTTCCAAATAAATGCGGTTAAAGATTAACAGACAGTAAGGATTTTCGTTCCTATTGTACTGCCACTATAATAAAAGTGGCATCATTCTTGGTCGCCTCGCGGCCACATGAATGATGTCAGTTAGTCATATTACTAGATTGTACATATACAATCTAGTATAGTATAGTCTCTTTGTAAAGAGACTAGTAAAGAGACTTAGTCTCTAGTAAAGAGACTAAACAATTAGAGGGAGGATACAACAGTTCTTATCATTTCTTGGGTAGCTCGGTGCCGTAACGGTACATTGGTGACGTCTTTTTTTATTTTTCCTAATAATTTCATATTATATTATATAAATATTACATTATTTTTCGACTATTTTGTTTTAAATCAAGTAAAATGAATTTAAAATAAGTTTCAATTATTATATATTGCATGTATTCTTTAATTGTCTGTGTTTAATAAAGTAGTTTAATGTGGCATCACAGAAAAATGTCCGCCGTTTGTAGAGTATATGCCTTAAAAGGGGTTGTAGAGAGGTGGAGGAGTATCTAGTCTTTCTCTTGGGAGACTAGAGTAGGGGTAAGTACAGTTACGGCACCTATGGAAACAGTCTCACTTCCAGACTCCTTATCACTGTGTTAATCGGGTTCTGTCCTCCCTCTAATAGTATTAGTCTCTTTGTATATGGGGCATACTGCCACGATATAAGGGAATTTTCAAATGTATTAATCAAAAAATTGATTTGTTTACTTTATGTTTCAAATAATAACACCAGAATTAAAACATGTACTCTGTACTTTTGTTAATCATACATAGCAGAGAACCATACAAAACATGTGTTGAAAAGTTCAGCCCGATCTATACACTTTTGGAAGATTTGTAATTGTAGAAATGTTTGCGGGGTCATTATTAAGGGTTATTGACGAAAACTTATATTCGCACTAAGTTTCTGCATTACAAATTCTTTGATGGAGCGTTAAGCATTCATATCAAAACAGTGATTTTTTGTCTTACTCCACATAAATAGTTGTACACGTTTGCAATTATTAATACACAATTGAGCAATTATTTATTGGTAATATATTGATTTATTTAAACGGTTATTGTTAATATTTTTTTTAATTTAATAGGACGACATTTAAAAATATTACTTGCGATATAGTGAGACTTTTTTCCATGTAAGTAATGATATAATGAGGCACAACAAAGCACTCTAAGAAGAAAATGGTTTTATTAAACGCATATAAAAATCGGGTACGGGGAACCTCGGAACTTTTCGTTGGAAGATACATATACTCTAACAGACAGACAATGTGTGCAAATTATCTAAAACTAATAATTCTGTGAAATCCCGGTTCCGTATTTTTTCGCAAGCTCAATGCTTTTCCCATTTCTCCCTTAATTTGAACTAATAATTAATTATCAAAATTTATAGTAAAAGTTACATCATTTTTCTTATATATTTATATTTGACATACCAATTTTTAATTTATTTTTTTGCATGCATACATTAAAAAATATGAATAAAAAATATATAATCTATATATATTTTATCTTATATGAATAAGAACAAATAAATATTCAAACAAAATCATTATAATCTGCACAGCACAGTTTATTTATTAATCTAAAGTGCAGGTCTAAATTTCTTATTACTATACATTGTATTGAACTCTTATTCTGTTAAAATAAAGAATTTTAAAAAAAAATATCTACGGCCTAATGAGGGAAATTAAAAACTTGTTTAAAAGTAATAATTGTTAATTATTTAATATAAAAAATTTATTGGATACTAAACTTAACTAACACAATAAATTTTAACCAACTTACTTAGCTGATACTTTACAAGTTTTATAACCAAACGCCAAGTCACCAAACCCTAGTTTAGCTCTTAATGTGAATGAATCCTCATTTGTCTCAAGAATAACATCACCAGTTCTCCTAAGCGATGATAATTTCCTCAGCCATCCGCCACGGCACTGAAGAGTACCGGAAACACGAACGAAGTTCCAGCCCATTTCCCAATCATGTTCCAAATCAGATACATTCATATGGTCTAAATTAGCGTCAATAACTAGTCCATTTACTGCTTCTAAAAGACGATCTACTGCTTCATTTAGCACCTTATTAGTCATTTTAAAGGTAT
The DNA here is from genome assembly GCA_018340805.1 of Microvelia longipes. Lineage (NCBI taxonomy): Eukaryota > Metazoa > Arthropoda > Insecta > Hemiptera > Veliidae > Microvelia > Microvelia longipes. The sequence goes on from JACMZG010001863.1 coordinate 8,204,619, forward strand.
TTATGTCTATCAATAAAATTAAGTTATTTTTATTTTTTTATAAGAACTAAATTTAATAAAATCTTAGTATTCACGGTGGTCCAAACTATTCTGACCAGTATAAAAACAATTATATGAATCTAATACACTAATATATTACTATCTATAAAACTTATATGTTCTTATATCTTATTCTCAAACGAACCAATAATTTACCCTGTGACAATTACACATAAACACACTTCAAAATACATCTAATTTAACACCAATTATATTATATCTAACATTTAAACATCTATTAAAGTCATCATTACCGATCGTCACAACTATATAATTATTTTTAATTTATAAAACGATAATTTAATTTAAAAAAAATCAGTTTATACAAAATATATTATTTAAATGGAACACGAACAACATTAAATACTACTAAATGGCACGAATATATTAATAATACATGTTTATTTTTTTTTCTCTCAAAAGACAATTGTTAATTTTTAAGGTATTGATTTTTTTTATATATAATTTAAGCATGTATATATTTAAACGATTTTACGAATTATATTTTACGTTTTCTTATTGCGTGAAAAGTGTTGGGAGCGAAATTGCTCCTTGAGGGACACCACGTAGACTAAATCCTACTCTACACTGCTAAAGGGAGCCAGGTTTCTGCGCACCATCCCCCCACTCTGACTTTTCATTTCCCTTAAACGTACTCTTAACACGTTTTTTTCTTGATTTTACTAAAACACGTTTCTCTCACAATACATCAATAAAATAAAAAAGAAACATAAAAAACGTAGTCATCGTAAAACCATTTTTAATGCAGAACTCGCGTAAATGCTACTCTCTCTCTTCTCAAGAAAATCTTATTTTTACTTTTCCTCATTTATACCGTAGGTATATAGGAAAAGTATTGTGTTTGCAAAAAAAAGCCAAAACCAAGAAAAAACCGGAATTATTCGTGGCAGGTGTTTTAGACGCTTTCTAAATGAGTGGTTTTTGCAAAGTTGTCAGTCTGTATGGGTGTGTGTGTGTGTGTGTGTTTTATCATCGTAGTTCCAAGTGTATTCGTGCTAGAGAGTTGAAACTTCGTACAAAAATCAGCCTACCGCAGTAGTTGTGCTATTCGGAAAATAATTCTTTATGACGTCATTAACCCGCAATAATGACTCGGCGAAAATTAAAATCATAGAACGCGAAAAAATGATGCGATAGGATTGATATTTGGCACACATGAGGTTATGTATAAGACTAACATATGTGCTAAGTTTCATCTCATTATCAGCATTAGTTTAATTTTTATCGAATGACTTGTGTACGTTTTTAAAAAAATTGTAAAGAATCAGAAAATATTCTAAATGAGTTGAAATTTGGTACATGTGTACCAAATTTTCTTATTTTTTGGTACTTATACGCAATAAATAAGTTCACTCTGTTTCGTTATAATATGACAAGTATATAATTTTTTTGTTGGATCATAAAAGTTAAACAGAATGGAGCGTGGTTAGTGCTGTATGGGTAATAATTTTTTTCATTTTTTTTATGTAATTTTTAATAGTGTTGTATGGTGGCTGATAATGATACGGATGCATATACTATCTATGGACGAGTGAAGCGAGTCCGAAAACATGTTGCAGTATAAATTTGGAAAATTGTATGTTCTGAGGACGAGCGAAGCGCGTTCGAAGCAGGGAGGATGAGCGTAGCAAATACGATTTGATGAGGAAAAGTTCCGACGTACCCCGAACCAGATTTTTTTATGCAATCTAAAAAAATGAAAAATCTGTATTGAATACAAATAGTTTTATTTCTACTTTTCCTGAGGTTCTGTAATAAAATTAATGAACATAACGAATTAAAATCCGTTTTAAACTTTACTAGATTAACATAACTTGCGTTTGTAGACATTGGTTTAGTATAACCAATCTTACCTTACATTGTCTTTTAGTTTTCTTCTTACTGTCATCTCCATGTCCTACTTACTTTCTCTTTTTATTAGTTTAATCCCCATATTATTTATTTACTTTTTCGTCTTTTGCTTGATGTATAGATTAAATCTTAATTTTCTTTTCATTTTAAGTCCATCGAACTTTCCATCTGACTATTATTAGTTTATGCTTTTTTTTGTAAATAAGAGGATTGTTAGATGGATAAAAAGAATAATTTTACCCAAAAAAAGAATATAAAAGATGCCCCTAAGGGCAAAGTTGATGTTGACGAGGAAAAAATTAAAAGAATAAAAAACTACAAAAAATAGAATATAACTAGGTAGAAAGGAGGTTTTCATAACGCTAAATAAACTGTATGATTATAATAGATTATACTTATTTTTATAAAGTCGGAAAGAAGGAAAAAAAGATCAGTTCTAAAGGATCGTATGTCCTAAGGGTACATGGACCGAGGAACCTGAGACCGAATGATGCATACGGCTGATTAGTCTTTCAGGAATCGTGAATAGCCTTAGTTAAGGTCATGTACTATGGCAACTTTGAATATACACCTGATTCAAAACATTCTTTGGGTGTTTTAAATTGATGTTAGGCCTTCAAGGAATAAATTACATGAAATGACACGGGATAAAATCTTTTTTGGATTGTTAAAAAAATAACTGATTTTTCTTATACAATTTTATCAAATATGCGTAACTGAAGTCATAGAATTTCTTCTTGGATTCATTTTGGTCCAAATAACCTAGGTATTAACGAGAATCCAGAAACATCTTTATCATCTAAAATTAATGAATGGTTAAAATAAGTTGTTGAAATTATCGACTGAATTTATTTTCTAGTTGTGTTTTAAATTTATTATTTATTTATTTTTGTTTTTCTAAAATGATTACAAGCAGCAGTGTGTTTGAAATATAGTTAGTAGATAAAGTAAAGATGAAGTAAAGATGAAGTAAAATATATTATATTCCCTTAATGGTCAAAACTGATCGAGTAAATTATTATGATGTTCTTTCATGTAGATTTACGTGTTCTTGCCTATATATTAAATTTCAATCAACTCTGTTAATTAATACCTATGATTTTCACTTAATACTCCTACATTTTTCTTGTTTTTAATTTTAATAGAAAGTACATATTAATTAGAGAAAATTATCAATTAAGTTTTTATACTAAATTTGGTTAAAAGTTAAGACATGCTTTTAAGATAAAACTCTTGAATAACCAGAACTGAAATTTACTAACGGCTGAAAATAATTAATTATAAAATTTCAATGTCATAACTGGTTTTGAAGACATAGTTAACTATATTGATGAAATTAAAAAGCAATAACACCTGGTTATATACAAATTATAAAATACAAGGGCTTGTATTTTATAGTATAACACATGTTCATACATGAACCTATGTTATATGTTTATTTCATAGTATAACACATGTTCATACATGAACCTATGTTATATGTTTATTTTATAGTATAACACATGTTCATAGAAGAACCTATGTTATATGTTTATTTTAGTTTTTTCTTGTTTGTTTTGTTGGCATATCCAATTAAGTATTAGTTTTTACTTTTACTCATTTATATCGTAGGTATATAGGAAAAGTATTGTCTATGCGAAAACATTCCGGGATGAAACCGGAATAATCCGTTTCTGGTGTTTTTAAGGCCTCCTGAGTGGTTTTCGCAAATTTGTCTGTCTGTATTTGTAGTAGTTTCTGTTATCATCGTAGCTCCCAGTGTAATAGTGCTATTACACTAAATCAATCTATACATGTAGATGTGCTATTCGGAAAATAATGTATTTCCGAAAGTAAAATGAGAAGTGCTAAATGTAGCATGTAGCCATGTAAAAGACTAAAATATGTGCCAAGTTTCATCTCATTATCAGCATTAGTTCAATTTTTATCGAATGACTTGTGTACGCTTTTTTTTAAAAAAAAATAAAAATCAGAAAATGATTAAATTGAATTTAAATTTAGTACAAGTGCATCCCTTTACTTATTAAATAAGTACACTAAGTTTCGTTTCAATACGACAAGTATATCCATGATTTTTGGTTGGATCATAAAAGTTAAGCAGCATTGAGAGTGGTCAGGGCTGTATGGGTGACCGCTGAGAATGAAACAGGTTGGAGTATGATAAGGCACCTAGCTTGAATGATTATAATACAACTATTCTCGGGTTTGTAGAATGTCTCCCTTATAGGAGTATATGCCGTATGAGTGACCGCTGAGGACGATACGGATGCATGTACTATCTGAGGACGAGCGAAGCGAGTTCAAAGACACTTTGCAATATAAATTTGGCGAATTGTAAATTATAAGGACGAGTGAAGCGAGTCCGAAGCAGGGACGATGAGTTTAGCGAATCCGATGTGATGAGGAAAAGTTCCGCATTCCCCCCTACCAGATTTTTTACTATATTTATTTGCCTTTTAATATTTTACTTTGATTTATGTCTCTCGTCCACTTACTCTTCAAGCCGCTATATACAACAAACTCAAAAAATCGCAACTTCTGTTGCTCTTAGGATCTGTCGACATATCGATCCTCTACACACACACTAGAAAAAATAAAAAGAATCGTTTTTTAATATGATCTAAATTCGCCATTTTGCGAGCACATGTGCATTACTTAATAATTAAGTAAATTTGATTGATTATCAGGTTTCGAATAACAATTTTTTTTAAATAACCTTTATTATTTATATTTTACATACATAACATGAGTACAATTATTAATTGATAGGTAAGCCCTCCACTAAAGATCAATAAAAATATGCATCTTGTGCCGTGGAGGGTCACTATTGTTCTCTAATACAATTTTTAAATTTTTATTTTAATTAATTATTTTTTATGAAATTTTTTATGAAATATATAATTGTATATAATTTGTTTATAAGTTATATGTTTTATTTTTTATTTGATTCTCTACGAGTTAGCTTGTTAATAAGTGTTGTTTTAGTTTTGTTTTAAATGAGACCCGTTTGTCTAGTTGAGTTAGTGTTGCAGGTAATTTGTTCCATAGTAAGGTAGCTTGGATTAATAGTGTAAAAATTAGTTAGATAGTTCCAGTGGTTCGATTGCAATCGTAGTTTTTTGTGATGCAGTGAACCTGTCAACAAGAACATCAGTGCTCTGTTGGGTCTCACCTATATCCATCCGTCTGGACTCAAATTGGATTAACTTTTTAACTTCAGCCTGTCTCATGGAAATGTAATAATAAGATACCTCTATCATTATGGTCACTCCACATTTATTTTTTTTAATTAATGGTGCTGGTGGGTACTCATTTATATAGGTTGCAACTGTTACTGATCTAGGCTATTTTGGTTATGCCAATTTCGTAAAGGTTAATGCTTTTCCTTACACCTCAACTATTTTCTTTTTACTGCCTACTTCTTTAAGGGGTTTCAATTTAAAAAAAATTGTTATAATTACCATTAATAAAGTTGGTACGCAGACCTAAGTAGATCGTGCTGGTCGTGAACCTTGGGGTCCTCAACCCCAGGTAATCTCGTGATGACCTCTATTGACACCGAGTACCTTCAATCACTCCTAACCGTTACACAACAAATTTCTTGCAATTTTTTGACCCTCCCGTCTTCTATGTCGGCGACGTCGGAAAGACAAAAGAGTTCCTTGAAGCATTTGCACGTACCGGAATACGACCTTTAATTTTTTGTTTAGTTCTTTTATTTCCGTATCAGGTAAAGTATGATTAATAGTTATGAAATTATCGGAACTATTTGAAAAAAAAAAGAAATTTATTATTCAGATTTATTTTACAAAAAAAAAACATAAATATGACAATCAATTCACAGCTCTATACATTATAAAATTCATAGTTGAAAGTTTCATTTAATAATGGTAATGTCTTAGAATAATACTATATACAGAAGGAGCACTACTGATAACACGAAAGGCGGTTCACTGGTGCACTTAAGTAATGCTGCCACCCTAACAATATACAATTTTCTAAAAAAAAGTTGGCAATACTTTCGGTTTCTGAATTATTATGTTCTATTATTAATTAATGATTGATTATTCTTAAAATACTAATATAAATATCGGTGCATTACAATATTTAAAGCATTTTAAATTGTAGTTTAACGTTTTTACTCAAATTATATTAAAAGTAGTCCTCGTCAACTAAATGTAGATTCTTGTATTCCGCCACCCTTTTGCCATTTAAGGCTGGTTTTATTAAATACTTAGCAGGTGTTTTAAGTTATAATATTTGTTCTTTACGACCTTTCTGCATTAATAAATATTTATGACACATATTTAAAATAATGTTTTGTTGTCAGGTTGGCAGCATTACTTAGTTGCACCAACAAGATTCTAGGGATTCTATGGGAAGGATATTTTAAAATGTGATATTTAGAGATTTCACCCAGGTTTAGTGTAATTCTTTTGGCATTTTCAAATAAACCACGCGGGTTTAATCTATTTGGGGGTTGTTTTTAAGGAAATGTTTTCATTTCATTTTAATTTTTTCCAGTTCTACGATTTTTATTAAAAAGTTAATAAATATTTACTTTAAAGTGTCAAATATAAATAAATAATATGTTTATTTAGACTGAATTACAAATAAAATAAAACAATTTGACATCAATTTATAGTATAAACTAGGATGGACTCTAAAAAAATTCAGTTCTTCCGCCCATCTTGCAATAAAAAAGTAATAGAAAACAAAATTATGGTAATATTATAAATTAAAATTTATTTATATATATTATAATTTTATCATATTAGAAATATAAATTATTACTTATTTTATTTTGAATTTAAAATACTTATTTCTAAATTTTAATGAATGTTTTTATTTTTGATTAATCCAAATTGCAGTCCGCATCGTTGTACAAATTTTTAAGAAACTTTTGGCTCATTTGTTTAAAATGTTGCTTATTTGTTTGCGTTGCTGAAACTTTTAAAGATTTATACTTATTTTCTTTTTATGCGTTTTTATTTTACTTAAATTCTATCTCTAGGCTCTATCAACATGCCTAGGGCAAAATAGTCTAAATCTATCAGCAGAAGGCATTACTGCCGACCAGGCTAAAAAGAATTGCTCGGCCATGTTAGACATAAAGGTTTTAGCTCTTAGCGATTCGCCGAGATGATTCTTTACTATTTGAAAGAATAATGTCATAGGTTTTGCCTCTGTTAAAAAATCATGAAAGCAGCAGGGAATCCTTGCCTCATGTCGTCAAGAACAAGCACTGTATAAAGTTCAAAATTGTAAGGGTTAAGACCATGTGTTCCATATAGGCACACGACATCACTGCCATATTTCTTTAGAATATCTAGTTGAGCATCGTTAAATATGATTAAGACAAAATCATCTTGTTCTAAAAATATGTGGTCTTCCAGGACATGACCTTTCGGTTTATAAAAATCGCACAGCATTATTATCAAAATTCTGCATCTGCTGGACCCAGGCATGAACGCTTAGATGAGCCTCCTTATGCAAAACTTCATTTTTATTTAAGTTATGCATTTTAGAAATATTTTACAAATTTTTTTTTGAAGGTAAATGGATCTGATAAACGTTTTTATCAACCAGTGATTCCCTTACTTGGTCTACAATAACATCCAAAGGAATTTTTTGGGCTATTTGTTTGGCTAATTTTTCTCGCTCCGACTTACTTAAAGTTAGCCTTCCTATTTCAAACTCATGATATACAAGTATACTCCAAACCACACGAACCTGTAGAAGAGATGGCCAAACACATTTTAGCTGGACAGTGACCATCCATCTTATTGGTGCCCAAAAGTTGTCTCTTACCGGTTGATTTAGATTTATTCCATTTCTTATCTATTCCAATTCCATTTCTATGACAAATAAAAATGATTTGCCGCACAATAAATTTTGCAGTACTTTCCTTCTTTTGTTTTTAATTTAAAAAACTTCATAACTTCTAATGTTTTACTTCTTTTTCAAAATGTTTCGAATGGTCATTTTCTAAATGCTGCGTGAACTCTATCTTTTGTGCTGTAAGCATTGTCACATTCAACGGATTTAAAAGGGTTTTTTTATAAACCTTTTTTATAAACTTTTTCCAATATTATTTTTATTCCAACTTTATCTCATATTTTCTTTAAAACGGGACCCGCATTGATCACATGTAAAAGTTTTATCACTTTTGAAAGAATGATAATTGTGGTCCATTTTATTTTGTGGATTATTTTAAAAATAGAAATCAAATAAAGGAAATGGCGAGAGGCAAGAGAATAAACGATTACAAAGCAAAAAAGTTTCATCATTAGCTTAGGAGAACATGTCATAGTCTCAAGATCGCTAGCGCAGCAGACTTTACCGTTGTTGAAAGCGAAAAAATTTAAAAATATGTATTCAAATTTAAAATAAAATCATTTATATTTTATACTACAAAAATAAACATTTAATAAAAACCGTAGAATTTGTGAAAAATGAAATGAATACATTTTCTCAAAATCAACCCGTAAATAAATTAAACCCGCATGATTTCTTTGAAAATGCAAAAAATAACAAACATAACCTGGGTTAAATACCTAAATATCACATTTAAAAAAAGCCTTCCCATAGAATCCCTAGAATCTTGTGTTGCACCAGTCAACCGGCTTTCGTGTTATCAGTGGAATTACATTGTGTTTACGGTCCTGTGCTCCTTCTATATATAGTATTATTCTAAGGGTAATACTAATACTACGTTTAGTATTATTTTAAAAGTAAGTTGTGTTATGTTAGATAGTAAGCTTACTTTTGATAATCATATTGAAATGATTATTTGTCGTTCTCTCCGTTCTTTAGATTTTATCAGTAACGTTTCTCGCGGTTTGTCAATTGATTGTTTTTATCTCTTTATAACACTTTAGTCTGTTCTATTCTTGACAATGCTGTGCCTGTGTGGAACTACCTTGTTGTGATCGGGGTTGCCTTTGGAGGGGTGCCCATCATATATATATATATATATATATATATATATATATATATGCCTCTTGCTGTTCTTTTCTAGAGATCAGTTCTATTAAAATACTTTGACCACCAGAAAGACTTAGTTGGCCATAATTATGAAACTAGACAGAAAACTAACAGACTTGTGACAGTACCACATTGTACGACAAAACGACCAACTTTACTTGCTTACATAGCTCCTAAGCTTTATAATCAATTACCTACCTCACAGACCAAACAGACAACAATAAATTCAAACCTCTGTTAAATATAAGCACTTCATCAAAGTCAATAAATTAGATCAAAAAGATAAATAAACACAAATTTCTTTCCTTTCTCTCACTTTCATTGTAAATAACAGGTTTCCTCGTCACTTCGTTTGCTTGCAATAACATTCATATCGATATTATATTTCATTAAACGATCACTTTCATCATTTTTATTCCTTTTTTAAAAAAGGAATAACAATTATGAAAGTGATAGTAATAGATTAAATTAGGCTTTTTATTTTCTTTCTTCAGTTTTTTTTCTTTTGGTGAAATTTTCAATCATATTGGCCCGTATTTTAAGACATTTTCTAAGTATTTCTAAGACATTTCCTAAACCTAAAATTTTCCTTAAGGACCCCTTAAGGGAAATGTTAGGTTTACAGTTTAGGTAAGGAAAATGTTAGGTCTCCTTAAGGAAGCATTTAGGGTTCCTTAAGGAGCCCTTAAGGAAAATGTTAAGTTTAGGTAAGGAAAATGTCTTTAAATACGGGACATAGTTTACTAAAATAATTTTGTTCATTATTTTAAAGTAATTTAAAGTCCATTTAATTTAATTTATATAACTAGAACACACCTAGAATTCAATTTTGTGAGTTTTTGGTATTTTATTAATAAAAGAGATCTAATAAATAAACCGAGAAAGTCAAATACATACAGAATTATATGTACTACTTGGATTCCAATAATTTATAAATGAATTTAAGATCCCATCAAACTAAAGGTTTGATCTTGGAAGGATCTGAATCGATCATTAATTTAATAAATGAATAAATATCCGTGATAAGTCTACTCTCAGAAAATATTCACCCTTAGGTAATCACCATAGGTTGGTAACATCAACTAAGTTGTACTAATAATGATATTAATAAGAAATATTTTTTATTGTAAACACAATTCTTATAAAACGAGAGCATAGTCTGGGGTGCGAACACCGGACCTACTTTGCCGAAATCAAGTGGTTATACGATCACGGCAACGGAGACAACAGTCTATCGTTTAGTTTAAAAATCCCTAAGGTAAGCATTTTGAGGATTGGTCAATCAGAGAAGCCACTGCCTCATGTGAAAAGAGAAAAAAATCCCTACAACCATAACCGATGTAGGGAAATAACCTTTTTGCCGGCCATCGTTCACTTTGTGTGTGGTTCTTATTGTGTTTACATGTCTTTAAAAACTACTATCAAATTAATCATAAAAATTATATTATAAAACTGCACAAAATAAATGAAAAAAAACATCGCCAAGGAAATACGGGTAAAATAACCTGATTTGTTTACATAGGTTTTTCCTGCTCCTTTCTTGCAGGGATTTTTTTCTTTAGAATCGGCGGTGCCTAAACTGACCTGTCAAGATTTTTAAAGTAGTCGATAGACTGTAATAGGCCATTTATTTATTCCATTTAATTCTTCCTTAATTCTTCATAGCTATAAACGTGAGGTGGATGAAACGATTTGCGACAAAATCATAATTTCTTAAAAATAATAACTGTTTCAAAACAACAAATATGTAAAAATCGACATTTCTCTCTTCTCATTATACCAAAAGTTTAAAACAAATCCATTTGTTATAAAATTACTTTGACAAAATCCTTATGAACTTTCATGATCATTATCTAGTGCACGACAAACCTTACAAGACTTTTACAAATATTTCCTCGTATCTTTCACCAATATTGTCCTATGTATAAATTTATATGGTGATGAAAGTAATCACTTTCACTAATAGAATAAATATTCCACGTTCAGTACATTCGTACTCAAAAGGTATTTGGAGCGATATTTATGGACTATTAATCTAAATTATAATAGGTTTAATATTTATGTTAATAGAAAAAATTCATGCACATGGGTCCGCAAGACGAGCGAATTAATATTTAAATGCTTGATTTCTTGGTCAGAGCTTTTAACTTATTTTTCTCATTTGTACCGTAGATATTTAGGAAAAGTTTTCGCAAAGCAATCTGAAACCAGGATAGCACCGAAATTATATGTATGTGTGAGTGTGGTTGTGAGTGTGTGTGTGGGTGTCGGTGTCTGCTGATGGTACCAAAATTCCAACCTGGTTACTTAAGATTTGAGTACTTTTATTGGTCGTATTTACTCCAAACCAGGTTTATTCGATTCAGCCCTTAAAAACGTTAAAAACAACAATGTTCGTTGATATATATGTTGCAAACAAAATCACTTGTGATTTTAACCCCTACCCAGTTTGGTATCTTTCAGACTAATCAACCGGCCATATTCCTGGTCAGTTCAGGAATATCTTTTGCTTCCTGAGTCCGAGGACCTAGGCCCCTCTCGGTCCAAGCTCTAAGCAGAAAAGGCTAAAGCTTGTAACAAAATAAACTGTCAACAAAATATGTAGGTGGGTAAAGGCGAGGATAAAATAAACGAACTATAGGGAAAATCAAAATTATACTTCCATTCTTAATAGTAATACAAAAACAACCTGACTTTCTTAACTTATTACGGACTTGATACTTCATATTAATACTTTAGGTTTCCAAATTCCGGGGGCTGAATCTATTTCAGAACACACGGTGGTCGGGCATTACCTATTTTTCTCTTCCTTGATAATCTTAAGTAAAAGAAAACAAGACTGATAACATCTAATAGATAACGCACCGACGAAGGAGCTACAAAACATAATTTCCGCTACATAGCCCCTTCTGGTCATTGATGGATTCGAGCCAAGTGAAGAATAAATTAATGACCAAAACCAACAATCAGCTTAAGAAGTCTCGAGCGTAGAGCCCCTTCACATATTAACACTTGATTCAGAGAAAGATGTCGCATCCCAGTCCAGAGTAGAAGAATCATAATGTAAGTAATATAGTTGATGTCTACTATTCTTCACCCGAGCCACTAGATTCAGTGATTTTTCTTTTGCGTTTAGAGAATCAAAATTCCTATTATTTTTATGTAATTCTTGAGCATTTGTTTTATGACCAGATTTTTCATCACTTTCAGAGTCCTTACAGCGGCGTTTGTCAAAAATGCATAATATTTTAATAAAAGATTTTAGATTTCTCTCTGGTTGGGATTCCCAAAAAAATTCATGTCCAGTTCAAAATGATTTACTAGATCTTGTATAATAACTTCATCATCCATCCTAGGAGTAAGTTCACGTGCAACCATTATAACATTATATGCATAATCTTCCCGACTCAAGCCCTTAGACTGATAATATCTGCCACTTATTAGTTTTTGTTCATGCCGTCTCTGGCTCAATTTATCACAATATCTTAAAAGAAATTCATATTCAAAATCTTTATAAGAGTTTACCAACGGTTTAGTAATCACCCACCATTTAGCAGCTGACGTAGGAGCTACAACACATAATTTCCGCTACAAGCTTATTGCTTGGTACCCAAAGCTCTGCGGTAAAAGACACTCTACTTACCAAACAATCCTTCCTTTCACATTCTCAATAGAGGACCAAGGACCTTGTATTAAGGAATGACACGATATACTACAAAGAAATCTTCCTTTCGTGACGTCATAAACCTACTAGTTGAACAAGAAGTTATCCATTATCATCTCATGTAATGGATGCTAGAAGGATCAAATCCTTTTAATATATATGTGTACATAATTTCAGCCCTATCAAAACACTGTATAATGATTAGTAATTTTTTGAAATGTTTGTGGGATAATTTTTTTGGCTCAATGACGTCACAAATATTTCATAAACAATATGGTTTGGGACATTAACAAGGTTGATTTTTGTATTTTTGTACCAAGTTTCATTTTGATCCAAGAAAGCGTTCAAAAGTTATCTTGTCCCATAGAAACGCCTAGGACAAAAATCTCGTACACACAGATTATATATATATTATTATATATATATATATATATATATATATATATATATATAAGTAGTTTATATATTATATATTAGCCCTCACATTTAGCTCTCACATCATTAATGACCAGTGGATGAGGACCATTGTAGGATCGGGAAAGCTTTTAGAATTTAGTAATCATTCAAGATGGAATGTTTTGTAATTTATGAATTTTCCAGCGTATTCGATTCGTAGCTGCAACAAGCATCTGCTTCGTCATTCCTGTCACTTGCCATTAAAACATTTGTCAAGGATATGTAAATACATCCTTTATGTACATAATACTTGTATTTATTCATCTGTCAAGTAACAGGACAGAACAAAACACTATTTACTTAGGACTCGAACATAACCTTCGTAAGCCACTGAAAAATTATGTTTTTTAAATGTAAACTTATTTAACACCTAAGTCCTTTCGAGACAACTAACAGGAAGGTAGTTAGGAAAAGTAATATCTGTACAGTGTCTTAGTACAGATATTTTGAAACTGGAACTTCAAATAGGTATCAGTTTAAAGTATTCTTAAAACATTTGCGTGGTTGACTGTATATATGAGTGTATGTATTGTGATTAAAATAAAATTAAACATATACATTGGATGAAACATGAACTAAAGCTGAGAGATAAACTTTTATTTCATGTTACCTTATATTTTATTCAATGCGCGCTAAATCTCAGGTTGAAATACTTTGCGGTGTTTTTATGAATTTTTTGTGAAGAAATTATTACGCCGGTTGGTAACGTTATTAAAACTATTTTTCTGATAGCACAACTGGACCTAAGGATTAATTTTTTAACCAAGTTCAACTTGGTCAACCCTTTTAACATAAACTGGAGCTACGATTATAAAAGATACATATATATATATATATTATATATATATATATATATATATATATATTATATATATATATTATATATATATATACAGGCATAATATCAACAAATCTGTGACTTATCAGTAACGTACTGAGCTATAAAGGCCCGAGAAGGGTTTAGCCTAAAAGGGCCCACACCTACATCTCAAGGGGCCCGATTGGTGGGGGAGGGGGGTGAATCTTAGAGGGGTCTACTTTTAACTAGAGTAGATTAATGATTATTGCAAGCTTAATTTCATTATTTATTTAATTTTAATTTCATATTTAATAAAATCAAATAAAGTGATATTATTATTTTATTTAAATGAATCAAAATAAACATAAGTAAATAAAACGAATAAGTAAGATAAAATATCATATCATATCATATATTTCTCTATAAGTACAATTTTATTGGTACAATGAGATAAGTCAAAATTAAGGCTAGAACATACAAAATACAGTCAATTTTACCTAAATATAAATAAATAATCAACTCTAAAAATTAACCTAACCTATTCTAAATGTTTTTTTGTTTTTTTTTTAAATTTTAAAAATATTAAATGACTAAGATAGCTAAAAAATACAACCAAAATTAATATACAAACGAACAACATGTAATAAATAAAAGTGATAACAAAAACATATATATCTTTTTATTTTATTTTATAAATCCGAAATTTTGTAAATGACTTTTTCTGTGAGCATTTTTTTGCATTCATCAACAAACACTTTATAATCTTGTTGGTTCTGTAAACCTGCTGGAAGTTTGTTAAAAAACACTATTCCATTATGATATGGTGACTTTTCATAAAGTTTTGTATTGTGCTTAGAAATAAGTAAGTTGAATTATTTCTAGTTTTATAGGTATGATTGTACTCCGCCCCTACTTATGATAATAATTTCCACATTATTATAAACATGAAACGTATAATTCATGTGAATTTTTTTAGTTTTGTACTTCTAGTGTAAACACATACAATTTCCACACCTTTTGTATATAATACTAAAAGGAAAATAGGAGCTTTCTGTCCCTGGTCTCAGCACCTACACAATTACACACATATACAGACAATTTCAATCAAACACGGTTTCAGATTTTCAGAATTAACTCATAACATTTCCTACGGCATATAAAGGAAAACGTAAAAGGCACTCCTATAATTTTAAAATTTGTAATAAAAATATTAAAATTATAATAAGATTAACATAAAGTTAAATTTTAACTTACAATAACTCAATAATTTTATTAAACATTTTATAAGAGAAATATTTATGTTTAATCACTATAAATTTTAAAGAGGACATTGTAAAATCTTGAACAACTTGATTTTTCAGAATTATAAAATCTATTCATAGCGTGCCAAAAAATTAACAATCTAAGTATTTTGTATTTCCAACTTTGCATGATAAAAATATAACTTGGCTCTTAGTGAATTTCAATATTTTCCAAAAGTTATTTTAATGAAGTTATTTCATTTTCGGAATTCGTTTTATTTTTAATTCTAGGCTAAATTGCTTTGAATTATCGTATAAATTGGAAAAAAACTTGAAACGCTTTTGATATTAAATTTTTAATTCAAAAGAAATCAATTTGGTAAATTTAAATTGCAATAATTGTTCTTTTACGTAGCTATTACTTTTTTGTTTTTTGGCATTGGTAATTTAAGACACGATGATAGTAATGTATTGACTACTTGGTAAATCACTCTAGACCAATTGATCAATCGCTCTAGACCAATTGGTCAATCGTTCTAGACCAATTGGTGAATCACTCTAGACCAATTGGTCAATCACTCTAGACAATTTGGCCAACAGCTATAAGAGTATTACTGATTTTGATCAGTAATACTGATCAAATGAGGTGACTGTGTTTCGATATAGTTGGCGATATACCTAGTCTTTGCCAACTCCAGGTTCGCACTTAGCAAACATGACCAGTTATAGATTAGGGGATTATCCGTTCAGAGATTTATGGCAAACAGATCATCCACTTCCATTAATCATCCATTTTAATTTTAAATGTTCATTTCGGGCTTACACAGCCGAAGGTCGTAACTTCTAAGAATCACCGGTGAATTCTATAAGTCACCAACTATCGGGATTTCACCTTAACATACACATTCAAATCCTTATCAGACAAAGAAGAAGCGCAAGTGAAGTATACAAGGATTCAAATAAAACAGTATTATACAGTATTAATAAAACACCCAAGTCTCTCCACATATAATATTTATTGACAGAGCCAGCTTTCAACCTTTCGGTCATCATCAGTGCCTGAACAATGAAAAAAATAAATCAATGACTACATCTAGTAAAAAATAGAGAAAATAAATAAAAAAAAAATGTCAAAAAAATAAAAACTAAAAACATACAATAAGTCAACAGAATAAAAAAAAAACAAACCGGCGAACGATGTATAAAGGTAGTAAGGAGTCACTTGTTAGCTTTGACAAATCGGACTGGTGGTCTCTTTATTTTTATTAGTTCATCTAGTAGAACTGAAGAGCCTCCCTCTCCTCTGGCGTTCAGCGATAAGGGCCCAAACAGGGCGTTATTCCTTTTAATTTCAAGAGCTTCTAAAAACGTAAGTTTCGGACCCTTTCTAACTTCATGCAGCAAAGCTATTTCATGAGTGTTGTTATTCTCATGGCCATTTTCTTTTAGATGATCGTAAAACCGACTGTCCGGTCCCTTCAGGTGCTCTAATGCCCTCTCACCTATTTTCCTTCCTGATTGGCCGATGTACGATGCATCACAAACGCTACATTTCATTAAATTACCCCACTTTTGTCTAGAGTATGCGTACTATCCTTTGGCTTAGATACAATACTTCTCAAGGATCCAGAAGATTGAAAAGCGGTGTTATATCCTTGATTTCTCAACACTCTAGCAATTTTCTCGGACGAAGGGCCAATGTAAGGTATAGTGCACCAACGAATTGAAGAAGCTGGGTCAGGATTACTGTAGATTCTATTTATTATATCCTTACGTTGCTTCTTTTCTATAATCTTGTCAACTACCCTTATTGGCACCAGTCCGATTTGTCAAAGCTAACAAGTGACTCCTTACTACCTTTATACATCGTTCGCCGGTTTGTTTTTTATTCTGTTGACTTATTGTATGTTTTTAGTTTTTATTTTTTTGACATTTTTTATTTATTTATTTTCTCTCTTTCATATTTTTTACTAGATGTAGTCATTGATTTATTTTTTTCATTGTTCAGGCACTGTTGATGACCGAAAGGTTGAAAACTGGCTCTGTCAATAAATATTATATGTGGAGAGACTTGGGTGTTTTATTAATTCAAATCCTTCTTATCAAATAAAACTAAATATATTACGTCTCCCTTTTCTATTTTCGAGGCATATTCATGTAAGGCGTATTCATATTAAATTTTTGTATGTTGCGTGTGTTGTCTAAGTTCATTATTTTCAGAATGTTCCCTTTATACTTATTATTACTTTTCCTCATTTATATCATAGGTATATTGGAATAGTATTGTGTTTGCAAAAAATCCGAAACCGGGATGAAATCGGAAAAATCCGTTTCAGGTGTTTTAAAGACCTCCTGAGTGGTTTTCACAAAGTTGTCTCTCTCTATGTGTGTGTGTGCCTGTAATCATCGTAGCTCCTAGTGTAATAATGCTATAGAGTTGAAACTTTGTACGAAAATCAGTCTACCCCGTTACTTGTGCTATTTGAAAATATTTTTGTATTACGTCAGTAACTCGCAATAATGACTCAGCAAAAATTATAAAAATAATAAAAACGTGGAACAATGATACGATCTGATTGAAATTTGGCTCGCATGTAGCCATGTATAAGCCTAACATCTTATTATTTATGATAAGTTTCATCTCATTATTAGCAATAGTTCAATTTTTATCGACTGACTTGTTTACGTTTATTAAACAAATGTATTTTTTTATACAAGTTTTTTATTGGCAAAAGTATACAATATTTATTTTGTCTAAATCGGAGCCATGTTTAATTTATTGATTTAGGGTAATTTGTGCCTCTTTATTTTATTTTATTTATTTATATATTTTAGTATGATATTTAATTATTTTTTTGGGATGTGAGGGGTTTTGTTTAGGTTAGTTTTAGGTTAAGGATAATTTCATATTTTTTGGTTTGGTTATTTTAATTTTAATTTTCTTGCAGGATTTTAAAAAGATAATATTTTTATTGTGTTTTGAATAGATTAATAAAAGATCAGAAAATAATTCAATTGAGTTTAAATTTAATACAAGTGTATAACTTTACATAATAAATAAGTACACTAAGTTTTGTTTCAATACGACAAGTATCTCCATGATTTTGGTTGTATCATAAAAGTTAAGCAGTATTGAGCGTGGTTAGTGCTGTATTGGTGAGCGTTGAAAATGAAACGAATGCATTTACTATCTAAGGAATCGAGCCCGAAGACATGTTTCAGTATAATTTTGGTGAATTGTATATCCTGAGGACGAGGGAAGCGAGTCCGAAGTAGGGAGGACGAGCGTAGCGAATCCGGTGAGATGAAAAAAAAAATCCCCGAGGTATCCCGTAACCGATTTTTGGTTTTATTAAAGCTACTTGTTCTCTCTTCTTCTTGAAACATACAATTTTTAAATTATTCATTTATTATAGTTGTATTCATGTCCTTTTCAATATCTGCAATTTCATTCACGCTTTATAATTAAAGCGACGACAACTAATCGTGCACAGCCTGTTTGAGAAGAAACGTATTTTGTATATTATATGAATATTAATGTTAATAAAGTGTTAGAGCATACTTGAATACTATTTTAAATATGTTTATAGTAATAAGAGGTTTTTAAGTAAAATCCAGAAGAATTTAGGTCAAAGTTGTAAAATTAAAAAGTTATGATGAAACCCAAGAGAAAAGCTTTTAAAAACCAATATTAAATAACTTTATAATCTACGATTAGTTTTCGAATTCATAAGACTGTTCACTTTCACAGATCTATATGGCGTTGGCGTTATACTTTCATTTAATGTTAGAAATTTCAAAAATGTTTGTGTAAAAAAATGCCATTAATATCTGGTTCAACAGTTATAAATATAGAGATAATAATACCTGACAAACGTTACTGGTTACATTTTAAACATCGAAAAAGTAACCTGAACACCTTCGACTATTTATATAATCAAATAAACAGCACAAAGTTACAATAACTTATTTTGTATAATGTTTATAAAACTTAACACAAGAATGTGTGAAAAGAAGGCTACAAATGATTTATTATAACCTTAGCTCACTCTTAGAGGAGGTTTTAATGAGGTTACGCAGAGCTCTGAAAGTCCCGAAAAATATGTTTCGTGTCTGTGGCCGAAACTTTGTTGTGTTCTTAAATACATCTCTGCTAGGTTATATTTTCAGAAGAAATGATTCTTTAATTGTCCAATAAAATATCAACCAATACCACTTCATTTCTATATTCTGAACTTTATACAGAAGAAGCTTTAATATTCAATAGGCTATTAAGTCCTTTGCTTCTTGTAGCAAACAATAGGTAATACCTTCATGCTTGTGCTTCATTAAATTGCTCTGCTTTTGTATGGAAACTTAAAATGGAAGTTTTTATAGCTTCTTATAAGCCAAACAATATTCTTCTTGAATTTTAAACATTTATTTCTAAGTTCATCCGCTTCTCTAAGGATATTGTTAAGCAATTTCAATACCTATTAACTTTATAAGAAATGTTTTCTGTTACATTTTTTCTGAGATAATTTATTATTCCACAATTTAACTAACGTAAGTAGAAGGGTATTTAGGCAATTACTGATACTCATTCCTGATGCAAGGTTTCACTTTTAGAGGAAAATGGAAAATTACTTGTTCCAAACAGACTAATATTTATAGGGAGGATATAACAGCTTTCGTTCCTAGCATATCGTCCCCCCACATATTATTTAAGATATAAGAAAACCTAGGCACGCTACTTTATTCACCAAAAAATAGATTGAAGATACCTATTTGTCCGTTTTAATGAAATGAAATGCCCGTTTTAGGGCCTTTCGGCCCATCAGGGTATTCACCCTGCGGGAATCACCTCAGTTGGGTTGCATCTACTACACTCTAAGAATTAATTAAAGTTGGCGAAATCTTTTTAATACAAATACTACTCATAAAATCTTAGAGCACAGCCCGGGCTGCGAACCCCGGACCTCCGGAGCCGAAATCGAACGCCTTTACGATCACGGCCACGGAGGCAGACCTCCGTGGCCGTTTTAATGAGCGTTTAAAAATCCGGGTTACAAATTCTAAAACTATGACAAACTGTTGTTTCATATACTTAGTACTAATAGGCTTCAGCAGTAAACTCAGAGAAAGGTCGAGACTTCAGAAAGGACTCAAGTTTCTACTTCATTAGGCTGGTGAAATGGCCAGATCTTTAACACTTTGTCACTCTCATCCCAAATGGATAGACTCATCACTCTACCTTTGTTTTCTCATCTTCATCAACTCTCCTGCTGTTATAAATGTGCTGCTATTTTGAACTTATTTAACTCCAAATCTTGATTTTGTTTTCATCTTGCTACCAACTAGTACTACATGATAAATAAATAATTAAACACGATGAAATTACTTATTAGACAAAAAACATTATAAGGACCTCTATTTTAAATATTCAAGCTTTTAATATTATATTATTATATATAATTTATAATTATATATACATAATTATATTATATAATTTAAATAATATTAAATATTATTTAATATTTATTTTAACAAGAAATAAAAACTAATAAATTAGTGAAAAAAAACCATAGTCAAAATTTATAGGTCATTGATTTCTGAAGCAGGTCTGCTCCACAAATATTTCTTGTTTTACCAGCCAAAAGTTTTTAAAAATCAAGAGAAAAACACAGAATAACAATTCTCAACAAAATATGCTTATCAGCTTGGTGGATGTCAGGCAGCCGGGTGGCACATAACTTCAGTGAGACAATGTGTCAGTGTTGTTTATTGACTTTCATCTCCTGTATGGTAATACCGAGTATGAATAATGGATCTAAACGAAGAGCATAAATAAAATGTTGACAGGCTTTGATGCAATAATACTCTGATCTTGTTTTGAAAATAACTTCAAATTTATAAGTTTTTTCCATCAGTCAACAGGAGAAAACAGGACAAGCGTTTTACTTTGTCCTGTAGAATATAGTTTTAATTAAAATATAGTTGTAAGTCGTCTGTTATGCATGTATAGATATAAATTAGGCACCTGGATATTGCAATATATTAACGATAGGTACCAGTGTACATTTAGTCATACACATATTTTTTTAAGAAAAATTTCAACATTTATTACTTACATAGTTATCACAGAAAAAATGTAATTGCTTTACTTCTTTCTTTATTTCTCAAAAGATTTAAATAAACGAAGCATTAAATAGAATGAGGAGTTAAACCCCCAATACAAGTTTATACAAAAATATTGAAACTAAACCTGGGTCATAACTACATTTTTTCTTAATACTATTCTCCGTGCACAGTTGCAGGCTTGGCTCTTGTACCGCCGCAACCTACAGTGATGATGTCCTATTAGTTCGTCAAACTACAAGTTTATATAAGTGCATAGTGCCTCGATATAAGCGAATTATCAAAGTTACGATTTGTTTACATTATGCTGCATTTGTCAATCAATAACACCGGACTTAAAACAGATAATAAAATTTCACTTCCTATTTATGCGTCCCATACATTAGTATGGTGTAAGTATATGTGTAAAGATACAGATGTAAACACCTTTTGAAGATTTTTTTAACGTTTGTAGGGTCATTATAGTGGGCTAGTGACGGCACACATATTTCATAAACAACAGCGTTCGGGACATGAACAAAGTTGATTTCCGTACCAAGTTTCATTTCGATCCGTGAAAGCACTACGTACATATACATACAGAATATATATATAATTGTATTGCAATTCATACTGTTTTCTTGACGTAGCATTGCTATTAAAGTTGACTTTACGTTAAGTTATATAGTGGATTCGTTGATATCGCCTTTGTTAGCAGTCATATTGTGGATTCACTGATATCGCCTTTGTCAGCAGTCATATTGTGGATTCACTGATATCTCCTTTGTCAACAGTCACATTTTAATTCACACCAAACCAGATATAAAATCTCAATTCAAGTTTTATTTATATTATGCTTTATACATTTATATATATATTATATTTTATATATTCAAGATATTATGCTTTTTTAAGTAGGTAAAAGTAAAGCTAGAGGTTACCTTTCATTCTAAAATTCCCTGATGAACGCGCGTAAAGTCAAGTATCAAGCGCGTGGCCAAATTGAATAGGGGCTGTGAAGAAAGGCAAAGACGATTCTAACAGAGACTTAGCAAGCATTATAATTTAGATTTTCAAAACTATCTGACGAAACATGCCGAAGTTAAAGTTCCAATAGATAAAATCAGTTCAAATGAATGCAATGCTAATAGAATATATGACCATCTATAAACTATGACTTATCATTGAAACTTTAGTCAGAGCGTCTTTTGATTGTAGCTAAATAATCAAAATTGTATCTTGGATTAACAATCAATTTTTCTTTGTGTATGAAGTATGTAATAATTTCTAATTACTATGGGTAATAGTGGTAGTTATAGTAGCAGTAGTTTTAAAGGTAAATTTTGGAGAATCGCCTTTTCCACGCCCGCCCGGAAAATAAGCAAAATTATTAGGTCCCCTTTGACAGCTTTGATAGGGTAGTAGGATGGTTGGTTTTTTCATAAAGATATTTTTAATAGAGGGGCCCTATCCTATAGTAATTAATATGTTTAATTACTATTAATAAATTAAATATGTTTAATTTATGTTAACCTTTGTTTACAAATATAATCAAATAATCAGTACAGAATTACAGTAACTTTACAGTATAACGTTAAAAATACAAATCAAAACACAAACAATGAGCGAAAAATAGAAATAAATTTATTAATTATAACCTTAACTCACTCTTGAAGGAGGTTTCAATGAGGTTGCACAGAGCCCAGAGCCCCAAAATGATGTTACAGGCCTCGCAATGTATTAAGATAGGATATGCCCCCTCTAGCCTACATCTCTATGGGTTTGAATACTTCTATTTTCCTCTGAATGACTGTTCTATGTCTAAGGGACGTGCCATACAGGAGTTGAACCCACTCATAAAAATCCTCGTGAGTCGTTTGAAATTGAACCCATACTCTCTGTTTATACTCGAAGATAAAATTCACATGATTCACAATGTAATAATCGTGAACCATAACTACAACACCACGGCACAGGTGACCTAACTTGCTTTTAACTATTTAAGTAAACTGGCGACACAGTCTGATCTTTGAATCAATTTAAAAATAATTTTTGCTATTTGAAAATATTATAGCAGCCAAACTACTTTATTTTATATTTATCTATATTTATTATTTATCTTTTCTTTATTTATTTATCTTTATTATTTTTTATTACTCGGAAATACCATGGTTACCATCTTTACTTTATTTTATTCCTTAGTTTCTTTATTTTTTACAGATTTATCAGACACTTTTTGTACTTATCTTTTAATTTTTTTCACTATTAGCGTCTACTGTTTATTTTAACCTCACGATTTAAGGCAAAAACTTGCGAAAATCTTACATGTTTTAGCTGCAGCGTGGGTGACTTACAAGGCTAAGTTTTAAAGCGACAAGCTATTAACGCTACACTGTTCTAAAGCCACAGTAGTTTAGAGCTACAAAACATTTCTATACACACTTCTGTTTTAAATCTTGCTTAAGTGATAATACGATGGGTTAGGATTCTGCGCTATTCTTGACTTTGTAAAACGGAATAATATATAACTATGTTTTGTTTGATACAAAGTAATAGTAGCAAAGATAAACAAAAATTGTCATGGATAAAACACTGACTCTAAAATAAGTTTTAAGGGTTACTAGCGCTTTCTAGCGAAAACGACACGGAACTAAATAAGTATTTTCTAAAAGAGCAAATTTGCTTTAAGGCAAAATCATACTGTAAACAACTTTAAGCTTAAGTTATGAGTTTTTTTTTTTAAAAAAACAGATATTTAACGAAATAATAATCAGAGGGGGGACTTATATCAAATACGGTAGGTAGCGCTAACGTACTTTGACATTGTACTATTCAAGAAAATACAGTTTTGCAAATACGCTTAGCAAACCTACTTACCTTACTAATAAGTGAGTAGTAATAAGCGAGTAGTATTGATATTGATAGTAATTAATAGATCACTAATTAGATTCGAAATGATTACTTGTTACTTTATAGTCTAAGCTTCCATGCCAAGCTTTGTAGCTATCAAGTTTAGCTTTACAATGGTTTTATCTGCATCAATGTCTAAACAACAACTCATGAAGTGAAAAGAAAAACTAAATTCGTGATCCAGCTCTTAGAGTGTATCAGATCTACTCCATCAAATTAGACGTTAAATAACACTTTGTAATTGACTTTCTAATGCCTTGTTGCTCTTACGTCATTTCGACAGTGTAATATATATATATATATATATATATATATATATATATATATATATATATATATATATATATATATATATATATATATCAGTGCGAGTCTGATTCTAAAAAAACCTATTCATATTTTAATGTATCAATCAATAAACGGGGATCAAATATCAGGAATCTCAAAATTTTTGTATCGCTTACCATAAAGCATCCATCATAATATTTGGGCTATCCCCATGTTATGGGGATAGCCATAATAATATAAACATAAGATAATAATATAAACATAGGATAATAATATAAACATAAGATAATAATATAAACATAGGATAATAATATAAACATATTATTCGAATAATAGCAGGAATTCAACAAACAGAATCATGTAGGAAATATTTTAAACAATTCAACATTATGACTGTAGTAAATTTATTCATTTACTAATCGCTGTTGTTTATTAAAAATGTGTTTATTTTTTGGGTTTTGTTTTTTTAAAAATATTTTTCAAATTGCTTGTTAGTATGGGTGTATAGTCTTTTAACTTAGTTTATATCTGAGCTATGCATTTTGATTTCTGGAAACTTAAATGTAAGTAATAATAATACTATCCCCTAACTTGATACAGTAATAAAACAATTTTCTTACTTTTTCGTCTTATCTTTTCTATTTCTAGTTATTTTTAATTCTTTTTAGACATGGCAGAATGAGCATGACTTTGTAGAGTAGAACTATCATTTTTTAAATTATATGACGTAGTTAGATTTCTCCTAACTCATCTTAATTGTAAGTTAACTTTAAGCATTTTTAAACTTTTATTTATCCAGCATGACTAAACTTAGATTTTTTGTAATTACTTGACTATTGGTAAGATTGGTAATTTTCTTTTTCTTTTTGTAGATGTAATACATGAATATGCTTGGAGATTACAAGCGAAATATTGTATGGAAATAAAATAATTTAACAGCCCGAAAAGTCTCTTCAGTGTCCTAACCTATAAACTAACTAAATTAATGAGTTCCTATTAGCAAAATATTGTAAATAATTAAATGAGAACTATTTCGAAGGACGCATTTTGTACTTGTCATTTGTATAGTTTATAAAACAAAGATTTTTTTTATTTATTTAGGATACATATATATAGGGGGGGGGGGAGGGGCTTGTACTAATAGCTTCTTTTCTTTACAACCGATAGATCAAGCCCCTGGTATCTTGTCCATACCACGAATAAGTCTGAGCCACATTTGGGAAAAGTAAGTAGGAAAACTTTTTAAAGAATTTTCTTTGCGAAATTTCGCTAAAACTATATATATATATATATATATATATATATATATATATATAATATATATATATATATATATATACAAACACCGACAGACACACACACAGAGAGAAAGAGAGAGAGTGAGAGAGGAGGGAGGGGGAGAGAGAGAGAGAGAGAGAGAGAGAGAGAGAGAGAGAGAGAGAGAGAGAGAGAGAGAGAGAGAGAGAGAGAGAAGGGAGGGAGGTAGGTAGGGGGGGAGGGAGGGAGGGGGAGAGAGAGAGAGAAAGCCACTTGTTTAGATGTTCACACTTTTTAAAAATGAATGTAGAAGCTCTGTGTAAACTAATTGTAACCTTATTGAAGAGCGAATTAAGGTTATAAATAACAATTTTCTTCGCAAATTGTTTTTTTTTTGTACTATAAACATTCTTTTACATAAGTTTCGGTAATTTTAAACTATTTAATAATCTAGGGTGTCCAGCTGTCTAGGTTACTCTTTTGATGTTTTAATATTCAACCAATAGGTTGAATTTACATAGGTTGACGATCTATATATAAAGTGATTAGTTATAAATGACATAGTATGATCTATAAAGGATCGCACCTAATTTGTGTTTGTAGACTTAGCTTGTAACATGACTGATTATTTAGTTTGAAACACATTTAAGAAACGTCACGATGCTCACGAACAGAACAGCTTCTAGAAGGAAAAGTTGAAAAATAAATAATTGAAATCTTATCTGCGACGTTTTCAAGACACGTCTTCATACGACATCACGAAGATGAAAACATCTTTAAGAAAAACTGACGAACTTGTCAAGGTATGTGAAGCTTAGTCTCCTCGGGGTCCAATTTCTCTTTACAATAATTTTGTGTAGAGCGTGTCTGTCGCGAAACGAGCTTCTTTTCATGGCAAAAGCTTTTTCCCTCGTCAGGTATGGAGGAGATTGCTCGGCGAATAATGGAAGTAACTTTATTTAGTCGATGAGTGGGTTTCTATTTTTTTTTATTCTCTTTAAATAAAAATTGGAAAAGTTTTGTTAAAAAATGACATCTTAAAAAATGAGACATTGTATAGCGCATGCGTGACGTTAATATAAAAATTGAAGAATTTATTCCCTGAATATTGCTCATTGAAATTCGCTTAATGCTTTTCTATGGTCAAAGTTTATACGAAAGACATTTACAGGAGGTCGGTTTACTTTGTAAAACCTTCTGTAACATATTTTTCTGTTGCGAAATAAATAAGTAAAAGTCGATTGTTCTATTTATTATTTGCAGACCTAGCACTCCTTCTAAAACTTCAATCGTTTGTTGCATTGAAGTTATGAAATATTAATCGAAATAATTACTTTTTCCTAACCAAAACCCATAAATCATTGTAACGAAAGTCAACAACTTATTTCTGTTATTGGACTTTTTTACTTTTCTTCGCCTACTAAAATAGAAAAAGTATTGTGCTTGTCCAACAAGTGGAAGTGCGGAGATTTAATCATAATCATCTATTTTAGCCACAGAGATATATACTAGAGGGGGCATAGCCTATCTAAACACCTCTCTTGCAGGAGGGTTCAATGAGGTAACACAGAGCCCTCGAGAGCCCAAAACAGATGTTTCAGACCTCTCAAGGGCTATGTGTAACCTCGTTGAACCCTCCTGCAAGAGTAAGTTAAGGTTATAATTAATAAATTTATTTCGGTTTCCCGCACATTGTTTGTGTTTTGATTTGTATTTTTAACGTTCTACTATATAAGTTATTGTAATTTTGTACTGATTATTTAATTATATTTATAAGCGAAGGTGGTCAGGTTACTGTTTCACAATTTATGATTTCACAATCTCTATGATTTCAGGCACTTACTTAGTTCATCATGCTGTCTAATTATTTTTCAACATATAAAATTTAGCTAAAACGCGTAAAGTTAAATATTATGGCTATATAACTTTTAAGACATACAAATTTTAGAGAAGATATACATTCATTCTTGCAATATTTAAATTTAATCCAAAATTTTGTTTAAATCTATCAAAAATATGTTTTATCGAAAAAAAATAACAGAACATGTAATTCAAAAAGTGGGTAAGGAGTACCTCGGAACTTTTCCTTATAGCATATAATTCTCTACACCTATCCCCACTACTTCGGACTCGCTTCTCTCCTTCTCAAACAGTAAATACATTCGTTTTATTCCTAGGGGTAATCCATCCAGGCACTGACCTCGCACAATATTCTTAACTTTTATGATCCAACAAAACCATAGATGTACTTGCAGTATTGAAACGAACAAAACGGATATACATATAGAGATATTATTACAAGAGGGGCCATATAGTTTAAATTTAAAAACATGGAAAAAGTAACTTGCCCACCTTCGCTATAAATATAGTCAAATAATCAGTACAAAATTACTATACCTTTATAGGGAAACGTTAAAAATACAAGTCAAATTACAAACAATGTGTGGGAAACCGAAATAAATTTATTAATTATAACCTTAACTCAACATTGAAGGAAGTTTCAATGAGGTTACACAGAGCCCCTGAGAGCCCCAAAAAGATGTTTCAGGCTTTTTAATGTATTTAGATAGGCTATGCCCCCTCTAGCATATCTCTCTCTCTCTCTCTCTCTCTCTCTCTCTCCTTCTCTCTCTCTCTCTCTAATATATTATATATATATATATATATATATATATATATATATATATATATATAATATATATTAATATATATATAATATATATATATATATATATATATATATATATATATATATATATATATATATATATATACTTAATTATAAAGAAATATAAAGAAACATTTAAAAAACTTACAATAAAAACGTAACGTTTCGAACTGATTAAGTTCTTCCACAGACGAAGAGAGACTTATATATACAGTCGGACCTCTATATAACGAACTTAAAGGTTCAAGTGAAAAAATTCGTTATAGAGAAACTTCGTTGTATAGAAATTGAAAAAATAAATAACTCTGTACTATTTTATGATATTTTAATAGATATATAGGATGAGGATGAATAGTAACCTCGTAGTTGCATATTTAGCAGCTTTTTCTTTTATTAGCGGTCGTGTCACAGGCATATTTTTGTCCCTTAACATTGTCACCCACTGTAAAATTGCGTCATCAATGTCTTCGTACTTGCATACTCGAGAACTTTGTTTTAAATCGCCACTCGTTTCGTATAACCTAAGTATAGATTCCCGATTTTTTAAAATCGTTGATATAGAACTAGGAGCGATTTTATACTTCAGAGACAAGTCTTTGTTTTTGACTCCATCGTCAGAATCTTTTAATAAATTGATTTTTTCAGAAAGAAACAGCGATTTCCGTTTTGACATTATAATAAACTCGATTTGCAAACAAATAAAAAGTTTCACAAACGAACTGGTCAGACCGAATACCAAATTAAAACTGAAAGATTTTTAGCTCTATGCTGTGTTAATCCTAATTTCATAGAAAATTGTAAAGAAAGAGTTCGCAAAATTAGACAAGGCAGGGCGAGAATCAATAAATAATTGTTCTGGGAAATTACAGAAAAACAGATGTGCTGTTTTGGTCAATTCCTTGAAAGTTTGTGGGTCTTTATTTCTGGAAATTTTGTTCGTTATATAGAAATTTTTTTCGTTAAATAGAAACACTTTTAAACACAAAATTCAAGGGAACGTAAAAAAAATTCGTTACATAGAGACTTTCGTTGTATAGAAGTTCGTGGAGAGAGAGAGAGATATACCTTTAACAAATTTCTACTCAATGGAATTATTTTCGATTTATATATTAAAAAAAAAATTTATTACAACAATTTTCTTTTGATAATAATTCTAATTTTATTACAACAATTTTCTTCTGATAATATCCTTAAAGGATCAACCTATGAAAATTTACAATACATTCAATTAAATGGCAAATAGCACGTGCGTGAAAGGGCTGTGAAATGGAAATTTTCCCTTTTCTTACTTGGCTGTTACACTAAGTTAAAAATTAGATAGTTGATGTATGAATGCACTATAGGACTTAGAAAAGGATCGCGGTATTTACTCTGATGGTAGATATTGAATGACAGAGTTTCTGATCTATTTTACTCAGCTCACGTTTTAGACCGTGTGAAAGTGTGTACACAAGTTTTTTCTTTAAAACTGTGACTTCAAATGAATGACTAAGCATGTTTATTTAGTTTATAACCTGACATTGGAGAAATTTTGTTTATTTAGGTTTGGCTCTATTATACAATACAGTTTAGAGTGATAACTTCGAATACTTACTTGTATATAAAGGTGAACATTACACGGCAGTAAGGCTACGTTATCGATCGCTGATCAATTTGATCAATCTGACCAAAGGGTCGTTTTAGGATGTTGTTCCCGGTTAGAAACCGGAGTTATTCAGTTGGCGTGTCTCAAAAATCAAGGTGGCTTTGGTGATCAAAGTGACTAATAATAATAAGGTTTCTGTCAGTTTTGGCCTCTTTTTTCGCCGACTTAAAATAAAAGTATTTATTTTAACGTTACAATACAAGGTACTTGTATTAACAATACTTTGTTGTTAGTTACTTTCAGTTGATTTATTAAATTTAGCTATAATGAGGTAGAATAAAACCTGGAGTTGTAGACTTAACAAGTAGGATTAACAAACATCAACACAAGACATAAGCAAGCAAATTACTTTAAATTTAAAAGTAATGAGGAGTATATCAAAGCGTAAACGAAGCAAGCACGTTGTTATTAAAGATTAAACCGGAAACCGTGAGGTTCCTACCACTGATCTCAAGGAGAGATCAAAAAGAACGAAAGAATAGAAAGTCTCTCCACAGTTTATGATATTTATTTACAATAAAGCAGAGCGCTTTCGACCTTTTTTTTAAGAACAATCCTTCATTAATAAATTATCATATATATACATATTAGAGTACACAGGTAAAGGAATAAGATGCCACACTAAAGAATTGAAAAATTCTGTGCTGTGTGGCATTTACTTATAAACTCAACTTAAATATTAAACTTATTATCTAGTGTTAGGGTAGCATGCATTCTTTTAATTTATACTTTTATTTTATTTTATTTATAGCTTAATACTTATTATTAAAATTACTTTTTACTATCTTATCCTTAGAGGTATATTGGCGAGAAAAAAACGAATTGATCTTGTTCAAGGAAAGGTTGTAATACTTACTATTAATTTCTATTTCGTCTTATTCTCTTGATTTTGTAATTCAGTCAGGTAGCTACGTAAGTGCTTTTTGAACGTTTCGGTTTTTGTCAAGTCAGTGGATTTAAACATTGTAAACAAGTCTTTAGGTAGCTGGTTAATAATATTTATTCCGTAATAAGTCCAGTATTGTAGCGCTCTTGTAGTGTTAGTCCTGGGTACTTGGTATAACTTCATTGTTTCACTTCGCGTCCCTCTGCCGTGTATTACTTCCGTCAGTTTGTTTCTGTTTTTAAGTCCGTACAGTACACAAGTCATCTTATAAATATTTTTTATATTAAGTACGTTAAACTTATTGTACAGGTTTTTAGTGCTATGACCTTTAGGTTTCCTAAATATTGTTCTAATGACAGCTTTCTGTGCTTTCAGTACCATTTGTTTCACAGGCAGATCCCCATGCTATTAAACCGTATTGAATAATAGAATTAATTATTCCATAGTATAGGGATCTGATCTGGGATGATGAAGCCTGTGACAAGAAGCCTGTAACTCTAGAGAAAATATAAATACTCTGTCTAAGTCTAGTCGTAAGTTGTTGGATATTAGTAGTCCAGTTCAAGCATTCGTAAATAATTAGTCCTAAGTATTTAGTATGTTTCACCTTTGCTAATGAAGGACATTTACATGGTAATGGATAAGTTGCGTGGCAGTCTGCCTCGTGTACTCTTAGTTTTGTGAATTCTGGCTGTGTGTTTGTCTGATTGGTAATAGTCATGTAGCAGGTTTTGTTTATGTTTAGTGTCAGTAAGTTTGTATCAAGCCAGTGTTTTAAACGCATCATGTCGGTTTCGATCAATCTCAATGATTCTGCGAATGAGTTGGCAGCGCATAAGATCGCCAAATCGTCACCTAACAAGAGGTCATCATCAGTGCCTATTTAACAAATAAGACAAAAAAATTTAAAAACCTACTTAGAAAGAAAAAAAATAAATAAAAATACAAAGTATACAAATAAGAACAGAAATGAAGATCAAAAAGAGTTCGCCAACTTAACTCTGGTCAGTTAGGGGGTAGAAATAAAATAGCCTCCATGAAACCGACCAAATCCGATCCGGCACCAAATCATCAGACCGGTCACTCTCGCCGACATAACCTGGCCTAAGTAGTGAACAGCGAAAATAAGGGTTTAGACTAACTGAGGGGTGTTAGGCGCATCAATTAACAACCTCTTAATTGCCGGTCATCATCATGCACATACAACAAAATCAATTGTCCTTTTAGCAGATAGTTTACTTTAATTATATTTTTCAAGCTTTTTATGAAAAATTGACGATTCACATGATGTAATTTAATATTATTAATTAATTAAAAAAGCTGAAAGTAAGTTAATATATTTTTTACTCTTAAACCTGTAGGGTCATTATAGCGTTTATACTCTCCCGAATGCCACTATATGGGGTCAGTCAGACCCCAACCTTAACCCATAGAGTTCATGCACACAATTAAACCAGGGAAGACTTAAATACTTCTACCCTCCCTTTTACGAGACGGCACCTGTGACCAGGTTCAGAGTTTGTCTAATATATTTTCTCAAGTTCAACTAGCTACTCTTATGTCATTATTCTCATCTAGCTCACCAGTTACTAGTTTTTACCTATCTCAGCAGTTCCTATAGTCTCACCAGATACTCGTTATACTTACTGTTCTGACCAGTCAAGCAAATCCCGATGGAGAGGGAAGCCGTTAAGTTAGTATAAAGTGCATAAACCCATTCCCATAACCCTGAACTGAAATTTAAAGTTCCGCAGTTTACTAGGAGGCGTCTTCCAGAACCAAACACATTATCCCTCGAATCATTTACGCTATTCCAGGGAC
Source organism: Microvelia longipes (assembly GCA_018340805.1). Lineage (NCBI taxonomy): Eukaryota > Metazoa > Arthropoda > Insecta > Hemiptera > Veliidae > Microvelia > Microvelia longipes. Next base: position 8,237,248 of record JACMZG010001863.1, read on the forward strand.
CACAGAAATCCGGGTCTTCACTTTCATAATGCTCGGTCCGAAGATTTAGTATCTTTCCACCCTCTACCAGCATACCGAAATTTGTCTTTACATAAGCTGGAAACAACGGAAACGTGGATCCGTTGTCTAACGTGGATTGTTGTCTAAAAGATATATAACCTTATATAAGACCCTCCCCGGGGTTGGATTTGAACGCTCTTAACCTCCAGGTCGTAAGGCGAGCCCTTAGCCGCAATGAGCTACAGGTCCTCGGTTAATCTATATATTCATGTTTTAAAATAATAAATTTAAAATTAAAATAATATATGTATATTTATATATATTATTGTATTTAATAAATAATAAAATATTAAATTTATAAATATAATATATAAATTTAAAAATAATAATAAAATTATAAATTTAAATTTTTGCTTTATTTATAATATAAGTAAGTATAATTCTTTTTTTTGTAAAGTATAAATATTTATTTACGTCTTCTAGTATCTCAGAAAGGTAATATAAATGTATTATTTTTATTAAAAATGTTGAAGATATCTTAATTTTTTTAGAAATGACAGAGATAAGTTGCACGAGAAATATGTTTTACTTTGTTTTAAATAAATTTTTAAACAACAAGAAAAACTTTTTTATTTAAAAAAACTAAAAATTCTTAAGAAAGAAAAAAAGCCAGATTGTGTTAAGTATGTTACAAAAGTAAAAAGGTGTTTGATATCTTATTTGGTTTAGATGGAACTTTATTGTTTTTTTTTTATTTTTATTTTTTTATAACATCCTACAGGGAGGTAACACAAGACCACACGCCATAAAAAAAAGTTTATAAATTACATAAAGGTGAGAAATAAAATAAAAATAATCAGATTTTTTATCCAAGATTAAAGAAATATCATACTACAGGAAAAAATAAATAAAAAGTTAGAAATATTATAAGAAGTAATAAAATAGGATAACTTCTTTAAGTGGTCAATTTTTCGGAACTTAATAGTTATAAAAAGTAACAGAATCTTAAGTGTCACTGACTGCTTAGCGTCGACCAGTTATAAGGCGTCTTTATGGACTTTATTCTTTATTACGCCTTTATAGGATTGGAGATTAAAAAAAATATACAAATCAGGATGTTTATTAAGAAATATTTCAGTAATAACACAAATATTTTACGCATAACACGAATAATATTTTACGTTTTTTATTTTTAGTTTGATCAACCAGAGCGAATTAAATAAATTTAATGATTTTTGTCCCTATTTGTTGAAAATAATCCATTACATCGATAATGGATGGAAATTTTTGATAATGATAGAGCAGTCATGGAAGCGGAAATTCCGGAGAATTAACAACTTGTAAATTTTTAAATTATTTTGAGAATGCTATTTTTAAATTTTGATTTGATAACATAATAAGACATATAACACACTCTGAACTTCAATTAGGCAACTGATGCAATGCTACATCAGTTCCCAGATGTAGCATTGCATTTTGCTTGTTACATTTCCTAGGTGTCTCTCGCACAATTGTATTGTGTCAACTATTTATGTTTCGCAAAACTCGGTAGTATCAAATGATATATGTTTTGCTTGCCATGCATGATGGCGGTAAGAGAGCACCGCTCGTCTCTGGTAAATACTTCACATTACATTCAACGGAATTAATTGAAGGTCAGAGTGAGTTCAGGCTCTGTCGTGTCGGTGCCCTGATGAGTTAGACGTAACGAAACAGAGTGGGACATGACATGTCGAGCCATCGAATGTCGAATGATGAACAGTTCCCTGATGTAGCATTGCTTTCTGCTTGTTACATTTCCTAGGTGTCTCTCGCACAATTTTATTATTTATTTTTTAAACAAGTAGAGGCCAAATCTCATTCGAAGCTTATAGCACGTGACAATTTTACGTAAGTCTTCGAACAAAAAACGTAAAAGCTAAGTTTTAATTTTGGTGCTTAAAATTTCAGAGATATTCCACTAATTGTTTGATCAATCAAATTGATGCATAAAATATTCACAATAACAACGTCGATATAGTAAAATGAAATAGTTAAATAAATTTATTTTTTAACACAATTAAATACACGAAATTTGTTAAATATTGACCAAAAAATTTAATTCGGGGTTTTTGTTGTAAATTTAGATATTGTATATCACGCCTTGGATTGCGTCACCTCAAATTTATAAAGCAGAGCTAAACTTAATGTTAAACACTTAACATCGTGCTACTTTACTACTTTACTAAGCTATAAAAATGAGCGTTTGAAATCGACGATAAAAGTCATAGTCAGTCGCTTAATTTATTATAATAATAAATTATTAATACTTTATATCAACGGACTAGAAAATAGCCTTTCATACAGCGGAACCTCTATAGAATTTTTTACGACAACTAATTTAAATACATGTCCGCATTTAGTTAATATTTACAATTATAATAGCTTAGAACCATATGTTTGAAGATTATAAGACCGCCTACTATAAGTTCATTCTTCTTCAACGACTCGAGACCAGAGTTTAGATAAATTTGACTCAGTTTAGGGAGTTTTCTTGGAAAAATATGCGCTTATGAGATTGGGTTGATGAGGGAGGTGGTGGAAAAAACTGGGTGGACTCACAGATCCATAAATATTGCTCAGGTTATGTGTGTGTGTGTGGTGTGATGAAGTAGTTATAACGACTTTCTCCATCATATTATCATCGCATTATTCGGTAGTGAGCGAGTTTAAAGTTCAGGCCACTCTTTAAAAAACATAAGTCATATTTAAATGCAGTTGTTAGCTTTTATTATTAGTTAGTTATGGAATCATTATAGCTCCTAATGTGTGTATGATAGAGTGATCAAGAAAGTTAAAACTTAACACAAGAATCAATCTTCATATCTAGTTATGCTTTCTCAAAAGTATTTTTTATGGCGTCATTAATAATTTAACAAAATTTCAAGAATCACAAAACACGGAAAAACGGTTGAAAAAGTCATGGATATTTATAATGAAACCTTAATTTTGGATTTTTAGAATGTAACTTATTTACGATATTAGATGTAGAAAAGTAAAAAAATTCGGCTACGGAATACTTCGATACTTTTTCTTACAACTTCAGACTCGCTTTTTTCAGAATACCATGTTTTTCAGGGGCTTAAAGTGGTATTACTTGAATTTCTAACACTCGATCTCAAAATGACATAATCTTACAAAGCCTAGGGTGATATAAATTTAACCTCGCTTAGCTTGTCCTAAGAATGTCATGGTTTCTAAAATCTTACACATACACAGACCAAGGATCTTGAATAATGGGATGACGCACTAAGTAGATTTGCCATTCAAAAAAAGTGACCCCTTCGAAAACCAAAAAGTAGAGAGAATTCAACACGAAACACACGTCAAAAACCAACTGCACATGCTTGGTACAAACTGCGCATGCTTACAATTCTTATAACAGCGCAGGGTTAAATTTTAGATGCAAATTTACCTCTCAATGGTTTCCCATTGTTTATTGATTGAGAAGGTTATAAACACGCTTAAATTATCACTCACTGAAGTGGCATAGTATAATCCAAAATTTAAAATCAAATACGCACAAATGACTTAACAAGCACCACAAATGTAGCAATCACGAGAAGCAAAGAAGAAAGTTGAGAAGCAAACTTGCTACATAACCTGCGTTTGGCGCATTTTTTTCATTATAACCAAGGGGAAGGTAAGTTTGCTCCTATTTGTCTATCTCATATAACTTCCATGGGGTCCGAAAAGTTCCTTCCGCTGCTTTAAACTTCCGCATTAAAAGTTTCTAAATGCGTCATCTCCTTGATTCAAGATCATTGAAACAGACAGACATCACGATGAACGTCATAAATGTGACAGATAAATATGACCTAATCTCGGTTTTAGATTTTTTAATAAACACAATACTTTTCCATATACCTTAAGATTAGGTAAGAGAAAAGGCAAAATTGTGGAAAAATAATGCTCAGGTATTTCTATGGCCTCTTACCAAACAAGTCAATTAATTGGAATGAAACTTGATACTAAAATTATCTTTTTCGATCTTGATAAGCAAGAAATATAAATTACTCTACTAAGATGCAGACGGCTTGGACTGGGATTTAGAATCGAGAAACAAATAAAATGTTTTAATAAATTTGATTGTTTTCGTGGAAGTTATTAGTGTGTAACCGTGTGTCTTTAAATCAGAGATCTTACGTTTTAAAATATTTCTTATTTATATCTCTTGCAGTGGGGGGTATTGCAATGGCAAACAAGCCGACAAGTATATACGGTTATTGAAAGGACTGAAATTTTAAGACGCCAGATATATATCCCAAAATACAGTCAAGGGGCTATGAAAATTGCGTAAGCTTCCGCGGTTATCGTCATGAAAAACCATATAGAGACACCTAAATCCTCTTGAAAATTTAGGTCTTCCGGTGGTAACTATTTCATGTAGATGACGAATCCGACATTTCTCTTCCAGTGTGGACGACATCTTCAAGAATATAGGACATCTTGGATGAAAACTCAATGCTCTACAAATTTAGTAAGTTGAGTAACTTGGTAAAATCAAATCCCGCAATCTAACCCTTTTTATAATATTTTTACTTTCCTCATTTATGACGTAGGTATATAGGAAAAGTATTGTGTTGAAAGAAAATCCTAAACCGGGATGTCACCTAACATCCCAATTATTCGTTTCAGGAGTTTTAAGGCCTCCTGAGTGGTTTTCATAGTGTTTTCTGTCGGTATGTGTGTGTGTGTTGGTTATCACCGAAGCTCTTAGTGTATTTATACTAGAGAGTTGAAACTTTGTACAAAAATCTGTCTAGAGATGCTTTTGTGCTATTCAGAAAGTAATTTGTCTATGATGTCAATAACCTACAATAATGACTCAGCAAAAATTTTGAAAAATCATAAAACGCGAAAAAATGTTGCGGTCAAATTGCGATTTAGCGTGCATGTAGCCATATATAATACTAACATATGGGCAAAGTTTCATCTCATTATCAGCATTAGTTCAATTTTTATCAGATGACTTGTGTATGTTTTTTTTTAAAAAAATGTAAAAAATCTGAAAATAATAAAATTGAATTAAAATTTGGTACAAGTATATGCCTTCACGTATTAAATAAGTACACCAAGTTTTTTTTTCAATACGACAAGTATATCTATGATTTTTGTTGGATCATAAAAGTTAACCGCATGAGATCAAAACTTGACATTACTGTCTGGGGACAAGCGAAGCGAGTCCGAAGATAAGTTGCATTATAAATTTAACAACTTATATATTCTGGAGATGAACGAAGCGAGTCCAAAGTGGGAGGATGAGCAAAGCGAATCCGAAGTGATGAGGAACATTTCCGAGGTACCCCGCACCTGATTTTATACTTTATTAACAATATTTTTATCGTATTTTATATATTTTTTTTATTGTACCTGTTATTTTATTTATGTACACCGCAATACCATCGTAGAATGCTAAAACAAAACTGAAAACAATATTTATACCACATTTAAATGTCTAAAAAAGCTTAACCACACCTGTGTTTAAAACAGTTTTCAAGATTCCAAGTGTTAAAACTCTGGCTACATACGGCCTGATGTGTAGTTATAATTTTTGGAAAGAAGATTTGTTCTTCTTGTAAAGCTAATTTGTTCTATAATAGTTGCTTTTGTAAAGTTAAACTGGTTGATAAGACGCTGATAATGGCAGTAATGGTACTTTGGTGTTTGATAGCTAAACCATTGATAATGACTATTACGCTGTAGTTGTTTGTTTCTTTTCTAAGCACTATAGATAACAGTTATGCTGTAGTTTTTTGTTATTTACTAGGCACTGATGATGAAGGTTATTATGCTGTTGGTTCTTTGTAAAGACACTTATAATGACAGTTCATGCTGTAGTTGTTTGCTTGTCAGATAAAGCAATGATGGTGTCGGTTATGCTGTACTTGTTTGCATTTCAATACACTGATAATGATGGTTATGCCGTAGTTATTTGCTTTCTAAGCACTGATGATAACAGTTATGCAGCAGTTTTTGTTTTATTAGGCACTGATGATGGCGACTATGCCGTAGTTAATGGCTTTCTTAGCACTGATGATAACAGTTATGCAGTAATTTTTGTTTGATTAAACACTGATGATGTCGGTTATGCTGTACTTGTTTGCTTTTCAATACACTGATAATGACGGTTATGCCGTAGTTATTTGCTTTCTAAGCACTGATGATAACAGTTATGCAGCATTTTTTGTTTTATTAGGCACTGATGATGGCGACTATGCCGTAGTTATTGGCTTTCTTAACACTGATGATAACAGTTATGCAGCAGTTTTTGTTTTATTAGGCACTGATGATGGCGACTATGCTGTAGTTAATGGCTTTCTTAGCACTGATGATAACAGTTATGCAGTAATTTTTGTTTGATTAAACACTGATGATAATGGTTATGCTGTAGTTGTTTGCTTTTCATTAGACTGATGATGACGAGAATGCGTGATTTGTTAACTGGTTTGATAAGGCACAAAAGATGATAGCGGTGAATTAGTTCTATGTTGGTTGACGAGGCACTGATGACTGAGGCACTGATGACTTGTTTTTCTGTTTATGACGAAATCCTCTATTGCCCATAATTTAAAGTCATATTTAATTTTCGTTTTTTGAAATTATGTAAAATTTTTTCTGTATATTAATTTATGAGGTTCTAACATGATATTATGTTTTTTTTTGTTTTTTTTTAAAGCAATTTATTAATAATATAAGGAATTATCTGTATTATTAATTGTCAACTGTTTTTATTTATATTTTATAAAAATATTTTAATACTAATATAAAATAATAACGGATAAAGAATAATAGATTAAGGAAAAAAAATGTTTTTTTAAAAAAAATATGATTCACGAACTTAACATACAAATACTTCATAAAATTCAAAAATTCAACTCGTGAGTCGGACTAAGGTCTAGTTTTATGTTTTATTTCATGTTGTTATTAATCAAAATATCACTGGTAAATTATGTGAAACATCTACAGGTTAAAACAAGTTCTTATAACATTTAGAAGGTTATTCAACTGCAACAATGTGAAACAATTTTATTTATATTTTTATTCCTAAGTTTCTCCACCTACTACAAATTGTTTTCATCACAAACTTGCTTTCTCATATAATCGGAAAAGAGGTTTCATATAGACACACACACGCACGCATATATATATATATATATATATTATAATATATATATATATATATATATATATATATATATATATATATATATATATATATATATATACATCTCGTAAACACGCTATATTGTTAACAATTAAATATTTTTTAACGAAACCATACATATTTCAAGTGGGGAGTCGTATTGACACTTTTTGGGCCTTTTCAAGTGAAATGAAAATGGTACGGAGTCGATACGACATTGAAATTAATGAAAGCCAAGGTTACTGGGTTCGAATCTTGGTAAGGACGATAATTTTTTATCATTTTATTTAGATAATATAATTTTATACGTACATAATAATTCTGGCATGGTGGTCCGCATGCCCGGCGAATATTTGCGTTTCTGTACTTATCTATTTCTTGCATAAGGTACTAGTTTGAGCTTTATAAACTAGTTACTCAATGCTTGAGCAGTTTCTCAATTACCAAGCTTATTAAGTTTTCTCTTTTTAAAGGAAATGCTCTAAAGTCTTTAAAGATAAATTCTAACTGAGCTTATTGCCAGAGTAAAAAATTTTTGGCACTTATAATTTTAGAGGCACTGTATTGTATAACCAACAAAAACTATAAACGATAATTAAGCGCTGGTCATGTTGCAAAGCATTATCTTGTATAAGGGATGGATTGTTAAGCGCGGAAACACGCATCCTAAAGAAAATACGTCAAATTCTGCGACCGCACCAGAACTTTTTTAGTTTTGCAGTTAAAATAATAACAGTACAATATGCATCTAGTAAGGAGAACTAAACTTTGCATTCGAGTTTCGATTTGCAGTCCGAGCGAGGCGTGAGTTGAAACACTACAAGAGCAATGCAGAGTCGTTTTACTCGCATGGTAACTGCCGTACTTTAATATAGTATTTATAATATAAACCTCAACAATATATACATATATATATTCTTGATCAATGAATCCCCCCTTTCAATATATATATATATATATATATATATATTATATATATATATATATAAGTGTCTATTATTACTTTTTTTAAATAAATATTTCTTATTTTATAAAATTGCATTAAAATAAAATAGTTTAAAAATAAATTTAACAATTTATTATCTATGTTTTTATTTAATTTTTGTCCGTACAAAATATTTTCATTTCAAATTTATATGGTAGTTTACAAAACCTGATCTTTTTCTCTGTTTTAAAAATGTCCTTGTTTCTTCTGAATATAAAAGTTTGTAAGCAGCACCAAAATAATGTCCCACGTTATAATTATTTTTCTTGGCAAGATCTTAGAAGCAAGTTAGCATCAATAATTTGGCAAGAATCGAAAGTAAATTAGCATCAATACCTCGGTAAGCCTCAGAAGCAAATTAAAATCAACTCTTTGGCAAGATTAGGAACAAATTAAAATCAACTCTTTGGCAAGCCTTTGGAGCAAATTAGCACATTGCTATAGTCCCTATGATTTTAAATTCCTTGTATTAAAAATCCTCCGCAAGTCTCGGGATTAAATTCCTTTGGTTTTCGCCTCGGGATGTAAAATTAATGACACCTTCAGCATTGTCTGTTAGGAATCATTCAATCACTCGCTGCATAAAGAATGCATTATTCCCCAGGTGCAAAAATTAGTATTATATTCAATATGCTTTTAAAAAGATGTTACTTAATTAAAGAAAAGAAAAATATTCTTTAGTGTTCCATAAGTAAGAAACATATTTTCCACTAATGTGTCTCAACCGCTGAAGCATTTACTTATCTTTTAAATGTTCTTTCCTTGTTTTAACTTAAGTGTCTTAATTTAACACTTTTATCTGTTAAAACTTTTATAAGGGACACATTCCACAAAAACTGGTGTTTATGGACAACTAACACGGACACACCCGGACACAACAACACAAGGACAACACAGGCCAGAACGATATAGAATGACTTAACAAAGTTCCTTCCATCGGATACGAACAATATCTTAATAATGGACTTCTATCAAAGCCAGGAATCCAACAACTTCATATAAATTTCTTTTTTAAGGGTGTACATTCACTTAGAAAAGAAACACCTTCGAACCAAATGTAAAATTTTTCCAAGCGAATGTATTTAGAGTTACTTTTTTGATATGACCTTAAATTATTCCGTTCATTTATATTGGATTTTAATATTCTGTTTCGTATTTGTAATATTAGCTTCCTTATCTTGTAAACCAATATGAGAAGAAGAGGGAGTCATAGTAATAAGAAGTCATTAAAGAGAAGTGAGAACATTGTAATGAGAAGTCATAGAGAAGGAGTGGGAATCTTGCAATTAGAAGTCATTGAGAGAAGAGGGAATCATTTAGAAGTCATTGAGAAGGAGAGGAATCATTGTAATGAGAATCATTGAGAAGAGGGAATCATTGCAATTAGAAGTCATTGAGAAGGAGGGGAATCATTGTGGAAAAATCATTGGAAGAAGGGAATCATTGTAATGAGAATCATTGAGGAGAAGAAGAATCATTGCAATTAGAAGTCATTGAGAGGAGAGGGAATCATTGTAATGAGAAATCATTGAGGAGAAGAAGGAATCATTGCAATTAGAAGTCATTGAGAAGGATAGGGAATCATTGTAATGAGAAATCATTGAGAAGGACGGGGAATCATTATAATATGATATTATTGAGAAAGAGAGGGAATCATTGTGATCGTATAACACTCGAGTTCGGTACCGGAGGCCCGGGGTTAGCAGCACGGGCAGAAACTATTCATTATGTGAATTGGTTTTGTTATACTACCTTTGTTATACTACCTTGTTATACTACCTTTGTTATACTACCGTGTTATACTACCTTGTTATACTACCTTTGTTATTCTACCTTTGTTATACTACCTTGTTATACTACCTTTGTCATACTACCTTTGTTATACTACCTTTGTTATACTACGTTTGTTATTCTACCTTTGTTATACTACGTTTGTTATTCTACCATTGTTATACTACCTTGTTATACTACCTTTATTATACTACCTTTATTATGTGCGGCTAACAGGCATTTAGTCATTCGTTAATTTCATTGATTTCAATGTTTTGTCAGAAGTTTCCTGAGGAAAATATGACCACTCAATGTTTACTACTTCCAAAGCATCATTAGTTCATGAGAAATAATTGAATATAAGATATTTAATAGTGTATGTATAATTACACACACACCCATATACATACAGACACATATAAATAATAATTAATAAAAGTGGAGAAACATTTCAGGTTTAGTATTATGAGTGTTTCAAACGAGAACACATTGCCGGTTTTCTTTAAATATTTAAGGTTAATAAGTATTAACCTTAAATATTTTGATGACTAAACAAATGGTTCTCATTTCTCTTATTATGATTCCAGACCATTTATTAAAAAGAAAAGGAAAAAACAGATTGCATTAAGTTAAAAGGATTTCTTTAAACAAATCTGCACCTGATTTAGACTTTATTTTAGTTAATATTTTTTTTTAATAAAAAATGAAATAATATAAAAAGAAATATAGTTGTAAAAGCTGTATACATTTTACCATCGACTTTAAGAAATTGAATTTTTCAACAAATTCTTTTAATAAATTTAAATATTAAGATAGAAGAAAAATGAAATGAATAAAATTACAATATTAAGTTGGAAGATAAGTTTCAGCCTAATCCCCAAAGCAGTGGGGCATCATAACTAAGTCTGGACTTAGATTTACCATAATTTTCTTATCTTTGCTAACCAGGAGTGACCGCACTAAATGCAATAATTTTTTTTTCGACTTTTCACTTTTACATAAACTTCCTTTAATATTAGTTTTAACTTTGTATATCTTGGTATTCTTTTTGTAATTCTTAAAAAAATAATAAATATATATTATGTTTAAATATATATATATTCCTTTATATTTAAATTTAATATATAAAGAAACGTAAATATAAACAAAATTATTTTATTATTATGTAAATTAAAATTCATTGAACTTATTTGACCTTTTTGTTGCAAAACATATGTAATATGTTATATACACATATACAATTATACACACACACACACACACACACATATATATATATATAATATATATATGCACACACTTATATATACATACACACATACATACATATGATATATATATATATATATATATATATATATATATATATATATATATATATATATATATATATATATATATATACCAACCGACACAATAACTGTAGAAAATAGAACATAATTATTTATGTCATACCCATATGTTAATTTCAACTATTTAAGAATACATAACTCCAAGAGCCAAGCGCAAATAACGCTACCGATGAGCTCAAGAAGTTTATTTTATTTTGACTCCCTGATAAAGTATCATCTACTATTTCAGTTGTTGAAATTTTGCCCTAAACCCCTTAAAAACCTGGAAATATGTCCGAAATCAGTTTTTGTCCAATACCAATTTATATAAAAAAAAGTAAATTTATGTTAAGTCAAAAAGGGCCCTTTTTGAAGTTTATTAAATTTAAGACAAATCAATGTGTCAACAATCAAAATTTAAATGCTTTAATAGAATTAACTATTCCACTTAGCCTCAAAAAAATCTAGAGACCAAACAGGGTTTAACAGTTAAACCCCCAAACGTAAAAAAAATAATAGTAGAACCTTTACACCCAGGACCTGCGTGTCCTATCAACCTGATTGAGGTTTTTCTATGGTTTTCAATTTTACAGGCAAATGCCAGGTTGAATCATCAAAAGTCAGTCCACAGACTGCATAGGTAACCCTTTTTGAAACTCCTGCAAACCTATTTCAATATACCTTTACAATATAAACCTATTCAAAACATCATCAAAAATATCTTTCAACAATATTAAAAAAATAATAATATAAAAAATAAAATACTTAAACCAAAAAATGTAAAATTATCCTTAACCCAAACAAACCTCCTCACACCCCAAAAAAATCAAAATGTATACCACAAAAATAACAAATAAATAAAAAAAATAAAAATAAAGACACAATTTACCCTAAATCAATAAATAAAATATGGCTCCGGTTTACAGAAAATAAATATTGTATACTTTTGCCATTAAAGAACTTGTTTAAAAAAACAATCAAAATTAAGTACTAATTTAATTCAGGTAATAATTATTCAAATATTATCAAAAATACAACATTAATTTCAAATTTACATCCAAAAAACACATAAAATTCTGAAAATTGTATCTTTTATCATGTTTAAGATGCAGGCAGATTTCAAATTCAAGTTGAGACGTTCTACAAAAATACAGGTAAAGAGCTCAACAATTATATATTGCTAATTAATACGAAATTTAAGTTTTTTCCCATTTTTCAGCCCCCCACTTAAACCATTTCAATTTTATTAATTTGATTTAATAAAAATTCCATAAAATTAATGTTGAAATCTAGAGACGTGAAATCGCTCCAGTAATCAAACTAATATATTTTTCAAATAATAAAAAAATAATTAGCCTGTTTTCAAGCCAACGTCATTTAATTTGTTCCGTTAACTCTCCATCTTAAAAAATTTCAACTTTTTTTCAAGCGCTTTATTAACAGCATTACTTAAAGCATTTTAAAAAATCAATTTGTCGAAAAATGATAGTTATAGATTCAAGATAGTTTAATTTATGACCACCATCAGAAACTAGTAATTATGCAAATCCAATCCTTGTTTATCGCCAAAAATACGACGGAACTGAAAAAATGAACTAATAAATAATGAATTTGATTCTAAAATTTAATACCAAATTTCGTACGTCAATACAATTTTTTTTGGAGGTGAAGTTTTAGCGGGGGTTTTTATACATTTAAACACTGATTTAAACTTAAATTTCGACTTACAAATTTACAGACATATAAATTTCAAAGTATGTAATTTCTTTTCAAAAAATTTAAACTGGTATAACCATGAATATATTTGAATAAAATAAACATGGAATTTGAGTTTAGTGAAGACCCTATAATCAGCGATCAAAAGCTTGATCAATAATATATCAATAATATTTAATTTTTTAATTTTAATTATAGTATTATAGCATTTTAAAAAACTATAAAAATTATTTTTTATTGAAACATTGTAAATTAATAAATAATTAAATAGAATTATTTATGATGGTCTGAATACTATACATTGGTTTACTATTTAGTATTCATTTATGTATTGGTAGGTACAATTATTCCTTATGATTTAATTATTTAAAATTAATTTGTTTCAAATTCAGAGGAATTAGTCTAGTTTTTTTGCTTTTATATTTTTAAATGTATTAAGGCATTATTAAGTAATAAAAATTAATAATAAGGAAAAATAAGTTGTGGAGTTTCAAGTAATGAAATAAAACAGAGTCTCTCTACTAATGATAGGTATTTGACATAGCCAGTTTTTAATCTTAACAGATCATCATCAGTGCCTAACTAACAAAGAAAAATCATCACATAAAATACTCTAAATAGAAATGATATACTAGAATAAAAGTAATACAATAAACAAATAAATACATTTTTATTGTTTGCTTTTTATTCTAGTATTTTATTTTTATTTAGAGTATTTTATGTGATATATTTTTACTTTGTTGGTTAGGCACTGATGATGATCTGTTAAAATTGAAAGCTGTCTATTATAACAATTAATTAAGCCCAACTCAGTTGGTAGTAGGGGTGGGCGAACTACCAAGTCTCTTCAAGACTTATCCTAACTTACCATAAATATTAAGCCTTCTTTAAAATCAAGAATAGGCTCATTCAAATTCATATAGGATTCGGTTTTAATAAAAATAACGCGCCAGGTTCTTTTGCCTACTTCGTAGGGTGGGGAGAAGAAGAACCAACCCCAGGCTCCAGTCCAAATTTCGATATAGGTTGATTTAAAACTTATATGACACAATAAAACACACTATTTTAAACATTGGTTTCATAATTTAAAACCAATAAAAATGAAATAAACTGTATTTAAATTAAAATAAACAAAAAGATTAAATTCGATAAGGTTTCTAACCTCCATAAGGCCTTCATATTTTATAAAATTGACATTATACCTGACGAATAAGAACTTATAGGTTAACCTAGAATTAAACCTAAAAGTAGGTAAAAGTATTTATCCTGAGCTTGACTCTCCTTAAGCTTTATAATATCTAATGAACTATGGCAACTCTCTCAATAAAATGCCACATCAAATCCTCCGGTGCCAAAAACCCTAAAACCAAGAGCAACGAGAATTAGAACTTAAGAATTCTACAATTTTACATAAACCAAGAAAACTCTAGTTGAAAATGAAACATTAATCTAAAATGGAAACGGCCTTACCTTCAGAGAAGGGTTCCAAAACCAAACAAACTAATCCATAAATTTGGTAAAAAGAAATAACTTATGTTCCTCGCCGAATCAGATGAAATAAATACTCAATTTTTTTTTAACAAACTAACTTACAAAATAGAACTAATAAATTGGCCCGGGGGCCGAAGCCACCCGGGGCCTAACCAAAAAGAAGGTCCTTTTTTTCGACCACGTCTCCACTTCGGAGGCATCACCATGGTTACCAACTGAAACTCAATTCCATAATACCCAAAATAAAATAAATCTAATAATAGAAGTAGGACTACCCCTAAATAAATATAAACGAAACCTAAAAAAAATGAATTTAGCAAAATGAACTTAAAATTAAATACTTAAATATTTTGAAAATTTCGGAACAAAACCATAACTTTTGGAATCACCGAAATCAATACAAAATATAACGTTACACTATGTCAAATATATATCATTAGTGGATGGACTATTTTCTTTATAATAAAAACTAGGTATACTCGGAACATTTTCTTATCGGATTTCCTATTTTTATTTTGTTCGCTTAAGACAAGGAACTAAAATAAAATGTAAGGAGCATTTATTTTTATCATGTAACAAATCATTTACATTTTGGCAAACACAATACTATATGGTATAAAAGAGGAAAAGGAAAAACATAAGAGAAAGAGATGATCCGAGGTCAATTTTGGCAAGAAACACCAAGTATATTTGATAGGAAAAATTTTCATGATGCATACAAAAGTCTCTTTCCATAGTAGCAATATGCTCTTTGAAGGGAAATACGGCTGACACAAGTAAAAGCATAGAGAGTGCGAGACGCGTTTCTTACTAGGTTACTGTTTTGATTTCAATAAATAGAGTTCAGGGCATTCTATCTATGTCTATGTCTAGTATAGTCGGTCGCATATTCTACTGAATATTTATTACGAAACATTTATCTTTCCAAGGCACCAAGATGAAATCTTCAAAAATTTCTACTTGTATTGATGCTGCACAAAAACTAAACTTTTCAAAATAGAGTTTTCAATATTGGAACGGTTTTCTTTAAGATATAGTTACTTCTTCATCGACGTCTTAACCCAAGGCACGTTCCGTAGTTTCTTTTCCCAAGTAAACCTAATTATTTATTACCTTTGCTTCTTCTTTTCCGATAGAATCTGAAAATCATTGAAACGTAACTTTGTACCTCACAAAATTTAAATTAGATTGTAAAGATATTTTTCTGACAGACTAATGTATATAAATATAAAGTATATCCTACGAACTTGAATAAAGCTAGCTATGAACAGAACACGCATACATTAAGGTTATTTAACAAATTCAAATGAAGCTAGTGATATAGAGTACGTACAATAAAGTATATCTCACAAATCACAAACTTTTATAAAGCTAACAATGTATATAGTACAAACATTAAAGTAAAATTCACTTCAATATAGCTAGCGATATATAATTCATATATTAGGTATATGTCACAAACTTGAATTAAACTAGCTGAACATAGTACTTACATTAAGGTATATCTGACAAACCTGAATAATGTCAGCGATATGTAGTACTAACAAGTTTTATGTGAAGCTAGCGATATAGTACGTACATTAAAGTATATCTCACAAACTTGAATGTAGCGAACGTTGTATTGTACTTACATCAAAATACTCACAAACTTAAATGAAGCTAGCGATATATAGTACGTACATTAAAGTATATCTAACAAACTTGAATGTAGCCAACGATGTATAGTACTTACATCAAAATACTTACAAACTTAAATGAAGCTAGCGATACATAGGGCGTACATTAAGGCATATTTGACAATCTTGAATAATGCCAGCGATATATTGTTCATTTATTAATTAGCTCCCAAACTTGAATGAGGTTGCGCTATATAGTCCAATTATTAAAATATATCTTGTAAACTTGGAAAATGCTATTATTGCATACTTCAAAGTCCATCTTCTTTTCTTAAAATTGGATAAAAAAAAATTCATTTATTAAAAAAAAAATTTTACTTATTAAAAAAATATTTTTCAAGGAACAAATAAGGTATACTGATCATTTAAGTAATTATAACAATATTAAAACTTGCTCGTGATGCCCACAATACACTTAAAGTATTTATCATTAAATTAAAACTAAGAAATAATTTCTACTGTGATCTGCATCAAACAAAGGTAACAAGGTAAGAATCAAGTAAACAAAGGCATAGCCTAACACAATTCATTGAAAGGCCTGAAACATCTTTTTGGGGCTCTTAGGGGCTCTGTGTAACCTCATTGCAACCATCTTCAAGATTGAGGTAAGGTTATAATAAAATCAATTCATTTCGGCTTCCCGCACATTTTTTGTGTTTGATTTGTTTTTGTAATTCTGTACTGATAATTTCATTTTATTTATAAGAGATATGTTTAGGTTACTTTTTTGATGTTTCAAAATTTAACATCGAGGGCTTCTTTAGTAATAACATTACTATGCTTTAAAGTATACCTTACATGCTTAAGTAGCTTAAGAAGAATAATTAATAGTAACCTAATTAGTCGTCGAGATGAAAGTATACTTAATAGTATATCATACAAGCCTGAAAGTTACTTAATTGAACTTTATACTTTAAAGTATACATATCTCACAAATTTGAAAATAACTTGTGATATTAAAGTGCTATATAAAGTCAGTGTAATACATCTAGTTTCATTAAATCTCCAATTTATCTTGGACTTATTTTTATGTATTTTTATGATAATTTCTTATTTACATTTTGCTTTAATATATTTCATAGGATTACAGTCATAAATGTTACTTTAAGATTGTAAGTTCTTATATCTGTAATTTACAACCTTACATCGGCTAAAAGGAACGATAAGTCATAATATTTTCTAGTTTATGATTCATTGTGTCCTGCCGTAATATGCGATAGTGTTAGTTCATATGCAAATTTTTCTTGCATGTTTATGGCTTAGAATTGACTTACGCATATTTCTCTAAGATAAATTTAATTCTGCCGTTTGTAGGTTTTTTAGATAAATTCTAAAGTGTGCTAAGTTGTCTTAAGTATGCAAAGTTTTCTTTTGTGCAAAGTTTTCTTTAGTGTGTAAAGTTTTCTCCAGTCCGCAAAGTTTCCTTCAGTGAGCTAAGTTTTCTTCAGTATGGAAATTTTTCTTCAGTGTGCGAAGGTTTCTTCAATGAGCAAAGTTTTCTTCAGTGAGTTGTCATTATTATGCAAAGTTTTCTTCAGTGAGCTAAGTTGTCATTAAAGTTAGTGACTAAGGTGAGCAAAGTTTTCTTCAGTGAGCTAAGTTGTCATTATTATGCAAAGTTTTCTTCAGTGAGCTAAGTTGTCATTATTATGCAAAGTTTTCTTCAGTGAGCTAAGTTGTCATTATTATGCAAAGTTTTCTTCAGTGAGCTAAGTTGTCATTATTATGCAAAGTTTTCTTCAGCATGCAAATATCTTCAATGAGCTAAGTTGTCTTTAGCGTGCAAAGTTTTCTTCAGTGTGCAAAGGTTTCTTCAGCGTGCAAAGTTTTCTTCAGTGTGCAAAGTTCATTCCCCCCCCCCCCCCCATAGAATCGCCTATGACTTTTATGATGTGTAAGTAGAGAGGGTAAAAGTGCCTAATAACAATACAAAAGTATCATTAATCAAAATTGATGCTTAAGTAATGGCTCTTGGACTCAACATTCTGAGAATATACAGTCATGATTCCGGCTTGTGTCTAAACTTGTTTTGCGGAATCGTACCACTGATATAGCGGAATGGATTACTGAATAGTAATTTAGTTATAACGAACAGGGACTCAGAATGTTATATTCATCCAAAGCTGAAGGTGTTATGACTTCAGACTCGTTTTTCTCGTCCTCAGAATGTTATATTCATCCAAAGCTGAAGGTGTTATATCTTCAGTCTCGCTTCTTCCTTCCTCAGATTAGTAAAGTGAACCAATATTCCTAATATTTATATCCAATAAATAATTATATACTATGTATAATTAGTATTATTATTTAAGGAACGATATTACAAGGAGTAAAAATAGGTAATAGAAAAGAGGTGATTAAGGTAGTCGGACCAAAGAGTGTGTAGGTTCAGAGGTGCCTTATTACGAAATAATATGTTTTCCATTATATATATATATATATATATATATATTATATATATAAATATATATATATATGTGTGTGGTGTGTGGGGTGTGTTTTTTAGTATGTATGTATGCATATTTCAGTTTTACATCATACAAGCCATCATATATCAATTCATTATTGAATTCATATGAATAAGTAATGATATATATATAATATATATATATAATATATATATAATATTAATATATATAAATAATATAATATAATATATAATATAATATATATAATGATATATTATATATATAATATATATTAATATAATTATATATAATATATATATATATATATTATATATATATATAATATATATTATATATATATATATATATATATATATATATATATATATATATATATATATATATAATATATATATATATATATATATATATATATATATATATATATATATATATATATATATATATATATATTATATATATATATATATATATATATATATAGTCATGTACTTTGAAATTCACATAAGTCAGTTATGGTACTAAGATAGGTATTACTTAATTGTTAATGTAAGTAATACAGTACTTGACTCAATGTTGAAACAAGAAGCATTCTTACTTGAGTTTTGACTATTTTTGATTTATCACCAGCAGTAATAGGTGGGCGACCAGTATTGTTCGCTGCACTCCCTTGGTCAAACTTTCTTCTCGCGATCTTATTTGTCTCAGATATGACTTTAACAGATCCGGTCTGATCTTGATTATTACCATATTGAAAATTACCGCACTAATTTTAATTCCAGAATATGATTAACAGCAATACTGTAATCGGACTCTGTTTCCGATAAGTAGCAGGTAAACCTGAAAATCAAACAGTTTGAGTTCAATCCCGGATACCAACCTGAGATCTTTAAGCATATGCGAGCGTGTGACTAATATGTCAACTCCTTTATCTCACGCTGTCTCCAGCGTGACCTCACACTGTCTTGATCTCAAGTATCTCCTAAAATGACAGAAACTTTAGCCTGGAAAACCATTGCGATTTTTCCAAAAGGATAATCACCTTTCCCCACATATGTAGTACCTAACACAGAAGGATCTGTATTAGATAGACACATGACAAAAGTCTCTTAGTAAAAAAATGAAATTTCCTACTTTCCTCTCTAAGGAAATTCTAGTTGAAATTTCTATGAATGATTACCAACACTGTTAGCTATTTTAACAAGCAAACAAGTTTAAGGAATCAGTCTCAGGTACAATGGACCCACATACAAGGTCTAAGTACCTAGGAAATTATTTCCTCTGGAATTTAAATAAATAAAAAAAGGAATCAGTCTGGGCTACCCTTTCTATAGCTATATGTCCTATATTTCTTTATAGCTATTTCTTTTCAATAAACTCAGGAACCAAATTGACAACATATTGGGTTGTCAGAAGGTGATCAAATCAAAACCTATTGGGTTATCAATAGGTGATCAAATCAAAACAAATTGGTTGTCAGGTGATCAATCAAACCTATTGGGTTATCAAGGTGATCAAATCAAAAATCAATAGGTGATGGGTTGTCAGTAGGTGATCAAATCAAAACCTATTGGGTTGCCAATAGGTGATCAAATCACAACCTATTGGATTGTCAGTAGGTGATCAAATCAAAACCTATTGGGTTGTCAATAGGTGATCAAATCAAATCTCGTTTTACTCTCTGGGTAAGTAAATAACTATATAAGTCGAGGTGTTCCTGATCAAAATATATTACGTAAATCAATAAAACAAGAAATGAGAGATACTTCAATTTAAGGGATAAATTTACACTTAAGAAGCACGGTTAAGTATAAAAAATACAGGGTTAGGATCTTTAATACATACAGCTTTATCTTACCAGCCAAACAATAAGATATAGCAGTTTTATTAAAAAAAAGTCTTGTTAAAAAGATAATTTAAAAGAACAAGGCAAAATCTAAGGGCGTCGATAAAAGACAAAGGCAAGGGACATTCTGAGCCCTAGAAAATATATCTTGTTATAAAAGAAAACCATGTTATATTAAAGCCCAGATTGTCAAGTTAAGTTTAAGCGACGTCTTCTAAAAGAAAAGCTGCTAAAAAAGTTGTCCAGTTCTTCGTTTATAAGATTTTTCCTTGGAAGTAGAGCATGTCTCGAAGCTATTTTACGTCTTGAAACATTTCCTGCCTAGTCAAGTCTTCCGGAGGATTTTCTTGTTTCAACCTTTTATTTGTTAGAGCCAAAGGAAATAACAAGTCTTCTAGTAAATTCTAAAACTTGACCTGTCTTTCTATTTTATTGATTTTCCGCCAGTTTTCAAGTCACTTTCATTGGTTTTATTGAAACATTGGAATTTATTGATGAAAAATATTAGAGCAAAGTATTGTTCGACCTTTTAAGTAAATACGACTATGTGCATTCTTTCTCACATTGTCGAATTTTTACCAGAAAATTACGCCTATAAGGTTGTACACATAAGAGGAAATGAGTGCGATATATTTCGCTTGTTGATATATTACACACACGCTCACATATATTCATACACACACACAAATATATATATATATATATAATAATTATATATATATATATATATATATTATACATAAAGAAAAAAAGATAAAGAAGTCTGTAATATTACATAAAGCAAAGACTGTGCGGGACCCAAGATATTTATTTAGCCTTACTTTAGTGGGAGTAAAGGTTGTAAAAATTGAATAATGAATAAACTATAGAATAACCCACGGTTAAAATCAGTTGACAGCGTGTAAAAAATCAGGGAGGGAGCCAATGAGATTACTCTTAGATGTTAAACAACGCCCACAATTTCAAATCTGGCTAACCTTATTGGTTCCTCAACACTATTTTCCAACGCTGTCAACTGATTTTAACCGTGTGTTATACTATAGGATGAAGAGACCTTGGCGACCTAGAAGGGCGTCCTAACAATCAATTTTGTTCATATTATATTTAAATTTAGTAACATTAATATTATTTATTATATATAATTCGTTTACACGCGAGGTTTAGCAGGGAGGTTAACCCCGTGTTCAATTCCAAATGTTTACACGGAATTTTTAACCAATAGTTTAGATTGTACCCTGATAAAAAATGTGGTTCAGAGTTGAACCCCGTCTTTAATGTTATTTACAGGACAACGTCTGGGGGGGGGGGTTGAACCCTTTGCCAAATCGCGCCCGAACATGGTAATAATGACCGTGGTCGTTGGGGGAGTTTTCAATGATTTTCACTGAACAACTAAATCCCCCATTAGAATTGAGTTTTTAAAATAAATATAGTCAATCTATTAAATATAAATATTCTATCCGGCTGTAATACATTAGTTATAACATTTTTTTTAGACACTGTAATTTATTTTAGTTCTGTTAAAATAAACAAATATGTAAGAGAGCACCGCTCGTGAAAAATTATGAAATACTTTATACTATATTCTTCGGACTTTTAATTTAGGGTCAGAGTGAGTTCTGGCTCTGTCGGCGCCCTGATGAGTAAGACATAACGAAACAGAGTGGGACATGACATTATGTCGAGCGTCGAGCCATCAATGATGACGAATGTCAAATGATGGAACAGTTCCCAGATGTAGCATTGCAATTTGCTTGTTACATTTCCTAGGCGTCTCCCGCTAAATTATATTGTGTCAACTATTTATGTTTTGCAAAACTCGGTAGTATCAAATGACGAATAAGAATAAATATATGAAAAATAAAATAAAAATAATGATATTATAAGGTCTGTTAAAGTATAAGACAAATATAAGAATAAAACATTAATAAAAGATACTAAACAAAAAATAATAAAAAAATAATATAATGTATGACGTATTAACAGACAAGACAGACAAAAAAATGTATTAGAAAGAAATAAATAAGAACTTAATGATGCATTGTTGTATCGATTGAAGGAGACTAACCGTGCCGTAGATCTTTATATAGACAGACGACCACAGATCTGACTAACAATGGACA
The DNA here is from genome assembly GCA_018340805.1 of Microvelia longipes. Lineage (NCBI taxonomy): Eukaryota > Metazoa > Arthropoda > Insecta > Hemiptera > Veliidae > Microvelia > Microvelia longipes. The sequence continues at coordinate 8,259,798 of JACMZG010001863.1, forward strand.
GACTGCTTTCCATTGAGTCCTTCTAATTAGAAGTAGATAGACGTTATTAGAGGAACTCATAAATTTTACCATCTTTGCATTTTTTAGTAAAAAAAATATCGTCTTTATTGTCAGATGAGTCCAGTAAGGTTCAGTTTTGCCATGGGCGACACTTTAGTTTTTTCTTCAAAATGAAAGTAAACCTGTTATTTCTTTTAAATATAAATCTTATATTTATTTTACTCACGGCAGCGAAATTAATCATTACTAATTTATTTTTAGGCAGAAAAATGTTGATTTGTTGATCTGTTTCTTGAATTTTAAAAACAGATAGTTGTTAAAATTTAAATAAATTTGTTACGTGTTATTGTGGAGTCACCCGTAGTGTAGTGTTAAGGTACGCGGCCAATACACAGAATGAATGGACTTTAACTTCTGAGTTTATTTAGTCATGGGTTAATCCCAGACGGGCCTCTGGGATTTTTATTAGAGGGATAAAATTCTGCGTACCACGTCCTTCAGAAGGGACGTAAACCGGTGGTCTCGAGCCTGTGCGTTGTCAGGTACTCGTTATTATCTCAGGGAGCTGGCAAAAGGGCCCAACAACGTGGCCAACTTGCCTGGTAGTTCTACCACCTTCCCTCCATACTACTACTACTACGTGAAGGACCCCCCCCCTTTACCTACCTTAGGATTAAAAGTTACACTTAAATGTACCATAACTCAATAATATTTATTTTTTGCACCAACGTAGTAAGAAAGGCTATTATTTTCCTGTTCAGTTAGTTGGCTCTTATAGGACGACACACGGTTAAAATCAGTTGACAGCGCGGGAAAAAAGTGTTGAGGAACCAATAAGGTTGGCCTGATTTGAAACTGAGGGCGTGGTTCAACATCCATAAATAACCTTATTGGCTCCCTCGCATTTTTTCCCACACTGTCAACTAATTATAGCCGTGTGTCGTTCTGTTAGGCAAAAGCCGAAAGGACCAAAGCATTTAATTCCCGAGGAAAAAGCCAAAGAGGGAAATTATTGCGAGGGAAAATAACATTTTGCCCCCAAGATGCATATAAAATGTTATCTACCTGATACGGATTTGAGCCATTTTTTTCTCGTCGGGTCCCCTTATAACTTTTGGGGTGTAAAATGTCTCAATGCCGGTAACATTTCACAAGGCAGGTAACATTTCACAAGGTAGGTAACATTTCACAAGGCAGGGAACATTTCACAGGTAACATTTCAAGGCAGGGTAACATTTCAGGTAACATTTCACAAGGCAAGTAACATTTCACATGGCAGGTAACATTTTATAAGGCATAACATTTTATGATCCAACAAAATCCATGATTTTTGTTGGATCATAAAAGTTAAGTAGCATTGAGCATGGTCAGTGCTATATGGGTGACCACTGAGAATAAAACATATGCATTTACTATCTGAGGACGAGCAAAGTGAGTCCAAAATATGTTGCAGTATAAATTTAGCGAATTGTATATTCTGAGGACGAGCGAAGTGAGTCCAAAATATGTTGCAGTATAAATTTAGCGAATTGTATATCTGAGGACGAGCGTTAGATAAATTTAGCGAATGTAGGACGAGCGAAGAAGTCCAAGCAGGGAGGACGAGCGAAGAGAGTCCAAAGCAGGGAGGATATAATGAGCGTAGCTAATCCGATGTGATGCGGAAAAGTTCCGAGGTACCCCAGATTTTTTTTATTATTTCGTTTTTACAGCGTTATTCATATGCCATTAGGTTTGATGTAATTTGTTTAATATGAAACATGTTGATATTATTAAACTTAATAAATAATTTATAATAATAAATCAAAGTTCCCTCTTTATCTTTCAACTCATGATTACATAAACATAACACTAACATAGGGTACCATTGTATTCAGAAGTTACTATACAACCGACATTGGCTCTTATTTCGTATATCATCATGTTGTGGTCGAAGTAAAAATAATACATAGATACTCAGTTCAAACATAAATTAAAACATACTCAAATATATAAACATAATATAACTAAAAAAAAAAATTTAAAAAAAAAATAATTACAGCAATAATTTATATTGATGCTATAAATCATAACATATTATATTTATACTTTTAAATCATAAAATGCATTTAGAAAAAAAACAATACTAACTTGGATCAGGATAAAATAGAGGTCAGTCATATGTGGCGAGATATTCACAGACCTGCGAGTTGATTTATACTGCTTGTATTATGACAGATAATATCTTTAGCTATCTAGAGTTTATTTATTGCTTAGCAAATTCCATAAAACAGAAGATTTTATTTTATAATTACATTTAACATTTTCTCATATTTTTACTTATTTTAAAGTAAAATCTTTACAACACCATCTTTGTGATAATTTGCTCCCAATAGAGCATTTGTATAATTTTTTTTTACTGTCTTATCTTTAAGTACGTCATGTAAAAGAACGACCAGTAAAATATTAGAATGAAAAAACTTATACTTTTGATGATACAGCACAAAAACGAAAAATATATTTAAGCATATTCTTTTGGCGGGAAAACTGCCTGCTTGTGTGACGTCAGACGTAAAGAATACCGCCGTGTAGTACATATCACCTGAGCAACAATCATAAGAGTTTATTGTATACTGTCAACAAGATGATACCGACAGCTGTAGTCATCACGTTCCTTAGGCATTGTATTACCTGGATCACGGATTTTTTTTGTTTCAGTCTTATTAACATTCCATTGAAATGTAAGCAACTGTTGACCTTACAATATTTCTAACTAAAACTCCCATCTGTACGTTAAACCACCCAACCTTTAGAACGTTCCTTTTTCACCCCACTCTCTCACCCATTCCCCTTCTCCTCTTCTTTAAATGCTTATTTCGACTATTTAAAATTAAATTAAATACTTCTTTACAGCTTAATATATTATTTAAACATTTTATAAGCAAAAACTTTTTTTTGAAATATGAAAATACTCTATCCTGCATAATGAATTCCTTTACCCGTTGTCACACTAAAACGATTTTTCTAAATTACGTTAATTATTTCTAGATTTACCTATGCTTTTTTGATTGTTCTTTTGTTGTTCGTGTCAATGCGAGTAAAGAATTTCTGCCTGCTAAAGACCTTGAGATGATTATTCGCTTCTTTAACGCTGCTCCTAATTAATGGCTTTCATAAAAACCAGCTGAGTTGGAAAATTGTAGCGTAATCTCTAATTACAATAAGTAAGTTTTTGCTTTCCTTCCTCCTAAAATGAGAGGGAAGTATTACATTAGCAAAAACCTAATAGTCACATGTTTCATCAAATTTCGACGTTTTAGCGCCAACTGATTCCACAAACCGAGAAGGAAATGTTGTCTTTCTGTAATTTTGCGATTATGGGTGTGAGCATTTTTTGTAAAGAAAGTATAGATCAAACGGCTGTACCTGTTTCAATTAAACTTAGTACAAAAACCAAGTCCTATGAGAGAAAGAACTAATTAGATTTTGAGGTGAATTCAACACGGTACATAGAAATGGCAGTACTTCAAATGGACACGAGGTACCTCGGACCTATTCCTCCTCACATATGATTCGCTACGCTCATCTTCTTTACTTCGGACTCGCTTCGCTCGTCCTCAGATAGTAATTAAATTAGTTGGTACCCAGCGGTTACCCATGAATGCCAAGAGCATCAATACTCCAAGAGCCGGACCTGAAAAAAATGTGACTCATTTTGTACTACTTCAAACCAAATATTTCTGAAAATATACCTTAAATTATGAAGAAAAAACATAGTCTGCCTATCCAGAGTGGAGCCCTTCATTTGATTGCGCATAATCAAAAATTTAGAAAATCGCACAAATTTAAGTTTTCTTGAAATAAGTGGTTCCCTGTGGTTCCTATGCAAAACACGATGAAAACATTTTTTAAAGTTGATAAAAAGAATAGATCAATAAATAGTCTCTCTACTAAATAGTATGTTAATAAATTTACTAGAGAGTTAACTCTGCCACCATCATCAGTCATTCTCTGGAGTGCTAAGAACGATCGTTAGTAACGATAACTCTCCAATCTTTATAGTGCACAATAAAGATAGAAAATACCTAAGATAAATACCTAAAACGTATAATTCCGGTGACATCCCGGTTTCGGATTTTTTTGCAAACATAATTCTTTTCTATATACCTATACGGTATAAATAAGGAAAAGTAAAAAAATGTTGAAAACAAAGTTAGTGTTTTTAATAGTGCAAGAGCCAGGCCTACAAATGTTTTTGGTGTTTTTGAAACAGACTAAACACTCGTTTTACAGAACATTTAATCAGCTTTAAAATGTTCTGTTCATGTTTTCCACACGACCCCACAGGAAACTACTTATTGCAGGAAATCTAAAATATGTACGAGTTTATAAAATGTTGAGTATGCGCAATCATTCGAAGGGCTCCACTCTGGATAGGCAAACTATGTTTTTTCTTCATAATTCAAGGTATATTTTGTTACGGTTATTCATTTTGTTCTTGATATTCATTTTGAGTTTCGGTCGTAGCTGTCATTGGTTCTTTGATGTCATGTGATTCTCGTGAAATCACGTTTCTCAACGAGATGACGCCGAATGTCGCTGCTTTTCAACAGGTGTCTACAGGACTCGGTTTCGACAGGGGCCTCGGGCCCAAATTTAACGTTATGTTTAATTTTAATCCCTTTTATCGATTGGTAAAAGTATTATGAGATTTTGGTGTAAGACCCCGCCAGGTTGTTTTAGTTTATTGTAGTAAATTTTAGATTATAGTTTACTTTTTGGATTAATTTAACACCGATTTGGAACCCATCATGGAAGGTAAGCTCTCGTTTTTTTTGTCAATCGATTCTATTCTAAGTTATCTTTCTGTTCACTTGCTTGTTTTGCATTTGCATCGATCTAATTATCTCGTTATTTTCTTTTTAGGGTTTTTTTTGGTACCGGCTTATGTAAAATGTGGAAGTCTCTCTGTCTTTATTGGTCCTAAGAAGTAAGGCCATGTTGACCACCTGCTTCACAGGAGGTTGCCACCAACCAGCCATCATTAGCTTAAGTTTTAAGGATTATTAATAATCATAATATAAAATATAAATGGTTAAGTAGTTCTAATATAAGATCAAATGTAAGGTATGTTCTAATTTTATGTGAAATAAATGAAATGTCTTAAATAAGGACTTTGGTTAAAGCCCATTTAACAGCTCTTAGAGTTTTCACAATAAATGCTTATCTGCTATTTCACTTAATTATAATGATACTAAAAGAATTAGTGCTTATTTATTGAGTTCTAAGTTAAGATTACCTGAACCAGATGTAATGTACTTTTTAGAGATCTTTGGGGATTGGTTCTTGCCCTAAATTGAATTATTTTTAAAGAAGCTGGCGCCCTATTCATATGGTATCTGAGAAGGTACCCATTACTTAAGTCTGAGAAGTCCTGGAGGACTCTGTCTGTTATCATTTATTGGTTGAATTTGAGAGGGTTAAGCCCTAGATGAGCCACCCCTACTACAGATCTGAGTGGGCATTGTTCAGTTTTTACTGTAACAATCTTAAGAAAATTATGGTTAAAAGTAGTACAAAATGAGTCAACTTTTTTTCAGGTCCGGCTCTTGGACTGTAAAGATTATCTAGTTTACATTTTTTTCACACAACATAATTGCATATAATTCGCTATAATATTGTATATATATAGTCTAACGATCTTAAAGCTTACAAGTAAGGATCGACCCCATTTCTTAGTTAGCATACTGTTTTTAAACCCATTTACATAACAAGATTAATTTTAAGATAATTTCATAAATAAAGACTATCCAATTTATGTTCATATTTATGGTTAATTATTATTGGACAATAAAAGCCATAGACCGCACCTTATGTTTTAAATTAAATACCATATTAAGCACTCATATTTTCTCTCTCTAAAATGTATAAAATATCTGAATTAAATTTTAAATAATAACTCGGAGATAAAAAGAGTTAATAAATAATATTAAACATCTAAAGAAGGAGATTTTCTTGCTTTCTAAGGGTACATGATGAAATATATTTCAATCGAATTTAAATTAGTAATTTTAAATTAGTTGCAAATTAAAAGTAAAGAAGGGTAATTTTGATTCTTTTATTTTATTACAATGCCATAAATGGGATTTTGTTTTGAATTATCGTTATGCTGGTATTTATAATTCTTTAGGAATTCGAAATAATTCAGTATTTTTTTGTCAACGGAGGAGAAACGCGATGACCTCTAAGAGAAAGCTTTATCCCTCAAAAATCAAAGCAGCTAACACCCCTAAAAGGGGGTGGCTCCTGAACATAATCGGTATTATCTATACTATTAAAATATTTAAATGTACCCAAGTAATTAAATTAAACATCCTTACATATTTTTGTTTATAAACTAAATTTTTCTTCAAAACTTATTATTAATCCTTGTGAAGGTCTCCATAATAATAGATAAGAATCAGTTTAAATAATTTTAACAATCAAAACTTTGTAAAAGAGTAAAATAGCTTATTTTATACCCTAGGTGTATAAAATTAATTAATAATAATTAAATTATTATTAATAATAATAATAATAAATTCATTAATATCATCATTAAAAATTTAAATTACATGCAATTGATAACAAACTTTATCATAACTAACTCATTTTAAATCGGGCAGTAGCAGTGGTATTCCTTTTGGGTTTTGAGTTACCACTTTAAATTAACACTTATAATAAATTAAATAGATAATAATAATATCTTTATTGTTCTCAGAACACACGAAAATTTACAAAAATAATACAGAAAACAATACGCATTTACAAAAAAACATAAATTCATTAAAAATAGAAATACAACTTATAAAAATTTTCATTCAATTTATATAATTTAATTAATAATAATAAAATTTATAATTATATTTATACAAATTATTTTATTTATATATATTTTAATTATAAATCAATCAATATATTAATCCAATTAGTAATACAAAATTATTAAAAATATCTAAAAATCTTTGCAAACCTTGGAGAAGGTTGTTTATATTTTTTTTTAATGTCTATGTTATTATTTTTAATATATATATTAGATATATATTTCTTTAAATAATTCTTACATAAGTAAGCGTTTTCATACATATTTTTCCAATATTATATTTAATACCCAATAATTGTATAAACAACGTATTATGTATTCTATAATTCTTGTATTATTAATATTCTATGTCTGCTAGTACTATTTTATATACATAATATTATTTTTTGTGTCATTTTTTTATTTTTTATTTAATTTAATAAAATTATTTATTTTATTATTTGTTTGTTTATATTGTGCTTTCTACTCATAGATGCATTTTATTTATTTATAACATAAAAATATTTTATTTTGAAAATACATTTATTAATATTATAATGGAACTTATTTTTATTTAAATAATTTATTAATATTATAATTTTACATAATGTTTTTATATGTATGCATTTAATTTAATATTGTAATCTAACTATTTTTTTATTTAAATAATTTTATATTAATATTATAATTTTATATTATTATTTTGTATGTATACATTTATTTAATATTGTAATCTAACTTATTTTTAATTTAAGTAATTTTAATTTAAATAATTTTATTAGTATCCAGACAACTTATTACAATAATATAAAATATAGGAAAAATCTTTAAATAATAAAAATTAATATTTCAGACAATAAATCATTTATATTATTTACACAACTGGATTCTATCTCGTAAAATAAATTAAACCGAGGGATCCATTTCAATTACAAAAGTCCTATTTGTAATTTGATCAAATAAATAATAACTTTGCGGTCACTATATATACACGCAGTGATTATAAATGCTCAACTCGCAGGTGTCCAGAGGCGCAAAGGCGCAATTCTATACGACTTTAATTTGAATAATAATTGTTTAAACACTCAAGTTCAGTCGCCCATATAATGAACGTGGTTGGTTTTAAAATAAAAATAAATGAAATGATACAAGTTTTATACTAAAACCGCGTAATAAATATTTATATTTTATTCCATAAAAGTAATTTTGCTTTTTTTATTTATGATCTGATAAGTTGGTCAAATACTTGGCAATTACAGTGTATAAAATATTATTTTATTGTTGATTTTGTTTTTATTTATTAATTTTATTTTTTTAATTGGGGATTAAAAGTATTATTCGTTTTATGGACTTGTTTAAGGGACTTTAGAACTAATAAAAATATTAACAACTTAAATAATAAAATTATGAACAGTTTGATTAATTTATTACAAAAACGATAAATAAATAAATTCCTTAGGCCTCTTAGCCCCTGCGCGGTCTCGGTTCTGTCTATTCCGGGGCCCCCTTGTTGTTGCCTAGATTATAGCAATTTCCATACGAAAATTCGTCAGGTGGGGCTCAAAGCCTCTTTAAAATCACAATTGTAATCTAAACGTCTTGAGCCGTTCAAAAGATTTGGCGCAACCCAAATCACTTAATAACGACATCCTACTTTCAACATTTCCGAGGTATCGTGTAAAAACATGTTCCTAAACTTTGAAACAACAGGTTGTATTTTATCATTTCATCATATCACTGGTTTCTACAGATGGTAAACTGCCACGATATAAGCGAATTTTTTAATATATAAGTCCAAAAACGTGATTAGTTTATATGCGTCAATTAATGAAATAATAATTTGTTTAACATATATATGTCATTCACTAAAATCAAAACTAATTCTGACGATAAAATAAAACTTCATACTTATAGTAAACCATATATAGTAGTATATGTTTCAGCCCAATGTAAACACTATATGAAAAATTTGAGATTTTTTTAAATGATTGTGGGGTCATTATTGTGGGTCAATGACGTCCAACATATTTTATAAACAATAGGGTTCGGGACATTTGCAAGGTTGATTGTTGTACCAAGTTTCATTTCTGTCTGAGAAAGCGTTCGAAAATTATCGTGTCCCATAGAAACGTCTATAGCAAAAACTTCGTACATATATACACACATACACGCATATATATATATATATATATATATTATATATATTATTATATATATTATATATATATATATATGTATATATATACATATATATATATATATATATATATATATATATATATATATATATATATATATATATATATATATATATATATATATATACATATAAATAAATATATATATTCTTGATCAGTGAATGCTTCCCTTCCAAATAAATCCACCTTCCCCATTTCTCCCTCGTAAGCTCATTTTTCATCAAAAATTCGCTAAAATGGTCTCAACCTCAGCAAATTGACACAGTTCAAGTTTATCGTTATTATTTTGCTTACTAATAATTAATTATTGTAATTTTTTAACTCTTTTGGTTACTATGATAAGTTAAATAAATGCACACCGTAATATTGCCTGTTTTAGAATCAAAAAATATATTTGTTTAAAACCACATCATGACAAATGTCTAACAATAGCTCAATAATTGTAATATTTGTATAAAATTTGTTAGGATTCAAAGCTGTTTCCAAAGTAAGCAATATTAACGTGTGCCCTAATTTATCTTTTAAAGTTGCTAAAAGTGGTTACTAAAGTTCCATATTTGGACTTAACTTTTGACTTACCAAATAATAATGGTGAATTTGAACTCGATTTGCTGGGGGCAGAATCCATTTTCGAATGTCTTGGACGATGTTTCCAAATATTTTTAAGGTTTTTATATCGGTGCATAAAGCCATTTATCACTCATAAATATGAATGATTTATTTTATTTTATTACTTTTTTACCTCTAATAGTGCCTAATTTTTTTAGCCGAATATCAAGAAAATTGTATCAGCCGTTCGAGCCTTAGCGTGGTGCTTACAAGAAATGAGCATATCCATACTTATAATTCAGGCACCCTTTTCTATATTTCTTCAATCTGCAGGTCCTGAAACATTGGCTCTTGATAATAAAGTGTGTGTTACATTATTTATTGAAATCCTCTCTCCATCTTTTTAGAAATTAGGAAAGCAAAAGAAAATAAATAATGATTTAAAATTAACAAACAAACTCCTCCATTATACACAAAGGATTTAAGCTGAATAAGCTAAAATTTATATTCTATTGTTAACTTTTGATGATGTCAACAATTTAGCTGATAGCTTAGTTTATTTAAAGGAAATGCGTTTGAATATATTGTTTTTCTTTGCAAGTCTAATATTTTTTTTTGTGAATTTCCTTAGGGAATAAAAATTCGCTAATGGGATATTAATGCTTTAAACGTTATTTATTTATAACCCTTGTTTTTCATGATAACCCATCAAAAGTACTTTTCTTTCAATTAAACTTACAATGTTTGGAGGGGGAAATGGGAAATACTTCCAGTTAAATAAAAAAACAAGATTTTAAGACGTGCGTTTATATTCTAACTAATTAAATCTTCCATTAACATATATAGTGGAACCCAAGGCGATACAAGTATGAAGCTAGAACTTGACAAAGTTAACGGGAGGTAACTTTGCAAATTCGCTCTATCTATAACATTTAAAATTTAACTATCCGCAATATCTATAACACAAAATAAAGCTATAAAATTATAATTATAATATGCAATTTTAATGAAAGTTTAAAAAAACCGGTGTGGGGTACCTCGAAATGTTTCCTTGCCAAGCTCAATTTAAATTCTTCAAACTCTAATGCCTTGTTGCGCTTACGTCGGTGCATTATCTATGAGCCCTTATCAGTCTTGATTTCTGATATTGTTTTGTTAACTTCGTTTAGGGGATTTTCTTAGATAATGCCCAACCTCCAAGTGACTTTGATAAAGTTTTAGTATCCGGAATTCGGAAACCATTTGTTAATTTATTATTTACTTAGTTTTTATATTAAGTTATTAGAAGTGAAGTTGTTATTAGTTGACCATGTTATTATTTTGTACTCGCCACTGACAAGCTCAAAAACTCAGACCTATTGCAAAAATATGTGTGTTAAAAAATATTTTAAAAACATTAAAGAAATACAGAGTAGTCTTCTTGAAACAAATATATATTTTACGTACTAATCAATTGGGGTTTTGCAGGGTAAGAATTACGAGGACGCTATTTCACTACAAACTTCATTCATACAAAACTACAAACTCGTTTCTCTCTATAGCGGATTTTATGCCTTGTTGCGCTTACGTCGGTGCATTATCTATAAGCCCTTATCAGTCTTGATTAATAAAGAATCTTATTAAGAAGATATTATTAATAAAGTCTAATTAATAATAATAATATTATTAAGATATGGTTAATAAAGTCCTATTAGAAGTTTATTAATAAAGAAATTAGAAGAGCCTTAAATGGTTTGTAAGTTACTGAAGCAACAGGTAGCAGAGATTAAGGATTGGTGGCTAATCCCAAAACTAATGAGTTCTCTATCCCACAAGGTTTCATTTTAGGACCTATTTTATTTGTTTTATTTATTAACGGTGTCCTTAAAATCACTGTTCCCTTAAAAAAAACAAGGTGGCAGATTATCTGTGTACATTTGGCGAACTGTACTTCTGAGGACTAGCGAAGCGAGTCCGAAGCAAGGAGGATGAGCGTAGCGAATCCGACGTGATGAGGAAAAGTTCCGAGGTACCCCGTACCCGATTTTTTTCAATCTTATTCAGCAATTTTTAACTCGCAAATTGACACTAATTCATCAACTACATTTTAAGGATTTGACCTGAAAAATCAATTTTCAAAACGTCAATTGGCTGTTCGATTTCACTTTTTAACATAAAATGATAATGATAGTCATTAAATACCACAAATAATTAATAATTAATTTTTATCTATCTTTTGGACTTTTCTGACGGCTCGAAAGTATTAATTATGAATCCAGGGCGTGAAGGAACAAGAAAACCAAAGCTTAAAAGATTTGAGCTTAAAGAAAAAAATCATAATCAATTTATTTTATGCATATATTTTATTTATGTCCACTTTTAAAACATATAATTTTTATTCAATAAATAAAAAAATAAAATGGAGATGTTTTATCGTAATGAAACAAATTATAGATATCTATTTGTATTATTTAAATAGTTTAGACTTAATCTGTATTTATTTAATATTTAAATACGATGAAACTACTTATGAAATCAAGTTGAAGCATCAAGTCTTTTAAAGTTGCCCGAGGTGTTGAAAAATCAACTTTTCAAAATTCATTAAACTTGTACAAGCTTTTTTCGAAGTAAATTCCTCACCGCCCTCAAGGCAGCACCCGAACATCTTTTTAATACATTTTACATCATTTAATAGTAAGTTCTGTCAAGTGAATTTCATGGCTACCAACCACAACTTCTTATAAGGAATGATTTTAACTTTTTATAAGGTTACTAGAACTGTTGACAGGTGGAATTAAATGTTTTTAGTACAACAGAACTTAAAATAAAGTTTAATCTTTCAATGTAATCTCAACAATATATTAAACTTACTTTGTGTAATAATTTAAACTATTTGATATAGGGTTTAGAGTATGTATAGAGAATTTGAACTGACAGTAATTTAATAGAAGCAGAGACAATGCTCAAAAATGTAGATTCTAGAATTCTAGATAATATGCTTTAAAATTATATGAACTTTAATTTTCAAATGGCGCGTCTTGAATAATCAAACCAGTGAGACGTATTAAAGGCGGCTTGACTTTTAATTAAACTGATAATCCACCGGTTGGGTGGACTCAAGGATCTTGAAAAAAGGGGATGACGCACTTAGTCGATTTGTCATACAAAAAAGTGACCCCATCGAAAACCAAAAAAACAGAGAGAATTCAATAGAAAACACAAGTCAAAAACCAACTGCGCATGCTTAAAATTCTTATAACAGCGCAGGTCTTAAATTTTAGAGGCAAACTTACTTCTGAATGGTTTCCCAGTGTTTATTGCTTGAGAAGGTTATAAACACGCTTAAATTATCACTTACTAAAGTGGCTAATTATAGTCCAAAATTTAAAATTAAATAAGCGCAAATGACTTAACAAGCACCACAAATGTAACAATCACGAAAAGCACAGAAGAAATTTGAGAAGCAAACTCGACAACCTTGCTACATAACCTGCGTTTGGCGCCTTTATTTCATTATAACCATGGAGAAGGTAAGTTTGCTCCTATTTATCTATCTCATAAAACTTCCATGGGGTCAGAAATGTCCCCTAATGCGTCATACCCTTTGATGACACATCAAGATCCTTGGTTAGCTTTGGTGGGTCAGTGGTTAGTAAAACGGAAGATGGGAAGCATACATAAGTTCCGCTGAAAGGTGGGACTTGGGAAAGCAGGGTTAAGTAGGAAGGTTTCAATATTGTTGTCACCACCGATTAACCGCAAATTTAGTGAAGTCCGTAGTTCCCGCCAATTGTGCAGGGAAGGAGTCTCGGTGAGCTAAATCCCATCGGTAATGCCTCTAAAATCCACCGTTAAATTAAAATACAATTATAAATACACCGCGTAATGACTGCCATCAAAGGACAAGTCGATATAGTATATTATACTACTCAGCTAAGAAATTAATTTTTTTTTTACTTCTCCTCTACGCAGGTATAAGGAAAAATGTTCTGTTGAACCTAAAAATCCAAAACAGATTATTTCATCATAATTATCCGTTTCTAAGTGGTATCCATCATGTGTGTGTGTGTCACGCATAAACTTCCGATGTGTTTATGCTAAAGTAATTAAACTAGGTACAAAAATCAGACGTTAGGTCAAGTTGTAATGCCCGGAAGATGATATTTTTCAGATAATAGTAACCTATTTTTCTTAGTCATCAAAAATTTTAGTATTTAACATTAAATCGATTTAAAATACTAAAATCACGCTTTGCAGTTTGATGCAATAGTAATGACATTCGTCATTATCTTCTACTATATTATTATCATATTTAAAAATATTCACGAAGTAAATTAACAAATTTATGTAAACAATTAAATTTTAATAAAATAAAGGTGATCAGCAATTATAAAACAGAATAGATCCTAACCAAAGCAAAAAGCAAATCAAGTTTATTTTAATTCACTTTTTTTTTAATTTTAAAATTTAAATTTTAAATTAATTTAATTTTTTTTTAAATTTTTAAAAAATGTTTTTTTTAAATTTGTTGTTCTTTGAACTTGATTTGTTAAGTATGATCACAGATCTTTAATACATTAATTTATATAATATAAAAGTATAACCCCGTAGTATTTGATTGAATGCTTATTTACCGTATTTCTTTTGTAAGCTTCAACTAACCTAACGCAATAACATCCTAGATATTTGGTTACCTAATGATTCGGAGGCCGAAGTAATACCGCTTTAAGCTTCGGGTAATAATGCAAATATAAGGACAAGCGAAGCGAGTCCGAAGTCGTAACACCGTAGACTTTAGATATCTAGCCTATTCTAAGGTCGATCGTAGCGTAACCGAACAATAGCAATTTAATCTTTGGATAATCATGAAATTTTGAGGACGTGCAAAGCGAGTCTGCAGTTGTGAGAAAAAGTACCGAGGTACCCTGTACCCGATTTCTTTTCTTAAAACATAATATTATATTTTTATGTTTAATATTTTATTGTATTTTTCAGAAACATTATTAGAAAACAGTTGAAAAAAAAAATACTTTTACAAAACGATAACGCCGAAAATTCACTAAATAACCTGCGCAACTAGAGGTAGATAAATTATCTACCTCTAATAATTTATTTCTCCATCAAGGGAGTTTTGAGTCAATTACTATTATATTTAATTATACCATAACTCCCTAGGATATAGAGTATTAAAATAAAGCCGTACTGTTATTAATACTTTTAGCTTAAAATTGGAAAATTACAGCTTAAAACAGTTAAGATATGCCAAGTATTATTGCTGTAAATTAACATGGAAAGTGCGATACATCTCTGCAGGATTTTCTTCTATCGTTATGTAGCACTTATTATTATTTATGTCACGGCTAAATTAGCCTCAGTAGATGATCATCTACTAGATGTAACAAGGATGCAGCTAAAAAGTATGAATTTAATTATGGAAATGGAAAAGTATGGAAGTAAATTTTAAAAGAAACAAATAATTTTACTTTAATATTTATAATTTTTATTTATTTATTTAACTTAGACGCCAATGTTTACATCTTTTAAAGAATGTTTTAGAACCGTCAGCGTAAGAAACGTATATACCTACGATCGGGCTACCATTATGGGTTAATTCAAAATTAGGGATTGAACTAGAAGATGGATCAGAAATGGGTGAGGTATGAGAATGGTCATCACCACCTGAAGAAGACGTATGACAGCAATCGTAATCGTGTCCAGAAGTATGGTGTGAAGGATCTGCAGGCCAGTCGCAGTCACAAGGTGGAAGTGAAGATGAGGAGCTACTATCGGGTATGACACAGTTTTCTACTGAAGAGCAATCTTCATTATTTGGTTTATCAATTGAATCTTCTTTGGGAGTACGGCTAACATCA
This sequence comes from Microvelia longipes, assembly GCA_018340805.1. Classification (NCBI taxonomy): domain Eukaryota; kingdom Metazoa; phylum Arthropoda; class Insecta; order Hemiptera; family Veliidae; genus Microvelia; species Microvelia longipes. The sequence continues at coordinate 8,275,217 of JACMZG010001863.1, forward strand.
CCATTTTTTTGACGAGAGGGCCAGTCAACTTCGGAAGGTACATTATTATCATCGACTGGAGAAGAATTAGCGCAGGTTTCGGGTGAGGGAGGAATGCAAGAACAAATTGTTTGATGAGTAGGCCAATCATCCGGAGTATGGTTGCAATCACAAACTGGTGGTGGAGTAGGGCACGCTTCTTTAGGCGAAGCAGTAGGAACTTCTTTTGTCGGAGTAGTACTTTCATTTTCTGAAGGCTTTTCTGAGGTTGCAGGAACTTCTTTAGGTAGATCATCAATTTTACCTTCAGTTTGGTGTGTTGATGAGTCTTTGGGCTCATTATTTTTTGATTGATTACTTTGGGTTCCTGCATCTTCAGGGTGATTAGTAAGATCATGACCATTTTTATTATCTGAAGTTTGATCTTCATTGTGTTGTGATGCGCCAGCATTTTCTGAACCAGCAACTGTAGGAGTATTATCACAATAACAAGTTTGATGAACAAGTTTACACTCCTGACCACCGTCTTCAAATTTATCACAGACAAATATATATGGTTGGCAATCACAATTAGCTTGAGATTGGTGTTCACCATTAGTACTACCTACACCAAGTTGAGGGAGGCCACTTACGCTTTGAGAAAAGCCTTGAATTTCGAATGCCTTCCCTTTGTTATCAGAGACAACGTTGCTAGAAGTGACATTTGGGATTTGGTCTTTAGGAGCATTGGTATCAACAGCATGAGCAGCAACTGCCGAATCAGGGACGTTACCACTTGTCCCGAGAGGATTAGCAATTACGTTGGAAGATTTAAATTTTTGACTGATACACCTTATTAAATACTGCGCGCATTCAGAGCTCAGCTTATCAATATTATCTTCATTAGAAACCGGTGCTGCTTTTACCTTTAAAAATCAAATTGAATTAAACAAAAAATAAAACAAAAAAGTTCGGAAAAGGATGATTCATTAAAATTTTACTTTTAACTGTAACGCGTGAGCCATGAACAAGCAGTAACAAATTAGAATTTCTTTTATTTATAACAAAATAAGATATCAGGTGATGATGATAGTCCATGTTTAAATTAGAAAATAAATATCGAGTGAGAAGTAATTTTTCGCTTTTAGTGTAACACTCTGTTAAAATCAGTGGACAACATGGAAAAATAATGGGAGGGGACCAATGAGGATACTCCTAGATGTTAAACCACGCCCACGATTTCATATTAGGCTAACCTCATTGGTTCCTTAACACTATTTTCCCACGATATCATCTGATTTTCGCTGTGTGTTATATAGTACTGGTAAACCTTGTAGAGTCATCAAAATTATTTATAATTACAAAAATCCACATGTTTACAAATCCATTACACAAGGTAGCATGCCTGTACCAGGATAGAACCATTGGGGTGGAAGGGGGGGTCGTCCCTTCCCTGTATAAATGTCGCTTTTTCTGACGAAATAGTTTTCAGGGGAAGTCCCTTAAGGTGTTCGAAACGTCCTCTCTGGGATTGTTTTCACCCCTTTTACAATTTCTGAAATTTGCCCCTTTTCTTACAATAATAAATCGAAAGCATAACACTAAATATATGATAATATATTGGAAGCATAACACTAAATATATGATAATATTTTGAAAGCAAACCATTCGATATATGATATTATATCAAAAGCATAAAGCTAAATATATGATAATATATCGAAAGCATAACACTCAATAAATGGAAAAATTACTGTTGAGATATAAATATTGATATGCGTATATTCAGTATTAATTAAAAGCATAAAATAAAAATATTTGATGATCTCATATGCGTTTTCTGTGTTAACAATCAATTTTAGTAGTTCGAAGTAAAATATTAACTAGTATATTTTTACTCTGATATATCATAATAATGGTTTTATGGATTGATTTACATTTATTGTTAATTCTTAAAATTTTATAACTGTTTTTTTTTTAATTTCCATATTTTGTACTATTCTTTTTTTAATTAAAAAAAACTGTTTTTTATGAATAATTAATTATAAATTAGGCTTAAACCCTGTTTTTGTGTAAAAAATAAATAATGTTAACGAATAAACAAAGCTGTATAATTACCTCTAGGGAAATGATGAAAACTATAAGAAAAACCAAATGTCCCTTCAGCATCATTTTCTATATTTTCACTTCTACAGCTTAAACGGTGTCGCGTGTCACCGCAGCTAAATTTGATACATTTTTTTAATATTTGTTTCCTTTTATAGTAAATAAAACAATAAAGAAGATAAACAATCTTCAGCTCTGGTTCCAGTATTTTCTCGTTGTTTATCACAGTTTACCTACTGACCTCAAAATATAATAAACAAACAAATAAACTGGCCTATAAACAATTAACATCTGCATATTATTCATTAGCATTAACTTTTTTTTCTCTATTTTCTATCTCACTATCTCCTCTTAAGAAGGGGAAGCACTGTAAAGCAAAAAAATGAATCACCTAATTTTTCATGTTTTATTAACGAATCCCAATCGTCGGGAAAAGGGTAAATAGTTATTTAAAACACGTACAAAACAAAATAACAATATTCAAATGTAAAGCCTTTTAGCTGTCTAATAATTCTGGTGCGGTGGTCCGCACCAGAATAATAATGTCTAATAATGTTGGGTGAATTTCCTTTGGAATCCGTGTTTCCGTGCTTAACTATCCATTTCTTGCTTAAGGTCCCGGTTTATACTTTATAACTTGAGCAGTTACTCAATTATCAAGCACTGCTCGTAATTAATTTTTCTGTATTTTTCAAAAGAAATGAGCACAATTGGATAATTGTGTATAGCCAACAATCATGTATAACCAATAGGCATGGGCATCCGCAGAGGGGGTCAAACTTGACCCCTCTTGGAAAATTAGAAAAGTTATATTGACCCGCACTGCAAAATAGTAACGTTATTATCCTGCATTTTTTTCATTATATTCAAAAAAAATTGAAATATAATTTAACTAGTAATGCGTTACATCTAGGTTGATAAAACCATTATTTAATATCTTGAAGGAATCCGATTCGCTCGGTAAAGGTCTAAATAAATTAAAATATTTATTTAAGCACAGTAAATAAAATATAACATAATTTTTGTCAATACATTAACATTTAGTTTGTTAAATACCCCTTCCAGTGGTTTTAGAGGGAGAGAGAGTAGATGATTGGATAGACAGGATCTCAAAAATGAAGCAATGCTGCTGAAAAATGACCACGACTATAAATATTGGATTTCTTGGGAGTAACTTTCTTTAGAATATTTCAAAATAAAATAGTTGTTCTAATTACTTTTTTTAATTTGTACTGTAGATATATAGGAAAAGTATTGTATTTGAAAAAAATCCGAAACCGGGATGAAACCGGAATTATCCGAGTTAGGCGTTTTAATGCCTCCTGAGTGGTTTTCATAAAGTTGTCAGTGTGTGTTTCTGTTATCATCGTAGTTCCTAGTGTACTTATGCTAAAAAGATGAAACTTTGTACAAAAATCAGTCTACTAACGCTGTTCGGAATAAAATTTTATTAATACATCATTGACACGCAATAATGACTTAGCGAAAATTTCGAAAATCACAAAACGTGAAATAATGTTGCGATCAAATTGAGATTTGGCACGCATGTAGCCATATAAATATAAGACTAACATATGTGCCAAGTTTTATCTCATTATAAGCATTAGTTCAATTTTTATTAAATGACATGTTACGGTTTTAAAAAAATTGTAAAAATCGGAATATAATCCAATTGAGTTGAAATTATGTCGAGTACATTCCAATATTTAATAATCAAGTAAATCCATGATTTTTGTTAGATCATAAAAGGTAAGCAGCATATAGCGTGGGTAGTGCTGTATGGGTGACCGCTGAAAATGGAATAGATCTACGTATTTACTATTTGAGGACGAGTGAAGCGAGTCCGAAGACGCGTTGCAATATAATTTTTACGAATTGTATATTCTGAGGACTAGCTTCGCTAGTTCTCAGAATATACAATTCAATAAAAATTGAATTGAATTTAGTTCCATAAAAATTAAAATTTACGAAATTTACCACACCTGTCGTCATGTATGGGAGAAATAAATGTGCCAAGTTTAAAAAGAGTTAATATTTTATAATGCGGGTATCCATACTATAGGAGTAAAGCATAAGAAAAATACAAGGTTTAAATAGAATTCACTGACTAATGACCTGGCATGCTGATGCTGTAAAATAGAAAAATTGTTTTTGATGAACTAACAAAATTGCATTACTTAATTGTTAATGAAATTTGATATCTTCCCGAAAAAAATCAGCTCTGAATTCCTTTATTATAGTTTTCTAGGCGAAGATGAGGAAGAGGGGTCATTGTTCGCCGGGGTGATATTGATGACTCATGAATTTTCATTCAGTTCATCACAAATTTAATATCTTCCACTTTATATTTGTATCATAAACGCAGATAGAGCATAAAATGGGAGCTTCCCTATTGAATATTTATTTAAAAAAAAATTACGAATAAATATTGCTTTGATACAAAGTGTTACTTGAAGTGCCACTGAGCACAAGGAGGCCTCAACAAATGATAAACCAAGTCGACTTGTTGAGTCAATTGAGCTGATTATTTTTTTGTTTTGTTTTGTTTATTGTTAATTTTTACTTTTCCTTATTTATACCGTAGGTATACAAGAAAAGTATTGTGTTAGCAAAAAACCGAACCCGGGATGTCACCGGAATTTTCCGTTTAATTATTTATTTATATAATGTTGTGAATTATTTGTAAATGTTGGAAATAAAATTATGGAAAATTAATAAGAGAGTTAGAGAGAAGCTGTTATCCACAGCACAAGGCTAATGCCTTAAAGTGGATAATAATCCATCAATGATTTTTCTTTTGTATCTATATCTTATAAGTTTATTCTGTAATATTTATAAGAATCTTTTGTCTGCAATTGTCAAGAGCCAGAAGACCTAGTGCATATTATGTTTCGCTGCCCCATTTATCAACCACTTAGATCTCATTACCTAGCAACTAATAATAATAGATCACTGTTTCCCCAAAACTCTCCATACTACATTAACCAGCTTTTAACTATGCTTAATCCTACGAATCCCTTCCTCGCTTTTAATATGTATAACTTTTTTCATAATCTGTTTCTCTTAAGAGCCTTTTGTCTAAATGAATAACAGTTTCGTTTCAATTACCTTATCAATAATATAATTCTATCAATTAATATAATTATCAATTATAAATTATCATTTAATAAAATCATTTTTTTTTTTGTAGTTATTTATAATTTGGTTAATATATACATCTAACTATAAGGTATTTAGTGAATAATCTCAACTCTTAAATTTTAGTAAATTTAATCAATCATTTAAAATAAATATAAAGAAGAATTAAAAAAATATATAATAATGTCAATAATAAAAAAATGTAAGTAATATAAGATAAATTGTTTATAAACTTTTAGTATTGAAATTTAGTATTTATTAATACTATATTAAGTAAAATTATTGTTTTTTGTATAATTTATAAATTCAAGGATGAAAGCTTATATTTTATTTATTTTTGTTAACAATATCCTTTTTTGTATGCACTCAACTTTGTATAGGACAATGTCCTAAGAACAAATAAAATTTCTTATTCTTATTCTTATTCTTTCTTATAAGAATCTTTTAATTTTATTATAAAAAAAATAAAGGATATTTTATTTTAAAAAAATTAAAAAAAATGTTTTCAAGCCCTACAGAGTGGTTTTCTCAAATTGTCTGTATGTGTGTGTCAGTTATCATCGCAGCTCCTAGTGTATTCATGCTAGAGTTAAAACTTAGTAGAAAAATCAATCTACCGCTGTAGTTGTGTTATTCGGAAAATACTTTTTATGACGTCCAGCAATAATGACTCAGCAAATGTTTCGAAAATCACAAAACACGGAAAAAAGATTCTATTAGAATTAGACACGCATGTAGAAATGTGTAAGACTAACATATGTGCTAAGTTTCATCTCATTATCAGCATTAACCAGTTCATAATCAGCATTAATCAATGTTTAATTTCTATTATTAATATTCCTTATATAACTAATGATGAGGCTCTAGTTTTATTTCTAATAGTATTAATATTTCTTTGTTAGTGCTAAACATACTTTAAAAAACTCATCTGACATCTCTATGTGCTATATCTATAATGTATAGAGTATAAACAGGTCATAACCTACATTTAAGAAATTAATTAATTGCATAAATACTAGAAAGTATTTAAATTAATTCCACAAACAAAAGAACTGAAATTACAAAACTAATAAATTTCGTGTGAAAATATTTATCACCTTTCAATAAATCACGGGTGATATCTTACTTTCAAAATCTTGCTATCTATCATCCTCACCAGCCCACGGCCGGCTGAAGACATGACGAAAATCCGAACAATGGAATTGCGCTATCATTACGCCAGACAAAAGAAAAGCTAACAGATAATTTATTAAGGTGTTGTCTTTTGCATTTGCATACAATTATACAGACAACCGCTTAATCAAGATCGCTAGGATGATGATTTATCAATATATTTTTAATATTATAAGATTCATCAGTGAAGCTGCTTTTTGTGATGACATGTATCATGTAAATGAGTCGAAAGAGATTAGTAAAAAATCGGGTTCGGGGTGTCGCAGATGCGATGGAAATTTATTATTTATTTATTTATTTTATTTTAAAATGAATGACTTTGATTGAAGATGACAAGATTATTATTGTCATGTAAATTATTTAGTATTAAATGAGATTTCAACAAAAAAAAGTTTTTAAATTAATACACGCTTCCACAAAATGGTAGCAGAGCGTGGTTGAAAATTGGATCTTAAAGTGAGAAATTCTGAAGTATTCCAAAATTGAACAAAGAAATTTAAAGAAGATTCGTACGTTCAAAAACCAAGAGACATAAATAAGTGAGTTAATATTTTATCCACTCTGAAATCTTTAACGTGTATTGAGGGTTTGAATTTAAAAAATAAATTCAAAAGTTAATTAACACAAATGGAAGGCATCGGTTTCCTTAGAAAGGCTTTGGAACCCACAAAACAAAAAATTATTAATACACTCAATGATATTCGCGAGTTTTTGTATTCGGAGGAAAAATCACGAATTACGGCTCAAAATCTCTTAGGAAAAATTAAAAAATTTGGGGAACGATATGAATCTTTAAGGACAAATTTAGGTAACCTTTCGATATTAGATGAAACTGAAAAAGTAAGATTTGAAGAAGAAGAAGAAGATGCAATGACATTAATATTAGATATTGATGATGTTCAAATTCAATTAGAAACATATTTGAATAATATTCAAATTAAAAATGTTAATTTTAATAGTTCATCGCATCTTCCTTCAACTTCAACTTCTAATATTAAATTAACCAAATTGGAGATAAAAAAGTTTGATGGAGATATTTTAGAATTTTCATCTTTTTGGCAATCTTATGAAAATGCTATTCATAAAAATACGACTTTAAATGACACAGAAAAATTATGTTACTTAAAAGGATTATTGACCAGAGATGCAGAAAAATGTATCGCAGGTCTATCAGTGACAAACGAAAATTATAATGTCGCTGTCACTTTATTAAAAAATCGTTTTCATAATGATTCATTAGTAAAAAATGAAAATTTATAAACGATTTCGTAACTTATCTAAATCTAATAATAATATTTGGCAACTTAGGAAAACGTTTGATGATATCGAACAATATATTCGATCTCTTCAAGCTTTAGGAGAAGATATAAATCACAATTCATTTATTTCTCTTATTACTTCAAAATTTCCAGCTGAAATAGTTCAGAAAATTGAAGAAATTAATTTAATTCAATCATCTTTATTAAATCCGTTAATTGCTGGGGAATGCTCTAATAAAAATAAAAAATCTGATGTTGAAAATTTAAGAAATTGTTTGGAATTAATAATTAAATCTAAAATTATCGAGTGATCCAATTTCAAAATTTAGTGGTGAAAATCAAAACAGTAATAATTATCAAAACAAATCAAAAACTGACTTCAAAAAAGAATCAGTTAAAATGACCACTGGATCGTTATTGAATAGAGAAATTAAATGTCATTTTTGTAAAAACAATCATTACAGTGACGAATGTACTAAATTTAAAACAGTCGAAGAAAGAAAGGCCATTATAAAAGGCAACTGTTATATTTGCTTACGTCCAAAACATGCTGCTTCAGAACATACTGACAAATAGATCATGTATATATTGTAAAAAGATTAGACACCACCATCGCAGCTTATGTCCTATTAAATTTGGTAACTTAAATAAAGAAAAACAAACACAAAATATCGTAAATAAAATTAGTGAAAGTCAACTATTGACAACTTCGAATTCAGTTCATATGCAAACTGCTACTGTTACAGTTCAAAATATTAATAAATCAAATACAGTTCTTTGTCATGCTTTTTGGACAGTGGCAGCCAACGCAGTTATATCTCGTCAGAGTTAGCAAACAAATTAAATTTAATCTAGGAAACGAAGAGTTTGTCTCTATGTGTTTTTGGTGCGACAAAACCTATGTTAGTAAAAACAAATTCAGTAGAAATTGCAATAAAACTTAAAAATAATGAATCAATGTCTATTGTAGCTAATGTTATTCCATAATATCTTTAAAATTAGAACAACCTTCATTATCCGATATACAAACAAAATTTCCAGGTCTAAATTTTGCTGATAAATCCGAAAATTTAGGGGGAAATAAAAACATTGATCTTCTATTAGGAAATGATTATTTTTTCGACATTGTCATGTTAGAAAAAATAAAAATAAACAATGGGTTGTATATTATAAATACCAAATTAGGATGGATTCTTAATGGGAGAAATAGTAGTTCAGATAAATGCCAAGAATCTTGTTCTTCTTTACTAACAATGTGCTTATCTTGTAAAGATTATGACATGTATGCCTCTTCTACTTCAGAAATATTAGATGAAGGTTATTATAATTTACAGCAATTCTGGGATTTAGAATCCTTAGGCATCAAAGAATCAGGATCAATCACAGACGATGATTTATCCCTCAAACAATTTTCAGAAAGTATACATTTCAAAGACGGCCGTTATCATGTTTCGTGGCCTTGGAGGGACAAGTCAGTTGACTTGAACTCAAATTACGGATTAGCTTTAGGCAGATTACGTTCAACTCATAAAAAACTTTCTCTCAATTCAGAATTAATGAACAAATATAACAATATAATTTTAGATCAGTTAAATAAAGGAGTTATTGAGGAAGTACCTCAAATAGATACAAATAACTTAATTCATTATCTGCCTCACCACGCAGTTTTAACTCCATTAAAAACATCCACTAAAGTACGCATTGTTTATGATGCGTCTGCTAGGACAAAAAAGGGAGATAAAAGTTTAAACGATTGTCTTTATAGAGGGGAGAGTTCTTTTAGCAGATTTACTAGGAATTTTACTTAGATGTAGATTCTATAAAAATAATGATGGTAGCTGATATAGAAAAAGCATTCCTACAAATTGGGTTAAATGATAGTGAAAGAGATGTTACACGTTTCTTATGGGTGAAAGATATAACAAAAGATTTAACTTTGGACAATATTATAATTTATAGGTTCTGTAGAGTAGCTTTTGGAGTAATTTCGAGCCCTTTCTTATTACAGGCTGTAGTCCTGTATCATTTAAATTTACATAGTAATATAGAGGTAGCTCGAAAGATTTCAAAAAATATTTACATGGACAATGCAGTAATTGGTGTAGACTCAACAGAAGAAGCTTTCAATGCTTATTCTGACTCTAAAACTATTTTCCAAAAGGCGGGGATGAATATAAGAGATTGGAATACTAACGATAGTACTTGTAAAAATTTAATTAAGAATAATAATCAAGATGATATTGATCTTAATGAAATTATTAGCGTCCTAGGAATATTATGGAATATTTCAGAAGACTCGTTTTCTATAAAAGGAAAAGAGTCTCAAAATAGATTCTAAAGAAAACTTTTAAAATATTTAGCATCTATATTCGATCCGATGGGTTTTGTGAGTCCCATAACTATAAAATTAAAAATATTTTTACAAAATTTATGGAAAAATAATGTGGATTGGGACACTAAATTTAATGATAGTCAATTAAATGAGTTGAATGTTTTACTTAATGATTTAGACGGAATTCATTTAATAAAAATTCCACGTTACATAAATTCAGTAAATTTAAATTATGATTTGCACTGTTTTTCAGATGCTTCTAAAAACGCTTATGGAACAGTAATTTACATTGTTAAATTTAATAAACTATCAACGTTAATCTTTGCCAAAGTTAGACTAGCTCCAACTAGGGTAATAACTATACCTAGGTTAGAGTTATTAGGGATTTTATTAGGATCAAGGTGTTTAAATTTAGTTAAAGACAATATAGAATCGTCAATTCAAAACATATATTTGTGGTCTGATTCGAAATGCGCACTACAATGGTTACAATCAAGTCATCCTTTGCCGGTTTTTATCGAAAAACGTGTTAAGGAAATTAAAGCAATGAGTGAATCTCAGTTTAGATTTATCCCTGGAATTGAAAATCCAGCGGATGTAATCACTAGGGGTGTATCGGTTAAAAAGTTAGAAAATTCATGGTGGCAAGGTCCGTCATGGTTGACGAAAACTATTGAAAACTGGTCACCCGAAATAAAATTTAATAATTTGGACGAAGATGTAGAAGTAGGACTTGAAAATAATCATTGTGTACTCATAAATCAAATCCCTGTTATAAAAATTGAAACGCCTTTCGGCATTAATCATCTAAATTATTCTTCGTTACGTAAGCTAATTAGGATCACTGCATATTGTCAAAAATTTATTAATAAATTAAAACATAAAATTAAAACAAATAATGAACTATCCGCCGCTGAATATAAGTCAGCTGAAGATAGTTGGATTCGCTGGATTCAATTAGAATATTTTAGAAATGTTATCAATGATATACAAAAGGGAAAATCTAACGAATTACAAAAACAATTGGGGTTATTTTTAGATGAAAACAATTTGATAAGATGCAAGGGAAGATTAGAAAATTCTGAGCTAGAAAAAGATGAAATTTTTCCAAAATTATTACCAAACAAAGATTATTTTACTAAATTAGTTATCATGGATTGTCATAATAAAGTATATCATTTAGCCACTGACTCCACATTAGCGGAGATAAGACGCAGTTATTGGGTTCCTAAAGGCAGATCTTTAGTTAAAATGACAATTAAAAACTGTATTGCTTGTAAAAAATTTAATGGTCAACCTTTTGGATATCCTAATTTACCTCCCTTGCCTGCGTTCAGAGTAACAAAAAGTTTACCATTTCGGAGTATAGGGATAGATTATTTTGGTCCACTCTGGATAAAAAATACTTTAAATGAAAAAGAAAAAGTGTATGGGTGTCTGTTTACATGTCTAGTTACTAGAGCTGTTCATATTGAAGTTTTAGGCGACATGTCCACTGAGCAATTTTTATTGGCATTTCGTAGATTTTTGCTAGGAGAGGACATGTAAATTTAATTATATCGGATAACGCAGCTCAATTTAAATCTGCTAAAGTTTATACTTGATAAAATTTGGAATAATGTTATTGAAGGGGAAGAAATTTTGCAATTTAGTTCAGTAAATAATATAGAATGGAAATTCATCGCTGAATTTTCCCCTTGGATGGGGGGAGTCTATGAAAGATTGATTAAAATTGTAAAAAAATGTTTAAAAATCTCTCTAGGACGCCGATGCCTAACCATTTATCAGTTAACAACTATTTTAATAGAAATTGAAGGAATAATAAATTCAAGGCCTTTAGTATACGTTGGAGAGGACGGAGTGGAGGCGTTGACTCCAGCTCACTTCCTTACCACGAGAGCTCCGGAAGTAAGAAATTTTAATTTGGATCCATCAAAACATAAAATTTTAGATTCATGGAAAAAGGGCAAGAGTTTATTAGATGAAATTTGGTTGATTTGGAAAAAGCAATATTTGTTAAATTTAAGAGAGAAGCAAAATTATTTAGCGAAAAATGGAAAGATACCACATATTGATGATATAGTGCTTGTGGAGGATAAAGACAAACGACCTCGACAACACTGGAAACTTGGTAAAATAATTTCATTAAATAAAAGTTCAGACGGCAATATAAGAACAGCAACAGTACGAACAGAGAAGAAAATAATATTACGACCTATCAGTCATTTATACCCCATTGAGGTATAAAGAAACTAATGAAGATGCAACAGTCGGTGGCAGTGTCGCAGATGCGATGGAAATTTATTATTTATTTATTTATTTTATTTTAAAATGAATGACTTTGATTGAAGATGACAAGATTATTATTGTCATGTAAATTATTTAGTATTAAATGAGATTTCAACAAAAAAAAAGTTTTTAAATTAATACACGCTTCCAGAAAACGGGGTACCTCGGTACATTTCATCAAGACTTCTTACTCGCTTTGCTCGTCTTACCATTGTTATGTTTATACACTAAAGTAATATATAAACCAAGAAGGAAAACTCCTATGATAACCTGTGTAAATATATTCAGACATGCGTGATCAGCTGATAGCTGGCTCAAAAAGAAAAAAAAAGCTAAAATTAAAATAACTGTGCATGCGCCTTTCAGGATTGACTTTATTTTATTGGCAACCCTGATAACATTAGGTGAATTTACTTTAATATGTACGTGATAATTTAACGAATTTGTATTAAACTCTGTGACATAATTGTTACAATAATTCAGTTGAAGAAAAAGAGAAACTAAATTAAAGGAAACCACATATTGTTATTAAGATTTTGAATAACATACAGACAATAGTGAATTGCCTTAAGTGTAACTTTTAGATTAAAGTAGTTAAACTACTAATTACAATTAATATTTGTATAGAGGAAAAACAAATATTACTCGCAAAAATATACCAAGTTAAGTAGTGCACACGAAATATAAAGTTTGAATAGCCGCTCGTTTTAAGTAATATAAACAAACCAAGTATTTAAAGATTTGCACTTAAATCTCTATTGGATGTGGCAAAACACATTTCTTACACAAATTATTAACATTTTATACTAAAATATACAAATAAATGAAAAAAAAATGTAAGTACCGTAAATAGTTTGTTTACATTTGCTAGGGTAAAAAAATGGCTGCGTCCATAGAAAAATAAGAGTCAACTCCCTGATGGACAAAATGTCAACTACATGCCAGGTCTGACAGAAATGGCATTTGTTTCCCTACTTGCTTTATATATTAATTTAGTTTACTCAAAGCTTAAATTGCCGCAGCTAAACATCAACTTTATTGCGGGTTTTTGTACAAAGTCACCAAAATAGTCAATACATTTTATTTCTCTAAGTTTTATTACTTTTCCTCATTAATATCGTAGGTATAGTTGAAAAGTATTGTGTTAGCAAAAAAATGCAAAACCGGGATGTCTCCAAAATTATCCGATTTAGGTGTTTAAAAGTCCTCCTAAGTGATTTTCACAATGATGTCTGTCTGTTATCGTAGCTCCCAGTATATTATGCTAGAAGATTGAAACTTGCTACAAAAATCAGTATATTGGTGTAGTTTTGCTTTGTGGGAAATATTTTTTGACTTGCAAATATTCATTGACTTGCAATAATGTTTGAAAACTCAGCAAAAGTATACAAATCATAAAACGCGGAAAATGGTGCGATCGGTTTGATATTTGGCACGCATGTAGCCATGTATAAGAATAATATATATGCTAAGTTTTATTTCATTATCAGCATTAGTTTTTTTACTTGTGAACGCTTTCATAAATATTGATATAAGATGATAAATACAATTTTGGTATTTACCAGTTTTGTATTTATTATTTCTGTATTATTGAATAATATTTACCAAGATGTAGTGATTGCACAGTGGTGTTATCACTTAGAATAATACTCTATATAGAAGGAGCACAGGACCGTAAACACAATATAATTCCACTAATAACACGAAAGCTGGTTGACTGGTGCACTTAAGTAATGCTGCCAACCTGACAACAAAACATTATTTACTATTTGTCATAAATATCTATTAATGAAGAGAGATCGTAAAGAACAACTATAATAACGTAAAACACCTGCTGAGTATTTAATAAAACTGGTCTTAGATGGCAAAAGGGTGGCGGAATACAAGAATCTACATTTAGTTGACGGGGAACTACTTTTTATATAACATTTCAATAAATACGTTAAACTACAATTTAAAATGCTTTAAATATTGTAATGCACCGATATTTATATTAGTATTTTATGAATAATCAATCATTAATTAATAATAGAACATAATAATTCAGCAACCGGAAGTATTGCCAACTTTTTTTTTAGAAAATTGTATATTGTTAGGGTGGCAGCATTACTTAGGTGCACCAGTGAACCGCCTTTCGTGTTATCAGTAGTGCTTCTTCTATATATAGTATTATTTTAAGTGTTATCACATAGGTAAGTCCTAGTTTGTTTTAACTTAAACCTGTGAAGGTATACTTTCAATTTGCCATGTCCTGTGACAATCATCATCATTTTATATAATATATATTATATGACTACAGTATTAAGTAGAAGGTGAGGGAATAAAAAAAATAAAAAACAAGAACAAGCTGCCAAATATGGGACCAAGCATCTACATCACATTACTCAACCGTAGACGACCGGCCTGTTGGCGCAAGAGTAGATGTAAGTAGTAGAATTATAGTAGGACGTATATGATTTACATACCAAACTAAGATTGTTCATTTTGAACATGAAACTAAATGGAACATCACATTGTTACATTATGGTTTGTATAGAATGTAACGAATATTAATGAAGTCTAATGTAACACAAAATTAAAACTAAAACATTGTATGTAGTACAAAGTAAATTTCAAACTCATTGTTGAAGACATTTTCAACCTACACGCATATTTGAATTTATCAAAATTAAAAAATCCACAGCGATTAAAATCGTAATTACAGGAAATTGACGATATTAATATCGATATCGATGATATGGATATATGATCTATATTGATATGATAATAATGTTATTGATATTGATGTTGATATGTATTAAATTATTAAATATCTTTATTTAATTTTCTTATAATTTGGCAATAATTATACATCATGTTATATATATTATTTTATTTTTATTTACACTTATGCTTATTTTAATTTGCTTTTATATTTACTTATATATAATTTTTCGCAGTCTTCAAGAAGCTGTACAGCTTGAAGCTGAAGACTGTTATTATTCTATATTTCAATTTATATACCTTATAATTTCTATTTTTATCATCTATGTTATATAATTTGTTATAAATTAGGCTATTTATTACTATTTTATTTTAATAATTATAATTTTAATATTAATTTAATAGATTAATTTAATAAAATAAAAAAATTGATTTTTGAAGAGTCAGTTCTCAAGCACAAATTACACTGAAAGCCAAGCTGATTGCGAGTTTATAAGAAGATTAAATTGGAGGGTTTTCATGAATGAAATTAATATTTTACTTATTAGGTTATAGTCTAAACTTGACGTCATTGCAGAAATAAATTTCTGCAACATTAAATTTTGAATTACATTAACATTAAAAACAATAAATATTCAATGCTGACCGCCTATACAGATTCCTGCAATGACGTCACACGTAATTCATAAAACAAGTCATGTTATAACCTCCGCATGCATTTGGTTTGTGTACATCGAATTGAACGACCTTAGGAATTTCTAACATCTTGACTAAAGAGCTAAGATGATAACGGACACACACACATACAGACAGACAACTTCGTGAACCCACTCGCGGGGTTTTGAATCAAATGAAACGGATAATTCATGTGAAATTTCGGTTTCAGATTTTCAATGCGAACTTCTACTATATATCTACGACATAAATGAGAAAAAATAAGAAAACACAAATGTCACTTAGTAATAAGTTATTTCATCGGAGACATATAAATCACGATAAGTAAAAAGTTATATATTATTGAGTCTAAATAAATAATTGATAAATGCTAAGATTATATATCAATGAATTGATTTTAACTTTTAAAAACTTCGTAAAACAAACAAAAAATAAATGAACATGCTATTAAAAACTTCTAGAATTTACAACATTTCTTCTAAAAACTTTTTTGATTTATTATACCCTAAAACAAAATAATAACTGTTGTGAAAAATAAAGAATTAAAATAATTAAATACCAAAAAAGAAAGAATAAATACATAAGCAACAAGCATGTAAATCCACCAAAATCTGTGTATTATTAATTATTATTTTAAAAAATCCTTTGTGTTTTAACATAATTTTTTTATATTTTGATGTGCTTGTGTTTTGATGTCACAAAAGTATATATGTCAATTATTAACTTAACAAAAATAAAACTACACTGAGATATCATTTGTAACAACAAAACCAGAACTTCAAATTATTTAAAATGGTTCTGATCAAAGATTTTATTAAAACTTATAAAAATTTATTTAGTTGGTAGCGACTAATATATTTTGGATTGTTGGTACAAAAAGTAAGTTTATATTTTTAATTATAGCTCTAGAAGTATTTTTTTAGAAGTTGGATGGTACCGAATAATCATCCAGATTCGTTTATCTAGTCATTAACCTTTGGTCAGCTTCTTTTTAATTATAACGTTTCGTTTTTTTCCTCTTTTTCTTTTTTGTTGTTATACATTTTTTATAAAATGTCTGTCTTCAGTTTTTTATTCGGGATTAATAAATAACAAGTGTTTCTCAGATAGTTTCGGGTCCTAGGTAGTTTGGCGTCAGTAAAAGAATAATAAATTAACAATGAACTTTCGATAGAAGCTCCTTTCTTGTATAATAATTCAAGACGAGTTTTGATCATCTTTTACTACGATAATCGTCTTGGCTTAGTTATATAACTAAGCCAAACATTGTTGCTCTCTCATGCTTCAACGTTTTTTAAAAGTATTCAAACTTACAAGTACCCGCAGTGGTCCAAGAAGTCCTGCACGCGCTACAATTATACATTTTTATATAATTCCCGAAAAAACGAATTCGCTACGCTCATCCTCAGAAAATCCAATTCGCGAAATTTATGTCATGCAACACATCTTCAACACTGCAACTCGCATGAACTCGTCCATGCGTGCTATTTATCAAATTTTTCGAAAAACATATTCCGGGTTTAATGATTTTTTAAAATTTTGCTGTCATTGTTGTGGGTTAGTGACGTCATAATTTTTCCCCCGAATAGCACAACTACACCAATGGATTGGTTTTTGTTCAAAGTTTTAACTTTCTAGCATAAATACACTAGAGCTACGATGATAACAGACACACACCAACTTCGTGAATACCACTCAAGGGGCCATAGAACGCCTGAAACAGATAATTCCGTTGACATCCCAGTTTCGGATTTTTTCCAAATACAAAACTTTTTCTCTATATACTAAAGACCAAATAAGTAAAAAACTTGATGTGCGTCTTATTTTTCTATTTTCAAAATATATATAATATATTATATATATATATATATATATATATATATATATATATATATATATATATATATATATATATAATATATATATATATATATATAATACTGGATTTTAAATATAGTACTTTTAGTCATTTTAGTAATGTCATACATATTTCAGAAACAATTGCCTTTGTCACCTCCCTAACATCTCGCTTATAAGCCAAATTTCGTTTCGATTAAATTCAATTGTTATCGAGCGCGATACGTAAATTAAAAAATCTTGCATACATACTTATAAATGTATATAATTAAAAAAAACATTTTTTTTGTAAACCAAGAGGCTAAGTGAAGACAATTCCCCCACCACGAACAATTTTCCGTTATTTAAACATAACGTCATTTTCTAATACATACACAACAAATATAATATTATATATATATATATATATATATATATATATATATATATATATATTAATATATTATATATTATTATATATATATATATTATATATATATATATATATATATATTATATATATATATATATATATATATATATATATATATATATATATATATATATATATATAATATACATACATATATATATACATATATAATATATATATATAATATATATTATATATTATATATATATATATATATATATATACCAAAAAGCTAGGGGTCCGATAAGTACCACTTATTTACCATAGGATTGGGTCCGCGGGGCTCCAAAGTTTGCGTATCCCTACCGTATTTCATATTAATAACCCTTTTAAAATGAGTATAAATCTACTGGCAGGAAATAAAGTGGTAATAAGTTTGAAGCCGAAGTATAATTAGTATTCACAACTGGTCTTTATATTGTTGATAGGTAGCTTGAGTCCACGAGGTCTGTGAACGTGTTATCGAGTTTCCTTTGAAGTATGAATAGACTCACAGTGGTCAAATCGTGCATAAAGAAGTTCACTCACCTAAAACCCAGTAATGAATTCAATAGCAATACAGACGTGTAAACCCAGGGTGGCCTTATACCATCATCAAACTTTTTCAGTGAACAAAAAATCAATATTTTTTTATACATTATTAACACAAGTCACTTTAACCAGTATGAGCAATATGTCAAATACATTTATTGTAGACAATAATCAAGTCTAAGTAGACAATAATAAGAGGTTCGACGTGTCGGGTGCTCCTATCGTCGTATGAATCTTATCAGTCGTACTTATACTGATCAAATATTGAAGCTTTGTTATAATCAATAAAGTTAAAAAAAAACTCGCTTTGCTCGTCCTCAGCTATACATGCCGTTAAATTTATACTGCAACACGATTTCGGACTCGTTTCGGTCGTCCTCAGATAGTAAATAACTTTTTTTCATTCCCAGTAGTCATTTATCCAGGTACTGACCACGCTCGATGCTGGTTAACTTGTATAATCCACCAAAAATCATAGATAAATTTGTTACCCTTGTACTTGTTGTACTTTGTATTGTACTTGATACAGGGATACACTTGTACCAAATTTCAACCAAATTGGAAAATTTTTCGATTTTCTACAATTTTTTAAAAAACGTACACAAGTCTTTCGATAAAAATAATCTAATGATAATGAGATGAAACTTAGCACATATGTTAGTCTTACACAGAACTACTTGCGTGCCAAATTTCAATCGGATCGTTTGAACATTTTTCAACACGGAACATTTTTCTAGCATAAATACAGTGGGCGCTACGATGATAACAGACACACACATGCAGACAGACAACATTGCGAAAACCACTCAGGAGGTCATAAAACGCCTGAAACGGATAATTCCAGTGACATCCCGGTTTCGGGTTTTTTAATGAACACAATACTTTTGGAAGAGTAAAAAGTTAAATATGTTTAGTACAGGTACCCCATGCACAAAGTATCTACGTACTTTATTATACTTAAAATAATCGTCATCAGAGGAGTGAAGGTGTTAGCTTTTAATACTGACGACGGTGTTGGCTACATAGACTGTGATCTCAATATTTTTCTTTTGCTCACCTTCAATGCAAAGCTCCAATAGCTACATTATCTTATATTTGAATGCAAAGCTGCACTGTGGCCGGGGAGGTTTATTAGTCCAGCAAGGCTGTACATAATCTTAACTTTTGTGTGACGCCTCAACACTCGCCTCGATAGAGACCCAATCTCCGATGAGTAAAGATCTGTAATGGTTAATTCTTGAAGATTCAACGTTTATGGAGCTTAATACTGGTAGTAGGGCTGCAATAACGAACATTAATGAATTTAAACAGATTTTAACCAAAAACTTCAAATGAAACCTATAGTACTAAATTTAAAAGTGGGCATAGTTCAGTTCCGCCACAAAATCCTTTTGAATCCCTAACCCTCAAGATTATATAACCGGCTACAGTCTGCAAATTTCTTAATACTTTTTTCAGTATAGTCCAGTCCCGTCACGAAAAATTAGCCTAATTTTATTAGACAGCTTCCTTGTTAGTATAGCTTCCAGTAGTATTAGTATTAGCAAGCAAATATTTGTTTCTGCAATTTTTGTACCATAATAGTTTTTTGCACTAATTCTATACTTATAAGAAAACAGATATAAATAAACAGAGAATATAATTAACATCATATCTACATAGTTTTATAACAAATAATTAGCATAATTTAAGTGTTGAAACAATTCATTAAAATATCTAGGTAACTGGTCAATTGATTACAGACAATAATAATAATTTTTTTGTAAAAAAAACTATTAATTCAAAACATTTTTTCACTACAGTTAAACAGTATATGTTAACAGTTTAAAGCTTCAGATAATATATTTACATATCAAGCTTTAGAGAGCTACAACATATAAAAATAATTGTTTTTTATAATTATATAATTAGTTCGGAGCCAAATAGCCAAATATGCACGCATGTATATATATATATATATATATATATATATATTATATATATATATATATTATATATATATATATATATATATTATATATATGAGTGTGTGCCATTAGGATATCTCTAACTCTACTCTAATTAGCCTATTATCCTAATCAGACTATACTATATGGCACCAAATATGCCACGGCGAACCTCGCCGTCAATTATAATCAATATTAACACATATTAAACAGAAAATAAGTAACAATTTTTATACTAATATTATGTAATTAACAATATTTTTATCACACATATTATCAATAAACTGTTTTAATTAGATATATTAAGTTATTAACAACTTTTAAAATGGACATTAATATAGTTATAATTGCGTCAGAAACTACTGACCTGAATATTAAAAGAAATGTAGTGAAGTTAGTTAAATCCATTTTAGTTAAATTTTGGTTTTACTTTAATACAGGTACATATTTTATATTACAAACTAAAAACACAGTGTAACATTTGATACAATCGAGTTTTGCTAAAGATTGGCAACTATGCTTGGCAAAACTCGGTACAAAAAAACAATTTGGTTGTGCGAGAGACACCATGGAAATGTAGCAAACAAATTGCTATGGTGCATCTGGGAACTGTTCGATCATTTGAGATTCGTCATTATTGTTGGTCATTATTTGGTTATTGTTCGTCTTATTATGACATGTCCCACTCTGTTTCGTTACATGAGTTTTGTTACTCTGTTTCTAATCATCGCGGACACCGACAGAGCCTGACTCACTCTGAACTTTATGGATGGTTGGATGGATTATATACGATACGATATTTATATTTCCTAGGTGTTTCTTGCATAATTGTCAACTATTAAGTTTTTGGAAAACTCGGTAGTATCAAATGATAAATGTTTAATTTAATAAGGATGATGGCAGTGAGAGAGGACTGCTTAACTTTGATAAAGACATCACCTTATATTCTACGTAATTTAAATTGAATTGTGTGGGTACAGGCTCTGTCAGGCGTTTTATTACAGGTTAAGGTCAAATTAAATCACTCAATTTCTAACATCTTGCAGTAGCATATCTTTCCTTATTAATGTTTGGCAGGTTGAAAACTAATAATATATTTTTATATTACTGTAGCAATGTGAGCCAATTACTTTTGTAAAAAATGTTAGCTTCTTATAATCTTAAAAAACTTATAAATAATTTCAGAACAGCCATGAACAACACAATGGACTGGATAGAGTACCTGGTATTTAGTTTTATGCTACTGTTGTCAGCTATTATAGGAATATTCTCTATGTGCCGCAAAGGAGGTCAGAAAACGGTGGATGAATACTACTTGGGAAACAGAAAGATGTCTATTTACCCTGTCGCTATGTCACTTGTAGCCAGGTAAGTCATCGAATATTACTTAGAATTCAGACAAATGTCTATTTACCCCGTCGCTATGTCACTTGTAGCCAGGTAAGTCATCGAATACTACTTAGAATTCAGACAAATGTCTATTTACCCTGTCGCTATGTCACTTGTAGCCGTAAGTTATAGAATACTACTTAAATTCAGACAAATGTCTATTTACCCCGTCGCTATGTCACCTCATACTACTTAGATTAGACAAATGTCTATTTACCCTGTCGCTATAGCCAGGTAAGTCATGGAATACTACTTCATTCAGACAAATGTCTATTTACCTGTCGCTATGTCACTTGTAGCCAGGTAAGTCATGGAATACTACTTAGAATTTAGACAAATGTCTATTTACCCTGTCGCTATGTCACTTGTAGCCAGGTAAGTCATGGAATACTACTTAGAATTCAGACAAATGTCTATTTACCCTGTCGCTATGTCACTTGTAGCCAGGTAAGTCATGGAATACTACTTAACATTCAGACAAATGTCTATTTACCTGTCGCCATGTCACTTGTAGCCAGGTAAGCATCGAATTCTACTTAACATTCACAAATGTCTATTTACCCTGTCGCTATGTCACTTGTAGCCAGGTAAGTCATGGAATACTACTTAGAATTAGACATGTCTATTTTACCCTGTCGCTATGTCACTTGTAGCCAGGTAAGTCATGGAATATTACTTAACATTCAGACAAATGTCTATTTACCCTGTCGCTATGTCACTTGTAGCCAGGTAAGCATCGAATTCTACTTAACATTCAGACAAATGTCTATTTACCCCGTCGCCATGTCACTTGTAGCCAGGTAAGCATCGAATTCTACTTAACATTCAGACAAATGTCTATTTACCCTGTCGCTATGTCACTTGTAGCCAGGTAAGCATCGAATTCTACTTAACATTCAGACAAATGTCTATTTACCCCGTCGCCATGTCACTTGTAGCCAGGTAAGCATCGAATTCTACTTAACATTCAGACAAATGTCTATTTACCCTGTCGCTATGTCACTTGTAGCCAGGTAAGCATCGAATTCTACTTAACATTCAGACAAATGTCTATTTACCCCGTCGCATGTCACTTGTAGCCAGGTAAGCATCGAATTCTACTTAACATTCAGCAAATGTCTATTTACCCTGTCGCTATGTCACTTGTAGCCAGGTAAGCATCGAATTCTACTTAACATTCAGACAAATGTCTATTTACCCTGTCGCCATGTCACTTGTAGCCAGGTAAGCATCGAATTCTACTTAACATTTAGACAAATGTCTATTTACCCTGTCGCTATGTCACTTGTGCCAGGTAGTCATGGAATACTACTTAGTCTATTTACCCTGTCGCTATGTCACTTGTAGCCAGGAGTCATGGAATCTACTTAACATCAGCAAATGTCTATTTACCCTGTCGCTATGTCACTTGTAGCCAGGTAAGTCATGGAATACTACTTAGAATTCAGACAAATGTCTATTTACCCTGTCGCTATGTCACTTGTAGCCAGGTAAGTCATGGAATACTACTTAACATTCAGACAAATGTCTATTTACCCTGTCGCTATGTCACTTGTAGCCAGGTAGCATCGAATTCTACTTAACATTCAGACAAATGTCTATTTACCAGTCAGACAAATGTCTATTTACCCTGTCGCTATGTAGCCGAATACTACTTACATTCAGACAAATGTCTAACCCTGTCGCTATGTCACTTGTAGCCAGGTAAGTCATGGAATACTACTTAACATTCAGACAAATGTCTATTTACCCTGTCGCTATGTCACTTGTAGCCAGGTAAGTCATGGAATATTACTTAACATTCAGACAAATGTCTATTTACCCTGTCGCTATGTCACTTGTAGCCAGGTAAGTCATGGAATACTTAACATTCAGACAAATGTCTATTTACCCGTCGCTATGTCACTTGTAGCCAGGTAAGTCATGGAATACTACTTAACATTCAGACAAATGTCTATTTACCCTGTCGCTATGTCACTTGTAGCCAGGTAAGTCATGAATACTACTTAACATTCAGACAAATGTCTATTTACCCTCGCTATGTCACTTGTAGCCAGGTAAGCATCGATACTACTTAAACATTCAGACAAATGTCTATTTATCGCCATGTCACTTGTAGCCAGGTAAGTCATGGAATACTACTTAACATTCAGACAAATGTCTATTTACCCTGTCGCTATGTCACTTGTAGCCAGGTAAGCATCGAATACTACTTAACATTCAGACAAATGTCTATTTACCCCGTCGCCATGTCACTTGTAGCCAGGTAAGTCATGGAATACTACTTAACATTCAGACAAATGTCTATTTACCCTGTCGCTATGTCACTTGTAGCCAGGTAAGTCATGGAATACTACTTAACATTCAGACAAATGTCTATTTACCCTGTCGCTATGTCACTTGTAGCCAGGTAAGTCATGGAATATTACTTAACATTCAGACAAATGTCTATTTACCTGTCGCGTCGCATCGACTACTTAATTCAGACCTATTTATGTCACTTGTAGCCAGGTAAGTCTGGAATACTACTTAACATTCAGACAATGTCTATTTACCCTGTCGTATGTCACCTTGTAGCCAGGTAAGTCATGGAATACTACTTAAATTCAGACAAATGTCTATTTACCCTGTCGCTATGTCACTTGTAGCCAGGTAAGTCATGGAATACTACTTATTCAGACAAATGTCCCTGTCGCTATGTCACTTGTAGCCAGGTAAGTCATGGAATATTACTTAACATTCAGACAAATGTCTATTTACCCTGTCGCTATGTCACTTGTAGCCAGGTAAGCATCGAATACTACTTAACATTCAGACAAATGTCTATTTACCCGTCGCCATGTCACCCTCATGGTCAGACAATGTCTATTACCCTGTCGCTATGTTACTTGTAGCCAGGTAAGTCATCGAATATACTTAACATTCAGACAATGTCTATTTACCCTGTCGCTATGTCACTTGTAGCCAGGTAAGTCATGGAATACTACTTAATTCAGACAAATGTCTATTTACCCTGTCGCTATGTCACTTGTAGCCAGGTAAGTCATGGAATATTACTTACATTCAGACAAATGTCTTTTACCTGCCACTATGACACTTTTTGCTAGGTAAGTTATAGAATGATAGTTAATCAGAAAAATGTCTATTTACATGATACTTGTAGCCAGGTAAGTCATCGAATATTACTTAACATTCAGATAAATGTCTATTTACCCTGCCACTATGACACTTGTTGTTAGGTAAGTTATAGAATGATAGTTAGAATTCAGAAAAATGTCTATTTACCCTACCACTATGACACTTGTTGTTAGGTAAGTTATAGAATGATAGTTAGAATTCAGAAAAATGTCTATTTACCCTGCCACTATGACACTTGTTGCTAGGTAAGTTATAGAATGATAGTTAGAATTCAGAAAAATGTATATTTACCCCATTGCCTTGGCCCTTGCTGCCAGATATGATAGGAACTAGTAAATGGGAAACAGACAAATGTCTATTAGTACAGCACCATGTATCTTGTAGCCAGCTTTGATATGAAATCTATCCTATCGCCAAGTTTATTTACCCTGCCTATTGTCTTTTGTGGTCGGGTATAATGTGGAATACTACTTGAAGAATAGATAAATTGTTTGGCATTATAACATTTAAATGTTTTTAAACAATTGTTTTTTGTAATTTTATAAGAACTAAATATTTTTTTATACTATCCAAATTATTTTATCACTAAATATAATTACATGTTTTAGTGTTTATGGACACAAACGAGAACCACATCTATGCTTTTTACATTAAATGGTTAATAGATAAGAATTTATTTCTTTTATACGTTTTAATACTTGCAAACTATTAAAATACATAGTAAAAGACTTACATAAAATGCTAAGTAAAATTTATATAAGGCATAAACTATATTCATGGTAAAAGCATATAGTAGGTTTGTGCCATGCCTGGCAGAGTATTTTTAAATAATCATTTTCTAATTTTATAAATTAACATTGTGTTACAATGATTGATAGAAGAAATTCTATTTTAGCACTATATCAGGGCTAACAATGCTTGGGTTACCATCAGAAGTGTACTACAACGGAGCACAAATTACTTGGTACATCATGATGGACCTTTTTGCTCCCATAGTGAACATATTCCTCTTCCAACCTGTCTTCTACAATCTGAAATACATATCTGTCTACGAGGTAAATAATTCCAGACAGCTTTTTATAATACATTATTTTTAATTAATATTCTTAAAGTGCAATATACATTTAAGTAATTTTTATCTTTAAATTTATAAACGTGGGTATACGTCAAGATGTAAGAAATTTATAAGGTGATTCAATTCGATATAAACAAACCAAACGCATTCGAAGGTTATAACCTGACTAAATTATGAATGACATGTGACGTCATTGCAGGAATTAGTATAGGCGCTTAACATTAAAAATTTACTATTTATTCCTGCAATGACGTCAATTCCGGACTATAACCTAACATGTCATAAACAAAATCTATGTTGCACACTTTGACAGGTTGATATTTATTTAATTAGATGAAAATATATCCGGCTGGTTCGCTTCAGCGAGAATTGAATTTTATTGTACTTTACAGTTATCTATAAAACTGTTGATTGATTTACCCTCGTATTACTTGTAATTAAAATCTAAAAAAAACAAAACATTTTCACGTTGACTGTCAGTATAGTTCAGGTCTAGTGAGTAAATAATTAATTATCGTTAATGAACATTTTTACGATTTTTTCTATCGTTTAAATTTATAAGGTGATTCAATTCGATGTAAACAAACCAAACGCATTCGAAGGTTATAACCTGACTAAATTATGAATGACATGTGACGTCATTGCAGGAATTAGTATAGGCGCTTAACATTAAAAATTTACTATTTATTCCTGCAATGACGTCAATTCCGGACTATAACCTAACATGTCATAAACAAAATTTGATTTCTTATATAATGCTGCTTAACTTTTATGATACAATAAAAATCATGGATATACTTGTTGTGTTTCAACAAAGCTTGATGTACTTATTTATTACGTAAAGGTATATACTTTTACAATTTTAAAAAACGTACACAAGTCATTAAAAAAAATTAAACTAATGCTGATAATGAGATGAAACTTAGCAGGTGTGTAAGCCTTAAACTTACACTTATACTTATGGCTACATGCCTGGCAAATCTCAAATTGATCGCAAAGTTTTTCCGCGTTTTATGATTTTTCTAAATTTTGACTTCCATTATTAGTGGTTCATGACGTCATAAAATAATCATTTTCCGAATAGAACAACTACTCCTATTGATGTTTGCACAAAGTTTCACAACTCTTATATAAATACACTGGGAGCTACGATGATAACAGACACACACTGACTGACAACTTTGTGAAAACCTGAATCTGATAATTCAGTTGATTATCATTAGTGAAGTATCATCACAATACTTTTCCTATATACCTACGGTATAAATAAGGAAAAGTAAAAATATAAGATAATGGTGCTTGATGATCAAGGTCAGTTCATAGCGCAATTACCAAGATTATTTGAAGCACTGCCCTAATTTTCAAGTTCTGGAACCACAACTATTGTGTTGTTCTGTATAGTTACCATCTGCTAATAATTATTAAATCTGTTTCAGTATTTAGAGAAAAGGTTTGATCACAGAGTGAGATTACTTGCTTCAGCACTATATGCTACGTCATTAGTGAGTATTATTACTCCCGTTGCAATACCCAGAAGAGGGGTTTAAAATCGAAGTGAAACAAGACACTGCTTTCATTATTTAAGAAAATTGGTTATTTTTACGATATAGAATGTTGTCTTATGAAGGTGAAACATTTATTTTACGTGTGAAAATACTTATAGGAACCGAAGCAATAAACAGTTTTATTCGTCAGTTAATGATGTATGGAAGGTCTTCTGATGGTAAAGCCTTAACAACTTTATTAAAAGTAGATGGTTTGATGATAATAAGAGAGAAGAGGAGAAGTGATTGTACATTTAGATGAGTACATATTATTTGGAGGAGGGCGATTTCAGGTTTGCTTAGTAGGATTAACAGCGAAGCCAACTATTACAGAGGTTGTATTTATCGCAAGTTGAAGAATTAGCAACCGTCGATACTTGCTTTTAGATATAAATAACTCTGGACCTGTTTTGGCTAAACGCTATCATCAGCAGGTGGGGCAACACTTGAGCTCTAAACTAATAAAGTTATATCAGTCAGTAACGTCTAGCCTAAATGAGCACGACAAGCCCTCTGAAGATAAGGAAGGGAATAGGAGAGGATTTTTTGGAAACCCATAACACCGGTACTCATCATAATAAAAGACACAAAGCATTATAACGTCAAATGACTTACTCGCACACCTTGACTCCTCAGAGTCACGGCCTTGACTCAGTACACATTTCCTAAATAAACCCTCTCCTACTGCTATCTGCAGAGAACTCTTCGCGCTCATTGTGATTAGAAGTTTTTCACTGATATAACTTGAAAAACCGCCATTCCAATCTATTTTGACTAATCTTTCATAGTCCCACAAGCTTATGACGGCGTTAAGCCGAAACTGGCCCAAGGATATTCATATCCAGCAGCAAGTATTGACGGTAGCTGATTTTTTAATAGCTAACTATGTCGGGTCTCTGTATAGTTACTACAACTACTTCATCACGTGATAGTTAATCGATACCTATTTAGATTAAATAGACTAAATATTTACTATTTTCCAGATGTTATTTTTACCACTTGTAATTTACGGAGCAGCTTTAGCCGTTAATCAAGGTAAGAAGATAATTTCACATCGATATTATTGTTTGTTTGTTTATTCAGAATTAACATCAAATACTCAGACTTCATTCCTCAGAAAATTGTTTATTAAGGAAATGAAATTCACCATTAACCTAAAATGGTGAATACCAATTCCATAACTTAAAAATAATCCTGTAATAAAGTAGTCATCCAAATGTTCTTAGGTATAATAACTATTGTGATTCATCAGGATTTCTGCAAGTATTGATATCAACATTGTTCCACATACCCCAGCGTATCGATTACTGGTTGTTGATATTGTAAATGGATAAGGCCGCATGAAGCTATATCCCCGTATATCGGGAGGAGCAGCTGATATCATAATTATATGTTAGATTAGATAGTGGAGTTAACACGCTTTGATTTGTTACACAACTAGACGTATTGCAGTATAAATTTAGCGCATTGTATATTCTGAGGACGAACGAAGCGAGTCAGAAAAGGGAGGATGAGCGTATATCAAATCCGATGTTTTAAAGAAAAGTTCTGAGGTACCCCGTACCCGATTTTTTAATTATTGAAACCAATTATAAATACCTAGAACTTGCAATTAATATGACTATTAATTAACTGTTAATACTAGGTATTATCAACACTTTAATTGTTAAAACCTGGTATTAACAATTAATATGAATATTAATTAATTGTTAATACTACGTAAATACATATTAACTTAATAACCTACTGTATTGAAGGTTAAGTTATGATAATTCATACTGTAAAATTAATGCATTACCTTAATATCACATTATTATCACATCAAGAGAAGAAAAATTAAAAAACTAAATGAACAAAATAAAATTTACTCTGTCAGAGTTTAAAAAATGGGTTTTTTCAGTTTCAGGAATCAGCTTCAACATCATATCTCCAGTAGTCTGTTTAGTCTGTATCTTTTACACATCAGTGGTGAGTTTTAAAACTAGACCTTAGTAAAAAGTTAAGATTAAATAAAATTTAATGCTGGGACAAAGGATTATACAATTTAAATAATCATTTAAATATATTTAAGTATCAATGAATCAGGTACCGTCGATACTTGCTGTTGTATATGAATATCCCTGGACCGGTTTCGGCATAACACCATCATCAGCAGGCGGGGCAACACTCGAGCTCTCAACTAATAAAGTTATATCAGTGATTATTAACTTCTAGACTCACCAACACTTCAAGTGTTGGTGCACCAACACTTAAAGCTCTTCCGAAAATTCATAAAAAACCTAACATAACAATCAGACCTGTAAATAACTATAGACCTTCACCAGCATACAAAACATCTAAAGAACTCGCCTCACTAACAAAAGAACTTGCACAATTACAAGACAAACACACGCTCAAAAACAGCCACGAACTCACCACATTAACAAATAATCTAATACTATCACCCAACAGCGAATTAATTTCACTTGACATAACTAATCTCTACACCTCCATACCAGTCAACGAAACACTGATAATATTAAAAGAAAACATGTTACTCAAGCATTATCCAAAACTCGTTACACAAATTATCAACTTATTACGCGTTACACTAAAACAAAACTATATCACTTTCAACAACGATATATATGTTGCGACAGACGGTTTGGGAATGGGTCATCCAACTTCTGCTGTAATGTATGAAGTATTCTTACAATCTCTTGAAGATGTATTTATACCAAAGATTACAGAGATGTTTAAGCTGATCTGTTACAAACGCTATGTCGACGATATATTTATCGTCGTTGATTCTGAAGTAGATAAAACCAATAACCTTTTAACCTTCATGAACACAGTACATCTAAAAATACAATTTACATTAGAAAAAGAAACAGACGGACAACTTAACTACATGGACTTGACAATAACGCGAAAGCATCACAAACTAGACTTTAGCATATACAGGAAACCAACAGCAACCGACCACACAATACACGCAACTTCAAACCACCCAATGCAACACAAACTAGCAGTTTACAGATCCATGATACATAGACTTCACAACATACCTATGACACCTGACAACTGCAAAAAAGAACTTAATACGATGTACGACTTAGCAGACAGGAACGGATACACTAGGACCGACATCGACAAACTAATCTCACAATACAAACGGAAAAACGGCTCTGCCAACATCACAACAGACGAGACAAATACTAACAGACAATGGACAGCTTTAACTTACGTAGGGAAAGAAACTTACAGACTTGCAAACTTCTTAAATAAACAAAACTTAACAACAGCATTTAAAACAAACAATAGGTTTTTTTGTTTTTTAATAGGTAACAAATTAACACTTAACACCAATAACCCAAATAACAAATTTATATAACCAAAGTGGAGTTAACAAGATAACTTGCAGAGATTGCCAACAAAATGATATAGGTAGAACATATCGTAAGTCTGCATTAAATCAATTTTTATACTTTTACCTTGACGATTTTGATCCTAGGGAGGTCTAAAAGCAGTTGTTTGGTCTGACGCTCTCCAGTCCTCAGTCATGATGTTCGCTGTACTCACTGTGGTCTCAACTGGTGTTTATAAAGTCGGAGGAATAGGAAGTGTTTTCACTAAGGCTTATCATGGATCACGACTTAATTACTTTGAAAAGTAAGTTAATTATAAGTTACACAATATAATTAACCCTTTAGACCTAATATATAATTTGTCAATGAAGTTCTGCAGAGTTTTAAAACCTCGACGTGAGGTCTGCTTTATAGAATGAAAAAAGAACTTCGATTGATAAACTCTATATTTAGTAAAGAGTGAGATTCACTTTCAATTCGTTCTATTTAATGTTTCTAATTGGGAGTCATCCGCTTATTGGGACATAAAATAATTATTCAGCTTTGGTCAAAACTGAGCACCATGTCATTTATCCAATTACGATTTGTCATTATTAATAGACCCGTTGTAGTTCTTACGATAAAACTATGGTTAAATCTATGTAAATATTAATTTTTCTTTCTGTTTTATTGAGAAATGAGATTTCCCTTAAGAATTTATAACCTTTAATTAAGAATAATATTAATTAAATAAGAAAAATAGTTAATAATTTAACAGAAATAAAATAGTGCATATATTACTAACATTTTTTACGTAATCTAAAATTGAATTAAAATAAAAAAATAATAAATAAATTATATTTGTACAGTAAAGCAACAGCTTATAAATGAAAATGCGAATTAAAAGTTGTCACAACAACGCCTGACTAGACTTCAGTCAGCCGTAGTTGATCAATATCCTCTCTAGGGACATTGATTTTCAGTATTATTCTTGAAGATGAAAATATTTATATTTTTTTTGCTTTTGATCTATTAAATGGCTATTCTATTCTATTCCGTCATGATTCATAGAACCGTTATACCAAAACGGTTTCAGTGTACTATTTAGTCAGACATGTTCAGTTGGGTGCTCTAAGTTAAACGGTACATAATTCCACATTTCTACATAACCACGAGAATGTACCCCCCACAAAAAAAAACTAGGCTCATCATCAATTATAGTGTATCCTCTCTAATAATCATCAATAAAAAAATCCTCTCTTTAAAAAAATTAATTCTACTTTCTAGTCCTTCTAACTTCATTAAAATTGTTGACACTATTTATTTATTTCAGCATGGATATAGATCCAACGATAAGATTATCATTTTGGTCAGCTACGATAGGACAAGCATTTAGTTGGATGTGGGACATAACCAATCCAATTATGGTTCAACGATACTTGTCTTTACCAACATTAAACGACGCTAGAATGTAAATAACGATACATTTTTCATATATAATAAGAAATTTGCATAGCAGAAACAAAAATAACTATTTTATCAAGATCTTAACTGGTTCACTCTCTACATTTAACAAACACGCATGGCTGTTGTATCTTTGTTGCTGTGTTGTGTATTGTTGTTGCTGATTTTTAAACATCAGCAACAATATTTATAAATATTGTTTGTAAGTATCCAGTAAGAAGGTAGACATATAAACATGACCTATGCGCGTCAGCAGCTTTTTTACCGAAATATTAATGAGTAGAACTAGTCTTAGTAAGACAAGACATCTCTTCGGTATTTACTAATAAAGGGGTTTGCTTGTTCACTAAAGAATTTATCTCTATTAACGAATCCTAGTTTTGAAATAAAGAATTTACTGCTTCAATACATTTATGGTCCAACAGTGATAAACAAAATCTAGGATCCTTAGACCTTGCCGATAAAACGTGCATTCAGGACGTACATTATAAATTATGAGCAAATATCTCTTTTAACTACTCCAACCACATTAAGATCAGTATAGAATCGATTTAGAACTGCCCTTATCTCAAAAAAATTGTATGACTCTAATCCAAATACATGATCCTAATTACATTGATTGTCAGTTCTACCTGTTTCAGGAATGTTGAGTGATGCTATCTTTAATGTAACTTAGATTGTTGGTTTAGAATTTCTATCGTTATTTTTATTCTTCCAGAACTCAATGCTTACAATATCTTGGATACGTAACGTTTTATTCGTTGAGTGGTTTTACTGGACTTGTTATGTATGCCTATTATCAGAACTGCGATCCTCTTCAGTCAAAGGTAAGATACTGATGAAGAATGTGATGATGAGATTATGGTCAAATCTACAGACACGTTGCGACATGATACTTTACTAATAAGTATTATGTTCAGAATTAAAATTGTTAACATGAATTTTAAGTCATGCCGGACTTCATTGACTAAATTGTTGATGTAAGGAGACGTAAAAGTAAATAGTAAATCAGCGGCTTAGTAGGGTTTATTATAGGGTTACAATACGTGATGAAACAAAAGGTTAAAATACAAGTGGACTTAAGAGCAACACTCATTATAAAAGCCAAAAGGTACTAGTTTTAACGTTGAAACATATTTTCACCATTAACAACAACAACTACTGATAACTAAACTATCACAGCTTTGGTAGTGCACCTTCACACCAGGCTCGTAGCCAGCCAAAAGTTGTAGGAGGAGCGAAATCGGTTCCATTCCGGAGAAGGTGTTCCACAGTAGATGTTTCACAAACTACTTTGTCTGGGAGGGACATTCTTCCAGGGTGGCCGACACCCCCCCCCCCCTACTACCCCCTGACTACGAACCTGTTTCACACTTTCACACTAAGACAATAAAGGATAACTGAAATGAAGAAACTGGGATTCGATTGAAATTACAATACACCGATTGTCGTAAATTCAACGTGAATTTGAAATCTCACACTCCAATGTTGAATAGATGTAAACTATATAATTTTATGAGGAAGTGGTCAGATAGGTAAAGAAAACACAAAATTTGAGCTTTCGGCCGTAAATTAGGCCTTCATCAGAAGTAGTTTTTTTTTACCTATCTGACCACTTCCTCATAAAATTATATAGTTTAAATAGTTTGGTCAATAATTTTATATTAATTTTGTGTTGAATAGATGTGTTGGTGACTTAAAAATTCTGTTATTTGAAAACCTCCAATTATAATGTCGATTTTGTAAATGTGTGTATTTGAACAATTGAAAATAAAAATCCAAAGGTTATTATTTTTCAGAAAATTTCTAGAAAAGACCAGATTCTCCCATACTTTGTTCTGGACATAGCAGGACATCTGAAAGGTTTGTCAGGCCTTTTCATGGCAGGAATAGTATGTGCTTCTCTTAGGTAACAGCCTTCATTATTTAATACAAACATAATATAAGATGTTATATTAGAAACCACTGAATATATTTAATCTTTTGTTGGAGTAGAGACATTACAAAATACGCTAAATAAAGTATATCAAATAGTTCCATTTATTTATTGGGAAATTTCCAAAAGAAGTTTTGAGAGAAATATGTATGTGAACAAAATTTAATTCTTAATTTAAAATTTCAAGAAAGATAAAAACAAACTAAGATGTTGCTCCGCCAAAAGATTTAGGTTCAAGTCTTCACCAGGATAATTCCATGAAAGTGTTAATCAATCCAATGTAACCGCTTCAATGTAGATGATGAATCAAACGTTTTACTGCCACTGTGGATGGCATCATCGGCATAAAAGACAACATAGATAAATAGTAATCTAGAGTACTGAACTGTTAAGTTTTGTACAGCATAATCTGCTTGACAATTTCGAGGAAGTCTAGATAGTTTTTATCGAATACCAATCAAATTCTTCGCACACTACTTCTTTAACGTAGCCTAGGAGTATTGATCAAATTACTTCAGGCCCATTTGAATAACTATAAAGTCCTTTGATGTCCTGAAAGACTTTAATGAACATGTTAGTAGATTTTGAAAAAAAATTCTTCTCAGCCAACTGATCAATAAACCAAATTATTTTTGAAAAAACATCTAGCAAAGGAATATGCTATGCTGTCCCAATTATTTTTGTTTTCCTAATTACTAGACCCAATCTGAGCAACCCAACATATTAAAGGAATTTTCGCCACTTTGTAATCTTATTTTATTTTCAGCACTTTGTCATCAGGATTGAACGCTGTCTCGGGTACGATATACGAAGACTTTATAGAGCCCGTCATAGGCAAGAAAACGCAAAGAACAGCCAGTAGCTTAATGAAAATTATAACTGTCGTTGTCGGGCTTATTTGCGTCATGATCGCCAGCGTCATTGACAGACTTGGCACAATTGTCGATGTAATTATTTTTAAATGTTTATCTATTTTAACGTATGAACGATGTTTGGGATTTCGAAACCACTCCACAATAAGCCCGGAGAAGATTGGTTGTGCGTTTTGGAAACGCTTGCTTGAACAGGGAAGGTGACTATTAAGATATCAGGTTATAAACACACTTTTACAAATATAGATGATATATTTCCTATTTATTTATTATATTATTTATCATATTTGTTTAAATTATTTCAAAATCAATATTCTTACTACACACTTTATCTCAACTACGCAAAACCGTGCGCTTTGTTTTTTATATTTCGTTCATTTTAATTGAGAAACAAATTAGATAAATTGAACCTATCTTAAAAGTAAGACTTTAACGTCAATGTTTAAAATATTTAACAATGGTAGCGCCATAACTTAATAAGTGTTTGTTATGTTACTCCTGAAGCTTACAAGTTGTTCTTAAGGTCAGGAATGTATTTCTTTTGTAATTCATTCTAGATAGCTGCATCCGTAAATGGAGTTACAGGTGGAACAATATTTGGATTATTTATCATGGGAGTGCTGATGCCAAAGGTCAATACGAAGGTAATTTGACTTTCATTAAACTCTCGAGCATAAATTATTAATTCAAATGTTTTTACGTCGCTTCGTTTCGAGAGCAGTCGAGTCTCCTAGGATCTAAAGAAGAGCGAAAATTAATTGTGGCACTGAGTAAGCGAGCTTTACAACAACTGGGACAGATTTAGCAGCATAAACAGGATCTAAAATTAACAGCCTCTTGTTTTCTTCACCCGAAAGATATTTTAGCTGACGTAAATACAGCAAACAGGAGCAGGTTAAGTTAATGAAATACAATGCTATTAAGGTAGCAATAAAATGTTTAACATCTCAAGCAATGTTTTTGAATGCATCCTTGAAAGTTGTCAATTGTCTTATATTGACAATTGTTCATAAAAAATTAAAGACAATTTTTTTCCTATTATAACACAGCTCAGTCTAGAAATATCCCAATATCCAAAATTTAGCCTTAAAATAGACAGAAACTGACTTAAAATTAACATAATCATACTTAAAATCATGACTTACTTTACTAAAGCGCATTGTTTCCAAACCTTTTTCTTAAGAGTTTTATCGAGCATTGTTCCTCTCAATCCATACATTGCTATGCATTTTTTAGGGAGCATTCTATGGAGGATTGATCTCAATAAGTTTCATGATGTGGACAATGATCGGACATAATTTGCTACCAAAATGCCACAACTCTAAACCCGTTTCGATTGAAGGCTGCACCAATCTCACTCAAATAACGATGGCCAAGTAAGATAAAAATTACAAGAAAAGTCACCTATGACTCTCTTTGCCTTTGCCAATCTAAGGTACCAAAGACCGTGACTCTTACCCTTTAAATATAAAGGGTAAAGTCATTAACCCTTTAAATTTGATGTATACTTTTTGGAACTTTACAAATATAAAAACATACAGGTTTGGGTCATACTGATTTAGTCTTCACTGTCCATTTTTTGTTCTAATGCTGTTTGAAATGAAAAAACTTAAGTTTTAATTTTAATTTAATTTTTTAATTATCTTGAACAGATAATTTCTTCTTCTTGTTACCTATAATGTAAAAGAAAATCCTCCACGCAAAATACTAGTTTTATAGGTTAAATTATTTCAATTTCCCTAGAGGTCATCATTAGTGCAAAGTTGTTAAATAAATAAAAGAAAGAAAATTGAGTCAATGAGTTAGCTTTAGATACTAAATTTTAACTTATACCCATTGTTATCATCACGAATAAATAGTTAGATGTTCTTTTTAAGGACTATTTAATATAGATCTACGCTTTATTGAATCTAGGACTGATTGGAGCGTGATGCTTCACATATCCCTTACAAACATTTAAAAATTGCATACTTTTGCATGCAAAGAAATAGCATCTAAGTCCAAGAGGTACCTATTGAAATTGAACCCGATGTGGCCAGATTGCGAGCTTCCATGCTAACCATTACTCTACCGATACTCCCTAATAAAATCGCAGTAAAAAATTTAATGTTTGTTCCAGTGAAACATGCGCTGCAATGGAAGGCTCATTTGCCATCGGATTCCCACTTAATAGAATAACATCATTTTACTATGGAATAATGGGAATACTAATATCTACCTCGTGTGGATTCATCATCAGTTATTTTACCGGGTTTAATCACCCAAGGAATATTGATCAGCAGCTACTTGCGCCAGTTATTAGAAACAAAAGATACGACCCAGTTCGAATGAACGAAATAACTATAGAAAAATAGTTATAATACTTATCCATGACATGATGTAACACATGAGGTGACACCGCGAATAGCATGTATAGACTATAGCAGTGGCGAAATATAGCGTTGATTGCAGACAGAGACTTATAGCAGTGACGTGATAAACGCGGATAGCAGATATAGGCTGATAGCAGTGACGTGATATCGCGCTGATTTGCAAATATTGACTTATAGCGGTGATGTGATATGGCGTGGATAGCAGATACAGAATGATAGCAGTGACCTATTATAGCACAGAAAGGAAACATAGACTTATAGCATAAACTTGATATGTCGCGGATAGCGGATACAGAGCTATATCAGTTACGTGATATAGCGCGGATAGCGGATATAGAGCGATATCAGTTACGTGATATAGCGCGGATAGCGGATAAAGACTGATAGCAATGACGTGATAAACGCGGATAGCAGATTTAGACTGATTGCAGGGACGTGATAAACGCGGATATTAGCGAAGCCACAGCCTTCGTGATTTAGCAGACAAAACAAAGACAAAAATGGTAAGCTTACCCAGAAACCCATAGTAAAATAAGTGCATCTTAACCATCTGTGACGTCTTCTTAAAAAGGTTAAAAGCTTTTCCACATAACATTACTGACACATCACTTCTCATCGGTACTTTAGAAAGAGACATATTTCCGAGGTATGGCTTTCTTTGTATCTTCTTAGCGACAATGGGCCTCATTTCTTAAGCAAGTGTCAGGCCAATTTTTTGATCGAGACGTAATTCAGTACCACTTGACCCCTGCTTACCATCCACATGAAAATCTTGTCGAACGAATAAATGAAGATTTCTAGGAGGGACTCCATCTTCACCTTTTAGATCAAGCACAAAACTCATGAGATATTCACATTCTACAAGTCCTTTATACTATACGAAATAGACAAATCGATTTTACTGAAAAGACCCCCAGGAAAATCTTATTTGGTACTACAATCCAAAGACCTGGCGAATGGGATCTTCCCCAGCAACCTACCGTCGATGACCTGGCTGAGTTTAGAAATCAACGCATTGAGGAAGTTCTTAAGATAACTCTATTAGTAAACGATCTTTAAGAACCTTAGGAACCCCTGTTTCAATAAGGCCTAAACTTTTTCGTTATAACACAAACACTTCAAATGCTAGAGGTGGAACTAAACAATCGTTTATCATCGTTGGACTGGACCATTCAGAATAGTTAGAAGAGCAAGTTCTGAATGTACTCAACATGCTGACTGCCTCCACTCTGCTTCTCCAACCTCTCCCTACCCACTCCTGGAGGAGAAAGACGACTCAGATTAATTTTAATAATTGTATTTAGTTAATAGTTTATTACGTTTAAATTGCAACGCTTAGGTGTGAATATTTAATTGTTTTATGTTAATTTATTTAAATTGTGATTGTTTTAAAGTGAAATAAATTAGTATACTTTGATCAAGTAACTTCTATTGTTTTTCTAAACAGTTTTGACCAAAATGTGAAGGGAAATTGATACCCATCCCTCTGCTTCCCCTGGAAACATGATTAAAACTGCTAAAAATATTTATAGGTTAAAACTTAAAGTGAAGGACCAGTCTGAGTGGAATTGGGAAATGTCTGAATGGTATACACATGCCTTTGAATTTTCAATAAGTCGTCTACAAAACCAACACCACCATTATACTACAAGGCATTACAAGTTATTTTTCATCTCTGCTCTCTACGTAACCTTTACTTCAAGGTCTGTGCAAGGACGCTAGGGAAGATACCAGTGTGTTGTTCTTTAATTTCACCTCACCTCTCATACTAGCAAGCCCCTTCACTTCGGCTTCCCTTACCAGTAGCTACTGAGTCAGGTGTACTCCGTGAATGTCATAGTTGTTGAAGGGACTATTTTTGGATCACCCCTTCCTCTCATCCAATTCTACGCACCAAAATCAGATCTCCCACCGTATCACTTTATTCCTCATAAATAAAATATTAAAATGCACTGGTTTTTGCTAATAATTACTATAAGAACAAAGCTTATTCAAATAATCGCACAGAGTACAAACATCAATTGCAATTAAGCATATTTGTTAAATTAGTCTTATATTAGTTTTACTGCCCGCGGTCATTCATCCAGGCACTGACCTTCCTCGTTATTGTTTAACTTTTATAACCCAACAAACACTGGAGGTACTTTTCGTACCTATTTATGACGTAGAGGGATATATTTATTTATTTATTTTTTATTTTTTTTTTTTATTTATTTATCACCAAAAAAACAGTACAAAATGTTTTTTGTACTGTTTTTTTTTTGTACAATTTGTACAATTTTATCACCAAAAAAAATTGTACAAAATGAAATTGAAATCATATTTCAAACAAAATGTAGAATTTTTAGTAGAAAAGAATATAACTATAATCAAATGTTACCTCTTTAGATATCAGAAGGATACATACCGGAAAGAACCTGAAACAGGAGGAACAAATTATTAGTATGGACGATAACCACATATGTAAAATACATTTACTTCAAATTGACCTAGACGTTCGTCTTACCGTTAATACAAGACCTTAATGATAATATAATAATTAGACCTGTATGATAATAATAATAATAATAAATCTATTCAATAGGAATTATAATAATTTTTCCTCTCTGACTGATAGAGAT
Source organism: Microvelia longipes (assembly GCA_018340805.1). Classification (NCBI taxonomy): domain Eukaryota; kingdom Metazoa; phylum Arthropoda; class Insecta; order Hemiptera; family Veliidae; genus Microvelia; species Microvelia longipes. The sequence goes on from JACMZG010001863.1 coordinate 8,315,333, forward strand.
TTGAAAAAATAATAGCAGTCGATTGGGACTACAAAATATACATTAATTTATAGATCATTTCTTATAATTTACATCTTTTTATTTAATAAATGAAGTTCTACATCCATTTGATTTATGCCAATTAAGCATAAATTTATAAATTTGCTTTATGCAGTTTTATTGCATTCTTTATCTCTTCACTTTTTATTATTGAATTTTCCAACAAAATCAACTTGATCCATTTTTGCCTCTACGTATCAAGAAAC
>JACMZG010001863.1:8320577-8391400 GCA_018340805.1 Microvelia longipes
CATTCAGATAATCATGCTCAGTTCTGGATTTATTCAGCCTGTGCCCCATTGTAACAAGTTTATTATTTTCGATTACTTCTAGTGTCGTGTTTGTGATTAATTTCATTGAATTTATTAAGCTTTATAAATTTTAGTTACGAGAAGATATTATATAGAAAGGTGAATATTTTTAATTTTTCTAAAAATGGGTTTGCAATGATCTCTATATTTAGCACCATGGATAATCCTTATCACTTTATTTTGTTTTAAAAATATTTCTTGGGCTTCAGCATAGCCCCAGAGTATGATTCCGTAGCTCATTACGTTTTAAAAAATTGCATAGTATGCTGTTAAAAGGTAAGTTTCATTTAAATACTTTTTAAAGTTTCTGATGATTTAAATTTTTTATGATAACGTATTTTCTACTTGCATAATGTGGTCTTTCCATGATAATTTGCTGTCTAAGATGAAACTAAGAATTTTATATTGTGGGATAGATAGTTTTTTCTTAAGGAGAAACATATGGCTCCTCATTAAACCACGGTTGATTTTTTTTGTTTCTTAGACTGTTTTATTTTTTTAATAGGAATGCATTCTTCATAACATAGATTCAGAGTTTAGAGGAAACAAGTGACTTGGTCATTGCAATTCCCATCTTTAAACATGATATCCCAGTCTGCAACTGCAAGTTGAAATTAAAATTTTTCCATTTTCTCATTACTAAACAGTCTTATATTACAATATCCAGGATTTGTATCCTTATCATTTGTCCCAACTTGTATCAATATGTCAGCATCATCAGCAATTCGCTCAACTAGTTTATACAATACTTTCTCTGGGAAGTTGCAAAAAACGTTGTCGATACAGTTCGATCCTCTGGTAGGACTATTTACTAGTTTGAACATGTTCAATTCTAGGAACAGGTTTAATATCTACAGTTTCATGATTGGAATAGAGATTAAAGTCACCAAAGAATATAATTTGTTTACCAAGTTTAGCCAGTTTCTTAAGAACTTTACTTAATGTTTCAAAGTAAATATCCTTGCAGCCTTAATCTAACCTATAATTTGCAAATACTATCAAGTTGGAATAAGTAACTTCAATGCCAGAGATTTTACAGTCCAGCTCAATTGATTCAAACTCAGCCACTCTTTTGCATATTATACCTTTACCAGTAAAAATTGCTGTACCACATTGCTGGTAATTACTGTGACAAAAAAAGAGTGAAGTTCAAAATTGTTAAGGTGAATTGAACGAATTTCGTTTCTGTTTGCTAGTGCTCTACTACTAGTAGAGTGTCGATAATTTTTTCATTTAATATATAATTTAATTTGTCCAGTTTATTGTTTATGATTTGCACTCGCGTAATACATACTCAATTTCGAGTAACCCCAATTTCTCTCCTTTATCTTCTCTTGTGTTGGTACTTTTTTCCGAAAAAACCAACTGCTTTTAATTTTAATTAGACACTTGCTGTTGATAATTGGTACGGTTGGACTGTCATCCTGCAAGCAAAAAATCCAGTATAATAACTTTTTCATAAGCTTCTTCACCTATGATGATTTTAAAAGAATACGCGTTGGTTTCAATGACAAGTTTTTCAACTGTTACCTCAGTATCGACGTCTGTAAGTTTCTTTTTAATGTAGTTTTTAATTTAGTCCTCGTTTGTAGCCGATTCGAACCTCGAAATGAATATAGTTTTCTGTTTTTGTGCAACTTAAATACAATCATCGGGTTTTCCGGTTGTTGTTTTACCCGATGTATGGTTATTTGAACGTGAATGTCCATTACTACTACCGTCCGGTTTATTGTTGTTTTAGATGTAGTAACTTATTTGTTCTTCTTATTTTTTTTTTCTTTTTTTTTAAATGGAATTTTTGCAGATATTTTATTCATCGTCGTAATTTCTGATACTCCCTGATCTGAAGTTTCAGAAGAAGATTTGTCATGTACGTTTATGCTGTTTCTCAACATATTATTAAATAAAACTTCGTATTTTTTAAACGTAGCAACATTATTTTCTGATATTGTCTCTAACATTATAACTGTTTTTTGCTGGTTTTCTCAAATCTTTCCGAGTTCATTTGTGATCAGTGTATTTTGTACGGCTATAATGCTAATTTCAGAATGTATAACTCTTTTGAAATCTTCCAAGTAAGTTTTCGTTTCCACTGTAATTGTGAAACATTTTTCACAGAAATATTAAAGTGTATGTTTCTTAAGTTTGATGCAACTTATATTGGTCGCCGACAGGGCCGCACATGCCAAGAAGTAAATTCGATAACAACAATCACATTTAATTACGGGTGCTTTATTTTCATCTTTTGGACATTTGTGATTACATGTTTCGCACGTTAAAACCATTTTTAGTTATGTAATTATTGTTTTATTTAGCTAATTTATTTACAAATAGAACCGATAAAATCCATTACGTGTAATCACTCTAATGATCTCTAGAACCTCCTTAGCCCTTATGTTCTCCGTTTTTATAATATAAATAAGTGCTCTGTGGAGTAATCCAATATAAGTAAAAAAATAGTACTACACTAAAACATTATGTTAATAAATTTACTAGAGAGTTAACTTTCTGCCGCATCCGGCCATCGTCATAGTCATTCTCTGGAGTGCTAGGAACGATCGTTAGTAACGATCACTTTCCAATCTTTATAGTGCACTCCAAATCTCACTTCAATCTCTTGAGTGCACTATAAAGATTGGAAAGTGATCGTTACTTACGATCGTTCTTAGCACTCCACAGAATGACTGATGATGGCCGGATGCTGCAGAAAGTTAACTCTCTAGTAAATTTATTAACATACTTTTTAGTGGAGAGACTACCTATTAGTCTAAATTATTAGAAATTAGACTAAGATCTAATTGGTCAATTTTCTCATTTTCTGCGTGTTAATGTATTTTTGTATCTTTATGTACATAGAGTTATATAATCGCAGTGCGGTCTAAGATTTTAAGTTATTATATATATATATATATATATTTATATATATATATATATATATATTATATATGCCATTATGATAACTCTACCTCTACCCTGGTTAGCCTATTATCCTAATCAGACAATAATACATACTAACATATTACGTTTACATATATTAAACAGAAAATAAGTTACAATGTATACTAATATTATGTATTTAACTTTATTTTTATCACTAATCTTATCAATAAACTGTTTTAATTGCCTATATAAAGTTATTATTTAAGTTTTAAAATGCAAAATATTATAGTTATAATTGCACAAAAACCACTGACCTGAATATTAAAAGAAATGTAGTGAAGTTAGTTTAAAGCATATTAGTTTAAGTTATTAGTTAGTTTAAGCACATCTAGGTCTTACTACAGGTAAAATATACAGGTACATATTTTATATTACAAACTATAATCACGGTTTATCATTTGATATTGTCGAGTTGGCTGAACTTCGGTATACGGTGCACCCTGTTATCAATACTATGTATCGATATTTTTTAGTTTAGAGATGTGACGTAGGAATAATCGATATATGCCTTTTCTTTTACGTTTATGAACATATTTTATAATTTTTTAAAATGTTTTTTTGTTGTTTGTTTTTTTATTTGTTGTAAAATGGTTTATAACTATTTTCATATTTTTTTATGTTTGTATAATGTTTTAACTATGTTTTCATAAGAATAATCGATGATACACTACATCTAATTTTATGTTACGCGTATTTTTTACGTATTTTTGTGTTTGTTATTTTCAGGTTTTATATTATATTTTTGTTGTTAATGTTTTCATTTATTTGTTGTATGGTTTTTTTTAATGTTTTTAATTATAATTAATAATTTAACGACGCTGCTTATCTTTTAAGTGCTCAGTTCTCGTTTACGTGTCGCGTAACTAAAAATATATCGATATATAGTATTGATAACTGGGTGCACCGTATACCAAAGATTTACCGTCGAGTTTTGCTAAACATGTGACTATTTATGTTTCGCAAAACTCGGTACAAAAAGACAATTTGGTTGTGCGAGAGACACCATGAAAACGTGGCGAGCAAATTGCTATCCAACATTCGACATCATTGATGGCTCGACCTTTGTGCCATATTCCACAAAGTTTCGTTACGTCTAACCCATCGCTGCGCCTACAGAGCCTGAACTCACTCTGAGCTTCACTTAAAGTACCAAAGACTATAAAGTGATGGATTAAATACATTATGATATTAACATTTCCTAGGTGTCTCTTGTATAATTATACTGTGTCAACTACTCAATTTTTGGGAAACTCGGTAGCATCAAAAAATGTATATTTAACTTAATAAGCATAATAGAGATAAAGAGCACTGCTTGCCTTTAGTGAAGACATCATCTTATATTCTTCGGAATTTTAACTAAATGTTAGAGTAAGTAAGGCTTTGTCGGCGCAATAAAGAATTAGACGTAACAAAACAAGAGTAAGACATAGGACATGATCACGACATTATGTTGAGCCAACAATGATAACTAATGCTATTAGAATTACAACATTATCTGTGTTGTATTTTGTTTTTGTACAGTATTTGCTGTAGCAAATTAAATAATAATTTACAAAAAAATTCTTAAACTCTAAACAAACATAATTTCAGACGAGCCATGAGCAGCACAATGGACTGGATAGAGTACCTGGTATTCAGTTTTATGCTACTGTTGTCAGCGATTATAGGAATATTCTTTATGTGCCGCAAAGGAGGTCAGAAAACGGTGGATGAATACTACTACTGGGAAACAGAAAATGTCTATTTACCCCGTCGCTATGTCACTTGTAGCCAGGTAAGTTATAGAATACCTACTTAACATTCAGACAAATGTATATTTACCCTGTCGCTATGTCACTTGTAGCCGTAAGTTATAGAATACTACTTAACATTCAGACAAATGTATATTTACCCTGTCGCTATGTCACTTGTAGCCAGGTAAGTTATAGAATACTACTTAACATCAGACAAATGTATATTTTACCCTGTCGCTATGTCACTTGTAGCCAGGTAAGTTATAGAATACTACTTAACATTCAGACAAATGTATATTTACCCTGTCGCTATGTCACTTGTAGCCAGGTAAGTTATAGTACTTAACATTCAGACAAATGTATATTTACCTGTCGCTATGTCACTTGTAGCCAGGTAAGTTATAGAATTCCTTAACATTCAGACAAATGTCTATTCACCTGTCGCTATGTCACTTGTAGCCAGGTAAGTTTATAAATACTACTTAACATTCAGACAAATGTCTATTTACCCTGTCGCTATGTCACTTGTAGCCAGGTAAGGTTATAGAATTCTACTTAACATTCAGACAAATGTATATTTACCCTGTCGCTATGTCACTTGTAGCCAGGTAAGATATCGAATACTACATCAGGACATTACTTTAGACATTTTTCAGGATTCTATAGAATCCTTAAAAATGTCTATTTACCCCATCGCCTTGGCTCTTGCAGCCAGATATGATTAGAAATACTACTTGGGAAACAGACAAATATCTATTTAGCCCGTCACCATGTATCTTGTAGCCAGGTACGGTTTTGCCCCTAGCGGTTAGTAGCCCCCAAAACGATAAAGTAAAAAAGTAAACCTACTAATAAATGGGTCCATTCCCTGGAAGAGATTAGTAGAGTCTCTTTTTTAACATCAAGAGTCGTATTCAATCTCATTTTCTTATCAAATTATGGATAAAATTCTTGGTTTTTAAAGTTAAGTATAAAGTAGAATATTCTATATAGACCAAGAGCCGAGGGGTGTTTTGTTAATAAAAAGTGTAATGGCTGGAACCAGTCTGAATTTTTCGTAAATATCTTCCTAAACAAGCATCTGCAATTCTGCCGACTCGTATCGGATGGGTGTCCCAGGCAGAAAGCATTATACATGTCAAATTTACCACCGAAGTTAATAAAAAGTGTAATGGCTGGAAACGGGTTTAATTTTTCGTAAATACCTTCCTGAACAAGGATCTGCAATTCTGCCGACTCGTATCGGATGGGCATCCCAGGCAGAACGCACTTTACAGGTCAAATTTATCACCCAAGTTAACATAATGGCTGGAACCGGTCTCAATTTTGCGTAAATACCTTCCTGAACAAGGATCTGCAACTCTGCCGACTCGTATCGGTTGGGTATCCCAGGCAAAACCTTTGACCCCTAAAGTGCGTTCTGCCTGGGACACCCATCCGATACAAGTCGGCAGAATTGCAGATCCTTGTTCAGGAAGGTATTTACGAAAAATTGAGACCGGTTCCAGCCATTACACTTTTTATTAACAAAACACCCCTCGGCTCTGGGTCTAATACTTCTCACTTTTTAGAAATTTCATGTTTTATTAAATATGATATCAGAATTGTTTGAGAAGAAAGAGTCACTTTTAGGAAAAAAATATGTAACCATCTAACTAAAGAAAGGAGGGCAGTCCCACGCCCAATCCAATCATTTTCCCAGGCTTTTTAGGTTAGTTATTGGTTTAAAATAGTCACATTTTTCAGGCTTTTTATTTGGTTTAATTTCATCAAAAAACAAAGTAACTAAAATCAGTAAAGTAATATTACTGATATATATATATATATATATATATATATATATATATATATATATATATATATATATATATATATATATATATATATATATATATCTGTGTGTGTGTGGGGGGGCCTCTTGCAGGGGGCCCCATATTGTAGTTACGTCCCTGCATAAGGCATAAAATATATTTATGATACAAGCATAGTAGGTTTGTGCTATGCTTGTCAGAGTATTTGTAAATAATCTTTGTCTAATTTAATAAATTAACATTGTGTTACAATGATTAATAGAGCAAATTTTATTTTAGCACCATATCAGGGCTAACATTGGTTGGGTTGCCATCAGAAGTGTACTACAACGGAGCACAAATTACTTGGTTTATCCTGATGAACCTTGTTGCCCCCACAGTGAACATATTTCTCTTCCAACCTGTCTTATTCAACCTGAAATACATATCTGTCTACGAGGCAAGTAATTCAAGATAGCACTTTATACTATAAGCGCTACACCTCACAGGCTTAAAATAGTTATTTATGCACCAAGGAAGTAAAGAATGCTATTGTTTCCATGAGCAGTTAGTTGGTTCCTAAGGCGTGAGCCGAGGGAATCAAAGTATTTGTCTCCCCAGGCGAAGCCGAGTTATTTATGTGTTTAACATTCAAGGTAATTGCGAGGAGAAAAATAGCATTTCACTCCCAAGGTGCATACTACACTTTATCTCCAGACGTTTATTTTATTATATTCTGTTGTATTTTATTCTATTTTTTTTTTGGGTCTGACACCCTTTATAAATTTTGGGGGGGTTGCCCCCTCCCCTAAAAAAATATTGCTCCTATCAACTTTTTTTGACCTAAACGGTCTTAAAAACACCAAGTACGGATAACTCAGGTGACTTCCCAGTTTTGGAAACACAATAATCAATATACCTACTGGTAAAGAAGGAAAAGTGTTTTCAACATATTTTATTGATTAATACAACAACAATTATGATTGTTACAAGTAGTAGAGTTAAATAGTTTTAGTGGCTTGAGAGACTTGGCAGAGAAACAATCCAGTGATTGCACTCAGGCGGGAGTAAAATGAGGAAAAGTAAAAATCAATTTTATAATTGATTTTTACTTATTTTATAATCAATTTTATAAAGTTGCAACACTATTTTATAGTAGTCTTGCTTGAAAGATAATTCACATAAATAATCAGCACCAAAGATTAACAATAGACAGTTTGCATTTTTTCAAAAAAAAAATGTTTTGCTCATAAAATGATAAAATGTGTTTAAAAAATATATATAGCTGTAAACAAAATATTTTTTATTCGTCGAAATAAGCATTTAAAGAAGAGAAGAGGGGGAATGGGTTAGAGAGTGGGGTAAAAACGGAATGTTCTAAAAGTTGGGTCGTTTAAGATACAGATGGGAGTTTTAGTTAGAAATATCGTAAGGTCAACAGTTGCTTACAGTTCAATAGAATGTAAAGAAGACTGAAACAAAACAGTTCCGTGTTCCAGGTAATACAATGCCTAAGGAACGTGATAACTTCAGCTGTCAGTGTCATCTTGTTGACAGTATCGAATAAACTCTTATGATTGTTGCTCTAGTGAATATTGTACTACACGGCGGTATTCTTACGTCTGACGTCACACAAGCAGTCGAAACCGTTTTTCCGCCAAAAGGACATGTTTAAATATATTTTTCGTTTTTTTTTGCTGTATTATTAAAGCTATAAGTTTTTTACTCTAATATTTTACCGGGTTTTTATTTATATGACGTACTTAAAGATAATGAAATAAAAAAAATGTGCAAATACTCTATTCTAAGTTGTTCTATTATAAATATTCTAAATTGCACTATTATCAAGATTATTTGAAGCACAACACTAATTTTCAGGTTCTGGAACCACAACTATTGTGCTATTCTGTAGGTACCTTCTGCTAATAATCATTAAATCTGTTTCAGTATTTAGAGAAAAGGTTTGATCGCAGAGTGAGATTACTTGCATCAGCATTATATGCTACGTCATTAGTGAGTATTGTAATATTAGTAACAATTTCCAGAAGGGATATTAAATCGAAGTAAAACAATAGACTAATTTCATTATTTGAGAAAATTGGTTCTTTTAACTAGACAGAATTATGTTTAGTTTTATGAAGGTGGAACATTTTTGTTTGCTTGTGAAAATACCTATAGGAACTAAAGCAATAAACAGTTTTCTTCGACAGTTAATGAAGTACGGAAGGTTCTCTGACGCAAGAGCCTTTACAACTTCATCAATGGTAGAAGGTTTGATGATTATACCAGAGAAGAGGAGAAGTGATTTTACATTTAGGTGAGTACTAAAGTAATAAATTAACCAAGTAGGGAAACAAACGCGATTTCTGTCAGACCTGGCATGTAGTTCACATTTTGTCCACCAGGGAGTTGGCTCAAATTTTCCTTTGGGTGCGGCCATTTTGTTTTACCTAAGTAAATGTAAACAAACTATTTACGGTACTCAAAATTTTTGTTTTTATTGCATTTATTTGAACAGTTTCGTTTAAAATGTTAATAATTTGTGTAAGAAATACATTTTGCCACATCCAATAGTGGTTTAAGTCCGAATCTTTAAATACTAGGTTTGTCTAAATTACTTAAAACAAGTGGCTGATTAAACTTTTTTTTCGTGTGCACTACTTAACTTAGTACATTTTTGCAAATTATATTTGTTTTTTCTCCTTCAAACATTAAATGTACTTAAGAATTTAACAAATTTAACCTAATTTTTTTGAATGTAATAAAAGCAATCGTAATTTTACGGCAATACCATGTGGTCAGTATTTTCTTCGAAATCATAATAAAAACATGTGGTTACCTTTACTATAATTTCTCTTTTTCTTTAACTAAATTATTATAACAATTATTTAACAGAATTTAATACAAAATCATTAAATTATCACGTACATATTGAAGTACGAAAAGACGATAAAATGTAAAACTCACCTAATGTTATCAGGGTTGTCCGAAAAGGCGCATGCGCAGTAATCCTAATTTTAGCTATTTTATATTTTTGAGCCAGCTATCAGCTGATTGGGCAGGTCCGATTTTTTTTACATGTGTCTGTATAGGAGTTTCCCTACTTGGTTTATATATTACTTTAGTGAGTACATATTACTTGGGTGGAGGGGGGGGGGGATTTCAGGTTTGTTAAGTTGGATTAACTGCGAAGCATGTACTATGTCGGATCTCTGTATTTAGACTGCAAGTAAGTCCTCACATGGTTGTTAATATAAATGGGTATCAACTAAATATTTACTATGTTTCAGATATTATTATTACCACTTGTAATTTATGGAGCAGCTTTACCCGTTAATCAAGGTAATAAGATAATTTCATGACCATTGTTTGTTTTTCATCTCATTCAATTTCAATTTCAATCTTCATTCAATTTCATCTCATTGTTTGTTTTTTATAATCAAACTTTTGTGGAACTTCAAATAAGTTCCACAAAAAATTGTATATTTGGAAATTGAAATTCAAAATTAATACCATTACTAACCATGTATTTAAGTCGTCTATTAATTAATTAATTAATTAATTGGTAATACTACGTAAATACCTATTAACTTAATAAACTACAGTATTGAAGTTATTATATTTCATACCGTAAAATGAATGCATTGCCTTTATATCATATTATTATTATATTATAAAATAAAATTTAGTCATCAAAAGAAGCAAAGCTTAAAAATCATCTTATCTCATCATCTTTTAAATCCTCATTGCTAGTCCTTAGTCCTAGGTTAGTTTATAATAACTTTGCACATATTCATTAAAGGTGCTGATGACCATAGTGTTTAGCACCTCATTAAAATAAATATATAAAATTTGCTGTGCCAAAAATGAAAAAATGCGTTTTTTCAGTTTCAGGAATCAGCATTAACATCATATCTCCAGTAGTCTGTTTAGTCTGTATATTTTATACATCAGTGGTGAGTTTTAAAACAAGACCTATAAAGTTAAGACTTTAAACCAAATGATAACCCTGTCAAAAACCTCCTGGAGTAGCATAAAGGCAACCATTACGCTCATATTTGACCAACCATTACTAAAATTAGCTATACTTAATTTGACTGAGACTCTATTCTGCTGAGAGCATAACCTAGTATCCGAACCCTTACCTTCCGTTGAGTTAAGGGCCACAAGGAGTAGAAATTACTGATTAACTGTGACTGTCCTTTAGATTATGCAGCACTTTTCCTTTAAGTACAGTCTTAGAATTAATGCCTTTATAAAATGTTTATAAGGTAATTTGCTCAAATATTCCTGAACCAAAACACCAAAATTATGAGCCACGCATAGACATAGATTAACAAGGACATAACTCAAAGACTTATATCTTTGGACACTCTAAAATCCAATCCAATGTTCAACCGTTTCTGAGTCTATCACAAACATTTTGTTGATCTTCTCGCGATAAATAATACTGAATATAATTTTAATCCTAGGGAGGTCTAAAAGCAGTAGTTTGGTCCGACGCTCTCCAGTCCTCAATCATGATGTTCGCTGTACTCACTGTGGTCTCAACTGGTGTTTATAAAGTTGGAGGAATAGCAAGTGTTTTCACTAAGGCATATCATGGATCTCGACTTAATTACTTTGAAAAGTAAATTAATTATAAAATTATAAGTTAGTCAATATAGTTAGTCCTTTAGACCTTATATAGTTCTTCAATTATGTTATGCACAGTTTAAAACTTCGACGTGAAGCCAACTTTCGAGAATGAAACTGGAACTTCGATTGATTAACTCTGCATTTAGTAAATAGTGAGATTAACTTTCAATTAGTTCGGTCTCTTTAATGTTTCCTAATAAGAGTCATCCACTTATTGGGACATAAAATAATTATTCAGCTTTGGTCAAAAGTGTGCACCATACCATCTATCCAATTACAATTTGAAGTTATTCATAAACCTGCTATAATTCGTAGAACCGTTATACCAAAACGGTTTCAGTATTCTATTTAGTCAGGCATGTTCAGTTAGGTGCTCTGAGTTAAAGGGTACATAATCCTACATTTCTACCCCTAGAAGATACCTCCCACAAATAAAAAAACCTCCACTAGGCTCATCATCAATTATAGTGTATCCTCTCTCATAACAATCATTAATAAAATCCTACCTAATAATTCTGCCTCCTGGTCCTTCTAACTTTATTAAAATTGTTGACACTATTTATTTATTTCAGCATGGGTATAGATCCAACAATAAGATTATCATTTTGGTCAGCTACGATTGGACAAATATTTAATTGGATGTGGGACATAACCAGTCCTATCATGGTTCAACGATACTTATCTTTACCGACATTACATGATGCCAGAATGTAAATAGCGATACCTTTTTTTAATAATAACTATGTTATCAAGATCTCAATTAATCTACTTTCTACCTTTAACAAACACGCATGGCTGTTATAATGTAGTAGTTGCAAGTATACAGTAAGAGGGTACACATAAAAAAAATGATCTGAGTGTCTGCAGCTTTTTTTCCTAAATATTAATAACAAGGACTAGCCTTAATAAAACAAATAGAGATGTCTAGTATTTACTAATAAAGCAGTTTGCCAATTCACTAAAGAACATATCTCTATAAACGAATCCTTGTCTCAAAATAAAGAGTTTTCTTCCTCAATAAGAGGATGGTCCAACGAGGAAAACAAACTCTTTCAAGATCCTTCAGACCTCGCCGGCGAAACGTCCAATTAGGACGAATATTATAAATTACGAACAAATACCACATTCAACCACTCTAACCTCATTCAGGTCAGTAAGGACACGATTTAATACTGTCTTTATCTCTAAAAAATTGTCTGGCATCAATCCGGATACATGGTCCTAATGTCATTGATAGTTAATTTTACCTGCTTGAGGTATTTTCAACATTTCTATTCCTAATAAAAGAATAACTAAATAAACAGAAGTGACGTACGCTTATTTAACTATGCTGAATCAAGACTTGTCAAAACAGGGATGTCTTCCTGTATATTTCCAATAGCTTACTAAACCAAAATCTTTTGCTTGTGTTCTAAATAAGAAACTTTAATAAACAAAATTTCAGGGGATATTACTGTAGGAGCAACAAATGCCAAAAGCAAATTGCCAAGTCCTACCTTAACTCCTGATGCTGACTTTAATGGCTACTTAGTTTGCTGGTTTAGGTTTTCCATTGTCAATTTTTGTTGTTGCAGAACTCAGTGTTTACAATATCTTGGATACGTAACGTTTTATGCATTGAGTGGTTTTGCTGGACTTGTCATTTATGCCTACTATCAGAACTGTGATCCTCTTCAGTCAAAAGTATGTTTTTGATTAATAATGTAATTATGAGATTATGGTCAAAACTACAAGAACACGTTGTGACGTGAAATTTTTCTAATAAGTAACAAGGTCAGGATTAAAATGTTTAACATAGAGATTATAAGTCAATGTGCTTATAATCGCTCGACTTCGTTGACTTTTGGTGTAAGTAGACGTAGAAGTAAATAGTGATAGCGGCTTAGAAAAGTTCACCATGCGGATACAATACGAGATAAAACACTAAGATTAAAGTATTATCGGACTTTGAGCAACACTCAATTTATAAGCCAAAATATAAGTTTTCCACATTAACACATATTTCTACCCTTAACATCAATTAATTCTGTTCACTAAGCTATCTCAGCTTTGGCAGTGTGGCTTCACATGGACACGTATCTAGCCAAACCTTGTAGGGGAGAAACCGGTTCCAGAGAGGACGAATTTCGCATGCCTTTACGACTTGCGCTGAGAACAACTCTGTCTAAGTGGGACATTTTTCCAGGGGTGAGCGATGTCACCTCTTGCCATACCCTGGCTACGAGCCTGCTTCACTCTACGCTAAAGCATAAGCACAGAGGATGAATCTGCGGATTCCATTACATTACATTATATCCATTATCGCAAATTTCACATGGATTTGAAATCTCAGACACTTCAGTGTAGAATAGATAAGATGGTGCATTCAGTGTAATTCATGAAAATTCCGTTATTTGAAAATCTCTAAATATTATGTAGGTGTTGTAAATGTGTGTACTTGTATAATTGATAATCAAAATCCAAGGGTTATTTTTCAGAAAATTTCGAGGAAAGATCAGATCCTCCCGTACTTCGTTCTGGACATAGCAGGACATCTGAAAGGTTTGTCAGGCCTTTTCATGGCGGGAATTGTATGTGCTTCTCTTAGGTAACAGCCTTCATTATTTAATACAAACATAATACCAGGTTTTAAATTAGAAACCATAGAATATATTTATTCTTTAGTAAGAGTAAACACAATACAAAATATGCTAAATAAAGTATATCAAATAGCTCCATTTACTTATTGGGAAATTTCGGAAAGAAGTTTTGAGAGAGAGAAATTTATGTGATCAAAATTTAATAATAAACTAAGATATCGTTCCGTCAAAAGAATTGGGCTCAAGTCCTAATCAGGATAATTCCATGAATATATTAATCTTTTGAATGTAAGCGCTTCAATGTAGATGACAAACCCAACTACCACTGTGGATGGCATCTTCAGGAATGAAATAAACATATATAAACAATACATTTCGCTACTGAACTGTTTAGTTTTTGTACAGCATAATCTGCTTGACAATATGGTGGAAGCCTAGATAGTTTATATCGGATACCAATGAAATTCTTTACACACTAATTCTTTAACGTAGCCTAGGAGTTCAAATTATCTTGACAAAAACACCCAGCAAAGGAATAAATTTCTCTTCTGTCCTTATTATTTGTTGTTATCCCAATTACTAGGCCCAATCTAGGCAACCCAGCATATTTAAGAAATTTTCGCCACTTAAAAAAGTTTGTAATCTTATATTGTTTCAGCTCTATGTCATCAGGATTAAACGCTGTCTCCGGTACCATATACGAAGACTTTATAGAGCCTGTCATTGGCAAGAAAACACAAAGAACAGCCAGTAGCATAATGAAAATTATAACTGTCGTTGTCGGGCTTATTTGCGTCATAATCGCCAGCGTCATTGACAGACTTGGCACTATTGTCGATGTAATTATTTTTAATTTTTTTCTATCTTAACGTATGAACGAGGTTTGAGATTTTGAAACCACACTACAAAAACAAGGAAAAGATCGGTTTAGCGTTTTGGAACGCTTGCCTGAACGGGAAAGGTGGCGATTAAGATATCAGGTTATAAACACACTTTTGCCATCAGTTTATATCTTGTGGTGTTGCATGAATATCAATTTGCTGCTATAATTATCAATTTGCTTGCTATTAATTTATTTAATTTAATTTTCTATAGATAATTTGTTTCTTCAGTCTTTATAGCCAAACAGACAACGCAAGAAGCGTCAACAAGCCAAATTGAACCCAAACAGAGCCACTACACCTCCTCATTTCATCATTTCTAACTATACAACACACAGAACAGATCACCCAGATGATACTGCACACAGGGGCAGCGCGATCCTAATACGAAATTATATATCCCACAATGTCATTCCCTCAACCTGTATGGAAAGTATTCAGTGTAGGTCCATTTCACTCAACTTGGTTCCTTCTATATACTTTTTTGTCTATTGTTCACCTAGTCAGAGACTTTCAAATTAAGATTTCATTACTTTATTCCAATCCTGGGGTCCTAAATTTTGTATCGCTCATGGGGATTACAATGCAAAACATCAAATGTATGGATGTCGACCAAGTAACCCTCGGGGCATCGCTCTGCATGACGTCATTTGTTCCACAAACTTCCAAATCCAAATTCAATTCCCAGACAATAAACCTACTTTCTTACCGATCAAAACCGATTTCCAGATCTCCTAGATTATTTTTTTCCTCTCTTATAACTCATCTTCACCCGTCATCCTTAGTTTTTAACGATTTATCTTCAGACCACTCCCCAACTCTCCTGACATTAGACATTACTCCTCCCACTATACTTCCAAAACATAAACTAATAAATGGACGTAATAAAATGGCGTAATTAACTGGGACAGCTTTCAGATTTTACTTGAACACAAACTTGACCTAACACTACCTAACTAACTAAACTTATTAGACAATAGAATGACCTTAAATTCAAAAACTACACTGAACAACTGACAGACAGAGACAGGTTGACAGCTCTTGTCTCACAAATTCATTCCTTCTCCATTGAAAAGACCTGACAATAATTGGGCGAAGTCGGAAACTGATAAAGTTGAAGTCTTTACCTGACAGATCAAGACCATGTACATAAAATCAATGGCAAACTCCTTATTCCCCTACAAACGTCACTCCCACCTAAAGCTTTTAATCCTTCCGATATGCAGTACATAATCAAACACCTCCAATCCCGAAAATCTCCTGGCTATGATCTAATCACAGCTGAAATCCTAAAGCACCTTGAAAAGGAGGGTATCCTTATCCAAATCTATATATGCAACGCTGTCTTCAGAACAATCTACTTTCCAACCCAAAGGAAATTAGCTACAATCATAATCATTTCTCAACCCTCTAAAACGAATCATCTTTCTTCATCTTACCGACCCATTAGCCTGCTTCCAGTCATTGGAAAAGTTTTTGAGAAACTCTTTCTTCGCCGACCCCTTCCTTACATTCAAGACAAACTCCTAAACCACCAATTTGGGTTCCGCTCCCAGCACTAAACAATTCCACAATGTCATCGGTTAGTCGATGTCATTGCATCCTTCCTTGAGAAGAAAAAGTATTGTTCGGCAGTATTTCTCGATGAGGCGCAAGCCTTTGATATAGTATGGCATGCCGGCCTTCTTTGAAAACTCAAGAAAGTCCTTCCTCATACCTTATCATAAAATCCTTTCTCGCGATAGGTTCTTCCACCTTAGCCTAGGTTCCTCCTTCTCATCAATCTGCCCTCTGGGAGCGGGTGTCCCGCAAGGTAATATCCTAGGTCCTATATTTTAAAACTTTTACACTCACGATATTCCAGAACATCCATCCTTTATTATTGGAACCTTTGCAGAAGATGAGGCAATCCTTTTTGTCCATAATTGTCATATAATCGCTTCTAATTATACCCAGCACCACTTTTCACTTCTTGAACCCTGGTTAAGGAAATGGAGGGTAAAGATAAGCGAACAGAAAAGTGTTTATGTCACCTTTGCTCTTCGTATTGACACTTGTCCTCCAGTCACCCTCAAGCAGGACTATATTCCTCAATCCTTTAGTGTTCGATATAGACCTTTACCTTGACAGACGGTTAAATTGGCTACAGCACACAAAGACTAAACGTACTAACGTATCACGACGCTTCGAGTTCCAGTCATGTCTTCTGAAGCGTAGGTCTAAGCTATCACTAATAAACTTCGTATCTATAATGTCGTATTGAAACAAGCATGGGCCAATTGTCTAGAATTGTGAAGTAGCACCAAGCCTTCCAACTCCAATCGCCTCACGATCCTGCAATCTGAAATCCTGTTACGTATCAAACTTAATCCTCCACAACGATCTTAATTTGCCTTTTGTCCGAGATCTTTCCGTATCCCGCTATATTTATAAATCCTTAACTGAACATCCTAATCTTTGTTTATATTTTGTTCATTTTGATACAGAAACGAAATAGATAAATTGAACCTACCTCAAGGGTAAGAGTTTAAGGTCAACGTTTAAAATTTAACGATGGTACTCGGATCCACCCAAATATTCGGTGTGTAAACAAAACATTTACAAACAAAACGTTTTTAAAGCACCGTGATTTAACAAGCGTTTTTTATGTAACTCTTAAAGCTTACAAGTTGTTCTTTAGGTCTGGACTGTATGTCTTTCTTAATTCATTCTAGATAGCTGCATCCGTAAATGGAGTTACAGGTGGAACAATATTTGGATTATTTGTCATGGGAGTGCTGATGCCAAAGGTCAATACAAAGGTAATTTGACTTTAATTAACCTCTCGAGCATAAATGATTAATTCAGATGTTTTTAGTTGCTACGTTTCGGGAGCAGTCAAGTCTCCTAGGATCTGAATTGTACCACAGAGTAAGTGAGCTTTACCCCGACTGGGACGAAATCAGCACCATAAATAGGAATAAAAGCTAAAAGCCTTTTGTTGTCTTAAACCAAAAAATATTTTTGCTGATATAAATACAGCAAGGAGGTGCAAGTTAAGATAATGAAATACTATGCTATTAAGGTAGTAATTAAATGTATACGATCTCAAGTAATGTATTTGAACGCATCCTTAAAAAGTGCCTATCGTCTTACTTTGACATTTGTTCATTAAATATTAATGACAATTCGTTTCCTATTATAACACTGTCTAGAAATACCACAATGTCCAAAAATCAGAATTTAAGTCAGCAGAAACTGACTTGAAATTCACAGAATCATACTTAATCATTACTGACTTTACTGAAGCAAATTGTTTCCAAACTTTCAATAAAGAGATTTTTATCGAGCATTCTTCCTCTGAATCCATACATTGATATGAATTTTTCAGGGAGCATTCTATGGAGGATTGATCTCAATAAGTTTCATGATGTGGACAATGATCGGACATAATTTGCTACCAAAATGCCACAACTCTAAACCCGTTTCGATTGAAGGCTGCACCAATCTCACTCAAATAACGATGGCCAAGTAAGATACAAATTACAAGAAAAGTCACTTATGACTCTCTTTGCCTTTGCCAATCCAAGAAACCAAAAACCATTACCGTGACTTTTACTCTTTGAATGTAAAGGGTTAAGTCATTTACCCTTTGAATTTTATGTATAAATTAGACAAAATTTGTCTTTTGTAACTTTACAAATATATAAACATTAAGATTTGGGCCATACTGGTTTTGGCTTCACTGTCATGTTTTGACTGTAATTCCTTTTGAAATTAATAGCCTAACTTTTAAAATATCTTAGGTATAGATTTTTTAAGATGGTAAAAAGATTATGTCTTGAACAGATCATTTTTTCCTCTTAAGTTAATGTAAAAGAAAATCCTCTATACAAAGTACAATTTTTATAGGTTAATTTATTTCAATCTTCCTAGAGGTCATCATCAGTCCAAAACTGTTAAATAAATAAAACAAAGAAAAGTGAGTCAGTGAGTTAGCTTTAGATATTATATTTAAATGTATACTCATTGTTATCAACACGAATGAATTGTAAGATGTTATTTTAAGAGAGATATTTAATAGAGATCTATGCTTTATAGAATCTAGGACTGATTTGAGCGTTAGGTTTTACAAATTTTCTTAAAATATAATACTTTTTTATGCAAAGAAATAGTATCGTACAATGAGATTAGTATTTGTAGTAAAAATGAAACTTCTAAACACTCATTTGCAAAATAACAATAAAAATGGAACTCCTAAACACTTATTCGAAAAATAACAAGTTTCCAACAAGAAGCCTGTCTCTGAGTTCTCGTAGTTAGTAATAAAACACCGCGTTGTTCAGTGTTGTTAAATTGATAGATGCAGTAAAAGGTGGGAAGGATATATGATATAGCTAGTAGACCTAGCCGTTAGGCCCTTTTAGCTAACACCTAAAAAATCGCACTAAAAAATTGCAATGTTTTTTTTTCAGTGAAACATGCACTGCAGTGGAAGGCTCATTCATCATCGGATTTCCGCTTAATAGAATAACATCATTTTACTACGGAATAATGGGAATACTAATATCTACCTCGTGTGGATTCATCCTCAGTTATTTTACCGGGTTTAATCACCCAAAGGATATTGATCAGCAGCTACTTGCACCAGTTATTAGAATCAAAAAATACGACCCAGTTCGAATGAATGAAATAACTATAGAAAAATAGTTATAATACTTATCCATGACATGATGTAACACATGAGGTGACACTGCGAATTGCATACATAGACTGATTGCAGTAACGTAATATAGCACAGATTGCAGACAGAGAATAATAATATTGGTGTGGTCAAACGCAGTCAACATACATAAACTGATGATGTCTGCTGATGCAGAGGTGTGATATAGCATTAGTAGCAAATTTAGACTAATAGCAGAAACGTAATAAAGCTTGGGCTGATGATATAGACTGATATCAGTGACGTGTTATAGCGCGGATAGCAGATATAGAGCGATATAGCAGAGACGTGATATAGCAGATCAAGAAATATTGACTTATAGCAGTGACATGATAAAGCGCGGAATGCAGATATAGACAATAGCAGTTGTGTGATACAGCGCGGATAGCAGATATAGAGCGATATCAGAGGTGTGATATAGGGCAGATTAGCAAATATTGACTTATAACAGTGACATGATAAAGCGTGGAATGTAGATATAGACAGATAGCAGTGGTGTGATATAGTAGCAGGTGTATGAGTGTCACAGAGACCAGTTTTTTAAATCTTTACACTGATCAGCCTATCACCCCTTGGAATTGAGCAGTGTAACTCAATTAAAGCATTCGTAACATAGCAGCATAACTAAAAATGTAATAAAACAAAAACTTGATTTAGTATCGTAACTAAATATGTGATATGCCACAGCCTTCGCGATTTAGCAGCGTAACTAAATATGTGATATGCCACAGTCTACATAATTTAGCAGCATAACTAAATATGTGATATGCCACAGCTTTCGTGATTTAGCAGCGTAACTAAATATGTGATATGCCAGAGCCTACGTGGTTTAGCAGCGTAACTAAATATGTGATATGCCACAGCCTACGTGATTTAGCAACGTAACTAAATATGAGATATGCCACAGTTTACATGATTTAGCAGCGTAACTAAATATGTGATATGCCACAGTCTACATGATTTAGCAGCGTAACTAAATATGTGATATGCACAGTCTACAGCGTAACTAAATATGTGATATGCACAGTCTACATGATTTAGCAGCGTAACTAAATATGTAATATGCCACAGTCTACATGATTTAGCAGCGTAACTAAATATGTAATATACCACAGTCTACATGATTTAGCAGCGTAACTAAATATATGATATGCCACAGTCTACATGATTTAGCAGCGTAACTAAATATGTAATATGCCACAGCCTTCGTAATTTAAGTTGCCACTCTTTATCATCAAAGAACTACATAACGTATTTCCTAGTTACTCAACATCATACTGTACAAACCATACTTAGCAGAACATGGCTATCAGAGAACAGTTCTCTATGGCTAACAGGCAGTTCTTGACTTCGAAAGGTCATGCATCTGTTATGGACAACACGTTCGATGGACCATCAATTAGAACAACAAACCACCTTACGCTTACAAGATCTCTGAGAACGAACTTAACATAGCCATTTCTGGGGCTCCTGCTAAAGTTATATCCCAAAAAAGAACTGATAAGCTATTACACCAATCCAACTTCTTTTCTTGTCTACATCCTTTTCTGTCTAGAACGGGGACCAGTTTTAATGACCACGATATTAAATATTTTTTGATAAATGTTAATGCTAGATGTGGAATGAAACAAACGTCTAAACCTTGTTGGACTGGACCATTCAAAATAGATCAGCAGGTACTGAATACACTCAACATGCTGATTCCACTGCCCAGCTCCTCCGTCTCCCTAACTGCTCCTGGAGGGGAAGAAGACTCAGACTAATTTTAATAATTGTATGTAGTTAATAGTTTATTTAGTTTAAATTGTAACGCTTAGGTGCAAATGTTCAATTGATTGATGTTCATTTATATAAATTGTCGTTGTTTTATTGTTTGAAGGTAAATTGTGATTGTTTTAAAGTGAAATAAATTAGTGTAATCAGGTAACCTCTATAGTTTTTCTTGGCAGTTTTAATCAAAATGTGGAGGGAAATTGACACCGATGCCTCTGCTTACCACGCAGATGTGATTAAAACTACTAAAAATATTTATAGGTTGAAACTTGGAGTGAAGGACCAATTAGAGCGGAGTTAAAAATATCTTTATGGTATGCATATGCCTTTGAATTTTCATTTTCAATAAGTCGTCTACAAAACTAACCCCACTTATACTACAAGGCATAACAAGGTATTTTTCACATCTGCTCTCTTGGTAACCTTTACTTCAAGGTCTTAGTCTTCATCTTCACGTCAGTGAAGATACCTATGTGTTGTTATATGATTTCACCTCACATCTCAGACTAGCAAGCCACTTTATTTAGTCTTCCATTATCGGTAGCTTCTGACTTCTCAGGTGTGCTCTGTGAGGGAGGTTGTTGTTAAAGGGTCCTTTTCAGGACCACCCTTTTAATCATTCAAATCAACTCCACAGAACCAGTTCTCTCAACGTATCACTTTATGGCTCATAGAGAAAATATTAAAATGCACCAGTTGTTGCTAAAAATTACTCTAAACTAAATAATATATATATATATATATATATATATATATATAATATATATAATATATATATTTCTTAACTTTTATGATACTACAAAAGATTAGTTATACTTGTCGTACCGTTATATATGACGTAAAGATACAACAAATATGTAGTATTATTTATTATAAAAGAATATAACTATAATTAAATGTTACCTCTTCAGATATCAGAAGGACACATACCAGAGAAGTACCTGGAACATGAGGGGCAAACTATTAGTATGGGCGATGCCCCCATAAATAAAGTGCATATACTTAAAATCAATCTAGATGTGCGTTTTAGAGTGAATACAAAACCCGAATGATGAAAAATAATAATTCGACCTGTATAATAATAATAATAGTAAAAATCTATCCACTAGATATTGAGAGTATTACAGAGATCTTCCCTCTGACTGATAAAAAATTTATAAAATAATGGCAGTCAGTCGATTTGGACTACAAAAATAAACATTAATACATAAATCAAATTTTCATTATTTTACCCAAAAAGTTAAAGTACTACGTCCATTTGATTTATCTTACATAGCTTAAATTTATAAATTTAATTTTAATTAAATAATAAATTTATAAACATGCAGTTTAAATTCATCCCTTTTCTCCTCACGTTGTATCATCAAATTTTCCAACAAAATTAAAATCAACTGGATCCATATTTGCCTCAACGCATCAAGAAACGAACGAACATCAAGAGCAATAGCCCATACCTCCAATTATCATAAAGCTTTATCAAAAGTTATTACAAGAAAACCAAGTAAACAGTAATCAAAACAATAAACGTTTAATTAAGGACATAAAAGATGAAGAAAATCTGGTGTAGGGTACCTCAGAACACCTAAGTTCCTAATTACATCGGATTCGTTACGCTCATCCTCTCTGCTTCGGAATAACTTCGCTCGCCTTCAAATAGTAAATGCATTTGTATTATTCTCAGCGGTCACCCATTCAGCACTGACCACGCTCAATGCTCCTTCATTTTTATGATTCAACAAAAATCACGAGTATACTTGTCGTATTAAAACGAAACTTAGTGTACTTATTTATCAGGTAACAATATACACTTGTACTAAATTTCAACTCAATTAAATCATTTTCCAATTATTTACAGTTTTCTAAAAAACGTACACGAGAGATTCAATAAAAATTGAACTGATGCTAATATAAATAACTGCTTTGTGAAGTATTCCAAGAACTGGTAAATAATTAGTCTTTCCACTAAAAAGTATATTAATAGATTTATTAGAAAGTTAATGTTCTGCCGCATCCAGCCATCATCAGTTTGTAAAAAGCTAAGAAACTGAACTGAACTGATGCTTTTAATAAGATACAACTTAGCTCATATGTTAGTCCTATAGTCACATACGTGCCTAATCCTTACTTCGGGTTAAAAATGTCATAAACAATTATTTTCCGAATAGCTCAACTAAAGCAGTAGTATAATTTTTTCACACAAAATTTAAACTCTCTAGCATAAACACATACATACAGACAGACAACTTTGCGAAAACCACTCAGGAGGCCTTTAAAACGCCTGAAACGGATAATTTCGGTGATATCCCGGTTTCGGATTTTTCTTTGCAACAACAATACTTTCCCTATATACCTACGGTATAAATGAGAAAAAGTAAAAATAAAAAAGCTGTTTAGAAAATGATTATCTAATAATTGTGGAAATAAACTATGGTAGTCATGAACAGGCAGGCTGAAAATTTTGCTGACTAAGTAATCAGTAAAAATATATTAATGCCACAGAAATTACAATAATGCTGTCTGAAAAAAAGTATTGATAATACAATTGCCGTTTAGATAACTATTTAAAAAAAATAGTGAGTGAACTATTTATTTTTAGTGAGTAAATTAAAAAAAAGAGAACAATTGATAAAATATTTTCTTTATGTATATATTATGCAACCAGGTATATATATATATATATATATAAATGATGATACGCCTTGCATTGTATTAGATTATTGATAGCAAAATAGGGTTAAAAAATTGTAGCAGAACCTATAATAAAGCCGCTGGATATAATTTTATAATTTAATGACAACAAAAAATGTAATTTAATGCTTCTTCATACTTAGACACCTTTAAAACAACACCTGATTTTGATTCAAAAACTTTCAAACATCGCACTCACACATTATATATATATATATATATATATATATATATATATATATATATATATATATATATATATATATATATATATATACATATATAGTTAAAAAGGTATTTGTTATAAATGACACTACTACTTCTATCACTTTATTCTTATTGGTTTTTTGCTCAATTTTGTTTTTCAAACCTTTTTTTTCATAGTGTATAAAATTGATTAGTACGCGTACCAACTACATGTCTTACTACACTTTGTTGATCCCTGCTATAAAGGGAAGCCATTTTCTATTAGCAACTTGTTTTTATGGTCGATGATTTGGGGAAATAGGTTAAAGAAATCAATAAAGACATAGATTGTTAATCAAGAAAAGGAGAATTCTAAATTCGCTCGTCTGAACAAGTTTTTGACATTTTTATATTATTTAATGGAATGATGACAAAGTTGATAATTAATACGCAACTTACAATCAGTAATTTTACACAATTAAAGTTAATATTAAACTGTTATCACCAATTATATGAAAAATAAGCAACATTGTCTGCACAAATATCATGCAATAAATTATGTATTTTATCATGTGTTATTGTATAATTAATACATTTTAATAGAGAATATTAATTTATCAATCATATATTAAAATAAAAAATATTATACTTACTGCTTTAGAAAACACTGAGCTGGATATTAATGAAGTTAGGAGAAGTTTTTAAGTTCAAATAATTTTCGGCACATTCAAGTCAGACTTTTAAAATAGGTACTTATTTTATATTAATAATTATAGATATAGTGATATATTACTAGATGGGGGATACCCTATCTCATAGGCTCTGTGTAGCCTTATTGATGCTTCCTCTAAGATTGGGTTAGGGTTATGATAACTCAATGGTTGCGGGTTTTACGCACATCTTTGTTAAGTATTAACGTTTTATTACATAAGTTTTAAACGCCGAATAATAATACGATCGGATTTGGCAAGCATTTAGCCGTGTAAAGACTTACATATATGCCATGTTTAATTTCATTATCAGCATTAGTTAAATTTTTATCAAATGACTTGTGTACATTTTTTAAAAAATTCAAAAAATTATCTAAATAAGTTGAAATTTAATAGAACTGTATACCTTTATGTAATAAATAAATACACCGAGTTTCGTTTCAATACGACCAGTGTATCTATAATTTTTGTTAGACCATAAAAATCCAGCATCGACCCTGGTCATGCCTAAATAGGTGACCGCTGAGAATGAAATGTAGATACCAAAAGATGTAGATGTTTGAGTTTGTAAATGCTTGATGAATAATTTCCTTATTCTTTTAGCGAATTTCCTTTGGAAATTCGGCTAATGGGATAGGCGTCATGGCGGAATTCGAACCTCGGACCACGACACAAATCCGTTTCAGAGGTCCCTAATGACGAAAAAATACGTTTCGCGAGACTTTATTATATATATATATATATTATATATATATATATATATATATATATATGTATATATATATATATTATATATATATATATATATATATATATATATATATATATATATATATATATATATATATATATATATATATATATATATATATATATATATATATATATATATATATATATATATATGTATTTCTAGACACTTTCTTGTAAACACTCTATCTTTCGAACGGATTAATATTTTTTAACCAAACTTGGTACAAAAATCAACCTTTGGGAGGACACAAACCCTATTGAAAACCAGGTTTTTGTGACGTCATTAACCCGGTTTGCTGAGTCAGCGAAATTTTTAAAAAATCGGCAAAATTCAGGGTTAATATTTTTTGCCGCCAAAAAGGTCAATATTTATGTATTTTGAGGCGCTGAATCGAATGAAACCGGTCCGAAGTCGATACGACCACTCTAAGTGACCAAAAAGTCCAAAAAACCATTGTAAATTACCAAAAACCAAAATTAAGGTCGATAAAAAAAAAATTTCGAGTAGGGTGTCGTTTTCGATGTATTTTTGGGCGCTGAATCGAATAAAAACCGATCCGAAGTCGATACGACCACTCTAAGTGACCAAAAAGTCCAAAAAACTATTGTAAATTACCAAAAACCAAAATTTAGGCCGATAAAAAATAAATTTTGAGTAGGGTGTCGTTTTCTATGTTTTTTGGGCCTCTGAGTTGAATGGCAGTGGTCCGGAGTCAATACGACCACTCAAACTCAGGGTACCTGGGTTCACATCCTGGAAGGGCCGATAATTTTTTATCGTTTTTTTTTACTAAATATAAGTTTACAACTAGAAAATAATTCTGGCGCGGTGTTCCGCATGTCGGGCGAATTTCCTTTGGATGCGTGTTTCCGTGCTTTTTACAATATATAAGTTTACAACTACTAAATAAATAATTCCGTCGCGGTGGTTCGCTGTCGGGCGAATTTCATGTAGAATTCGTGTTTCCGTGCTTAACAACCCATTTCTTGCTTAAGGTTCCGGTTCATGCTTTAGAACCTAAGCAGTTACTCGATTGTCAAGCACTGCTCGTAACTCATTTTGTCTGTATTTTTCAAAGGAAATGCGCTAAAACCTTTAAAGATAACTGACTAAGCTTAAAGATAAGTAACTAATCTTTAAACTAGTGCAAATAATAGTGCGTACTTCTAATTTTAGAGGCATAGTTTTGTACAACAACTGGATGATTATGCGCATTTCCCTAGGAAAATACAGACAAAATGAGTTACGAGCAGTGCTTGACAATTGAGTAACTGCTTAGGTTCAAAAGCATGTACCGGAACCACGCAATGGGCATGGTTCTTGCATAAGCAAGAAATGGGTTGTTTAGCACGGAAACACGCATTCTAAATGAAATTCGCCCGACAGCGGACCACCGCGCCGGAATTATTTATTTACTAGTTGTAAACTTATATAATGTAAAAAGCACGGAAACACGCATCCAAAGGAAATTCGCCCGATATGCGGACCACCGCGCCAGAATTTTTCTTTTTCCTTATTCTTTTATTCTTTATCCTTATTTCCTTATCTTCTTAATCTTCCTTTACGTAATAAAGAAGTGTACCAAGTTTCGTTTTAATACGTTAAGTATATTTAGAGTTTTATAACAAGTAAGTTATCAAAGACCTTGTGGTATAAATGATATTTTTTCATATATTCATTCATACATTTATATAAAGACGCGTCTCAGACACGATTATCAGTCGACTGCTAAATTATTAAGTAAAAATGCAGAAAAATACTCAATTAATGGCAGAAAAAATATTATTAATTATTACTATGATGCAATCGTGTAATACTTTTATAAAGAATGTGAACTTTTTTTACTTTGAGTAACAAATTATTTCAGAAGAGCCATGAGCAGCACAATGGACTGGATAGAGTACCTGGTATTCAGTTTTATGCTACTGTTGTCAGTGATTATAGGAGTATTCTTTATGTGCCGCAAAGGAGGTCAAAAAACTGTGGATGAATACTACTTGGGAAACAGAAAAATGTCTATTTACCCCGTCGCTATGTCACTTGTAGCCAGGTAAGTCATCGATTACTACTTAGAATTCAGACAAATGTCTATTCACCCTGTCGCTATGTCACTTGTAGCCAGGTAAGCATCGAATATTACTTAGAATTTAGACAAATGTCTATTTACCTTGTCGCTATGTCACTTGTAGCCAGGTAAGCATCGAATACTACTTAGAATTCAGACAAATGTCTATTTACCTGTCGCTATTCACTTGTAGCAGGTAAGCATCGAATATTACTTAGAATTCAGACAAATGTCTATTTACCCTGTCGCTATGTCACTTGTAGCCAGGTAAGTCATCGAATACTACTTAACATTCAGACAAATGTCTATTTACCCTGTCGCTATGTCACTTGTAGCCAGGTAAGCATCGAATACTACTTAACATTCAGACAAATGTCTATTTACCCTGTCGCTATGTCACTTGTAGCCAGGTAAGCATCGAATATTACTTAGAATTCAGACAAATGTCTATTTACCCTGTCGCTATGACACTTGTAGCCAGGTAAGCATCGAATATTACTTAGAATTCAATTGTAAATTGCAAATGTATATTTATCTCCAGACGGTGTATAATGTAAAGTTTATTAATTATTTTTTAGGGAGTAAAGAAGCACTTTTCACTTCAAAGGTGGAAAAAGTTGCTTTTCACTCCCTTGGGAGTAAAAAGTAACTTTTTCTCCCTTAGGAATAAAAAGTGTTCTCTATTATTTGGTTATTAGAGCCAATTATATCATTTTTTAGAGGAGTGGTATTCTCTAAATTTATACAGGTGATTAAACAATTTTTTTTAATATTCCAACAATTTTAATTTTAATTTTTTAACACCCCAAAAATTTATAAGAGGGACCCGAACAGAAAAAAATGTTAGCTCAAAATCCGTTTTAGGTCAAAAGAAGTTGTTAGGAGCGATCATTTTTTTTTAATTTTTTTTGGGGGCAGCACCCCCATAATTTATAAAGGAGTCCAACCTAAAAAATTATAATAAAATACAACAAAACTTAAATATATTAAAATCAAATCTGGAGATAAAATCTTGAATGCACCTTGAAGGTAAAATGCTATTTTTGTCCTCGCAATTACCTCCCTCGGCTTCACCTCGTGATTAAATACTTTGGTTCCCTCGGCTTACAGCTTAGGAACCAATTATCTGCTCAGGGAAATAATAACATTTTATGTTTTATTAATAAATATGACATCAGAATTGTTTAAGAAGAAAGAGTCGCTTTAAAAAAACTAAGATGTAACCATCTGACTAAAGAAAGGGGGAACCCCCACACCCAATCGAATGTATCCCGTAATTTTTTCCGGGCTTTTCGAGTTTTAGGTTCAAAATAGTAAAGTATATTTACTTCAGGCTAGTTTTATTTGCTTAAGTTCATCAAAATACACAAGTAACTAAAATCAGTAAAGTAATATTACTGATTTGATATATTTGCTGCTGTATATATACATACATACACACCCATATATATATATATATATATTATATATATATATATATATATATATATATATATATATATATATATATATATTGCATGTATGTGTATGTATATGTATATATAGACATGCGTGTGAATATTTGGCTATTTAGCTTAGAACTAATTATACAAAAGAATTATTTATATATATATATATATATATGTTTGTGTGTGTGTGTGTTTGTTTAAATATATATGTGTGAGTGGGAGGGGCCTCTGAAAACATCTTGCAGGGGGCCCCCATGTTTTAGTTACGTCCCTGCATAAGGCATAAAATATATTTATGATACAAGCATAGTAGGTTTGTGCTATGCTTGGCAGAGTATTTGTAAATAATCTTTGTGTAATTTAATAAATTAACATTGTGTTACAATGATTAATAGAGCAAATTCTATTTTAGCACCATATCAGGGCTAACATTGGTTGGGTTGCCATCAGAAGTGTACTACAACGGAGCACAAATTACTTGGTACATCCTGATGGACCTTGTCGCCCCCACAGTGAACATATTTCTCTTCCAACCTGTCTTATTCAACCTAAAATACATATCTGTCTACGAGGCAAGTAATTCATGACAGCACTTTATACTATAGGCGCTACACCTCACAGGCTTTGAAAATTTTTTTCTTTTCCTCATTTATACCATAGGCATATAGGAAATGTATTGTGTTTGCAAAGAAAAATCCGAAACCGGGTATCAACGGAATTATCAGATTCAAGTGTTGTTAATAACTCCTAAGTGGTTTTCACAAAGTTGTCAGTCTGTATGTGTGTGCTGTGACTGTAATCATAGTAGCTCCTAGTGTATTTATGCTAGAGAGTTGAAACTTTGTACAAAAATTAGTCTACCGCTGTAGTTATGCTATTCAGAAAATATTTTTATAACGTCATTAAACCGAAATATTCACTGGAAATAAATCGAAAGATCATAAAACGCGGAAAAATGATGTGATGAGATTGAGATTTCGCACGCATATAGCCACGTATAAGAGTAATATATGAGCTAAGTTTCATCTCATTATCAGCATTATTATAATTTCTATCAAATAAATTGTGTACGTTTTTAAAAAATAAGCAACATTATCTAACTGAGTAAAAAATTCAGTAAACGTGAATACCATTACGTAAGAAATAAGTACACTTAGTATCGTTTTAATATGACAAGTATATCTATAATTTTTGTTGACTCATAAAAGCTAATCAGCATCGCATGTGGTCAGTCCCTGGATGGGTGTCCGCTGAAATAATAGATAGTAATGTATTTACTATCTGAGTGCGAGCGAAGCAAGTCTCAAGAGTTGTTGCAGTATACATTTGACGAATTGCATACGCTGATGACGAGCGAAGCGAGTCGGAAATAGGGATGATGAGCGTAGCGAATCTAATTTGATGAGGACAAGTTTTGAGGTACCCCGTTTTTTTGTTTTTTTTTATGTGTCAATATAATTCCAAATAATTATAATCTTTAAATGTTGAAAGTAGAGTCAACCCTGGTGTAGTGGTTGGTACCCGGCCAATACACAGAATGAATAGACTTCTTTCGAAGTTCTTTCGAACTTTCGAGTTTATTTAGTCATGGGTTCAATCCTTGCACGGGCCTCTAGGATTTTTATGAGAGGGATAAAAATTCTGCATACCACGTCCTTCAGAAGGATCGTAAAGCCGGTGGTCTCGAGCCTGTGCGTTGTCAGGTACTCGTTAAAGATCCTTTACCCTAAATGAAACTGGGTATAGGCAAAATTTAGGACCCTCATAGTAGATTCATTATAATACTATAGTGTGTCTGCCTTGTAGTTTAAAGTGTATGGAGGTTTAGTTTAACAGCGAGGGCACGTGTTGTTCCAAGTTTTCACAAGACTATAAGAGTGAAAATATGTATGATTGCTTGAAAAAAAGCATGAGAGGAACCATAGAAATCCACGGCTCTTCTGTCTAGATTAGATGAAATATACCTACACTTGAAACTAAAAGGAGTAGAACACTAAATTATGGAGCTGGCAAAAAGGACCCAACAACGTGGCCTACTTGCCTGGTAGTTACTACCACTCCCCCCATATTACTACTAAATGTTGAAAGTGTTAATTCGTACGTATAAGGAGAGTAACTAACATCATCTGATGGCTTATAAATTTATTATAGTGGAATTTATAAAACTAGGATAGTAAAAATAAATAAAAAATCTCTGTGATTTCTCTTGAACAAGGTAAAATTAACAACACTAAATATATGGATAAGAATCTAAATTAATAATCCATAATAATATTATAAATAAATAAATAAATAAAAAGTTCATTTTAGCGAATTTCCTTTGGAAATTCGGCTAATGGGATAGGCGTCATGGCGGAATTCGAACCTCGGACCACGACACAAATCCGTTTCAGAGGTCCCTAATGAAAAAAATACGCTTCGCGAGACTTTATATATATATATATATATATATATATATATATATATTTATGTATTTTCTAGACACTTTCTTGTAAACACTCTATCTTTCGAACGGATTAATATTCTTTAACAAAACTTGGTACAAAAATCAACCTTCGGGAGGACACGAACCCAATTGAAAACCAGGTTTTTGTGACGTCATTAACCTTGTTTGCTGAGTCAGCGAAATTTAAAAAAAAAATCGGAATTATTCAGGGTATAATTTTTGCCGCGAAAAAGGTCAATATTTATGTTTTTGAGGCGCTGAATCAAATGAAAAGAAATGGGCTGTTTAGCAAGGAAACACGCATTCTAAATGAAATTCACCCGACAGCGAACCACCGCGCCAGATTTATTTATTTAGTAGTTGTAAACTTATATAATGTAAAAAACTATAAAAATTATCATTCCAACCAGGATTGTTGTTAAGCACGGTAACACGCATCCAAAGGAAATTCACCCGACATGCGGACCACCGCGCCAGAATTTTAATTACATACATAAGCTAAATGATAAATTAAAATTTAAAAAAAAAACAATTAAATGAAAGATTGAGATAAAATTATTTTTAGATTATATTATTTTTCTGTAATAATTTTTTTTATTGTAATATTTTAGGGTCACAATTAATTTTAACATGTTTATACCTAGATTTAAGTAAGTGCCACACAGCACAGGATTTTGCAATCCTCTAGTGTGGCACTCAATCCTTTATGCCATATTTAATTATGTACTATGAGCTTTATAAAATAAAGGAAAGATATTAAAAAATTCCGGCTCGGTGGTCCGCTGTCGGGCCAATTTCATTTAGAATGCGTGTTTCCGTGCTAAACAACCTATTTCTTGCTTATGCAAGAACCATGCCTTTGCGTGGTTCCGGTTCATGCTTTAGAACCTAAGCAGTTACTCAATTGCCAAGCACTGCTCGTAACTCATTTTGTCTGTATTTTCCAAAGGAAATGCGCATAATTATCCAGTTGGTTGTACAAAACTATGCCTCTAAAATTAGAAGTACGCACTATTATTTGCACTAGTTTAAAGCTTAGTTACTTATCTTTAAGCTATGTCAGTTATATTTAAAGGTTTTAGCGCATTTCCTTTGGAAAATACAGACAAAATGAGTTACGAGCAGTGCTTGACAATTAAGTAACTGCTTAGGTTCTAAAGCATGAACCGGAACCATGCAATGGGCATGGTTCTTGCATAAGCAAGAAATAGGTTGTTTAGCACGGAAACACGCATTCTAAATGAAATTCGCCCGACAGCGGACCACCGCGCCGGAATTATTTATTTAGTAGTTGTAAAATTATAATGTAAAAAACACGGAAAACGCAACCAAAGGAAATTCGCCCGACATGCGGACCACCGCGCCAGAATTATTTTCTAGTTGTAAACTTATATTAGGTAAAAAAACGATAAAAAAAAATTGTCCCTACTAGGATTTGAACCCAGGTACTCTGGGTTTGAGAGCTCGCATCCAAAGGAAATTCGCCCGACATGCGGACCACCGCGCCAGAATTATTTTCTAGTTGTAAACTTATATTTAAGAAAAAAAAAAACGATAAAAAATTATCGGCCCTTCCAGGATGTGAACCCAGTACCCTGAGTTTGAGTGGTCGTATTGACTCCGGACCACTGCCATTCAACTCAGAGGCCCAAAAAACATTGAAAACGACACCCTACTCGAAATTTAATTTTCAACGACCGTAATGTTGGTTTTCTATATTTTTTGTGGTTTTTTCGACTTTTTGGTAACTTAAAGTGGTCGTATCGTCTTCGGACCGGTTTCATTCGATTCAGCGCCCAAAATTACATAGAAAACGACACCCTACTCGAAATTTATTATTTATCGACCTAAATTTGGTTTTTGGTAATTTACAATGGTTTTTTCGATTTTTAGGTCACTTAGAGTGGTTGTATCGACTTCGGACCGGTTTTATTCGATTCAGCCTCTCAAAAAACATAAATATTGACCTTTTTCGCGGCGAAAAATGTTAACCCTGAATTTTGCCGATTTTTTCAAAATTTTGCTGACTCAGCAAACCGGGTTAATGACGTCACCAAAACCTGGTTTTCAATAGGGTTTGTGTCGTCTCCAAGGTTGATTTTTGTACCAAGTTTGGTTAAAAAATATTAATCCGTTCGAAAGATAGAGTGTTTACAAGAAAGTGTCTAGAAATACATATATATATATATATATATATATATATATATATATATATATATATATATATATATATATATATATATATATATATATATATATATATATATAAAGTCTCGCGAAAATTTTTTTCGTCATTAGGGACCTCTGAAACGGATTTGTGTCGTGGTCCGAGGTTCGAATTCCATCATGACGCATATCCCATAAGCGAATTTTTTCCCAAAGGAAATTCGCTAAAAGTAGGAGGTCTTAAAAACACCAAGTACGGATAACACAGGTGCCTTCCCAGTTTTGGAAGCACAATACTCAATATACCCCGCTTCAATATATGTTAAAAAAAGAAACGTTTTTTTAACATATTTTATTGATTAATACAACAACAATTATGATTGTTACAAGTATTAGAGTTAAATAGTTTTAGTGGTTGAGAGACTTGGCAGAGAAACAATCCAGTGATCACACTCAGGGGGGAGTAAAATGAGGAAAAGTAAAAATCAATTTTTAATTGATTTTTACTTATTTTATAATCAATTTTATAAAGTAGCAACACTACTTTATAGTAGTTTTGCTTGAAAGATAATTTACTTAAATAATTAACTCCAAAGATTAACAATTCTTAGTTGTTCTATTATAAATATTCTAAATTGCACTATTATCAAGATTATTTGAAGCACTACCCTAATTTTCAGGTTCTGGAACCTCAACTATTGTGCTATTTTGTAAAGTATTATCTGCTAATAATTATTAAATCTGTTTCAGTATTTAGAGAAAAGGTTTGATCGCAGAGTGAGATTACTTGCATCAGCACTATATGC
This sequence comes from Microvelia longipes, assembly GCA_018340805.1. NCBI lineage: Eukaryota > Metazoa > Arthropoda > Insecta > Hemiptera > Veliidae > Microvelia > Microvelia longipes. Next base: position 8,354,943 of record JACMZG010001863.1, read on the forward strand.
AATGTCATTAGTGAGTATTGTATAGTTACAATTTCCAGAAGGGAAATTAAATCGAAATAAAACAATACTTTAATTTCATTATTTGAGAAAATTGGTTCTTTTAACTAAACAGAATTATCTTAAGTTTTATGAAGGTGAAAAATTTTTGTTTGCGGGTGAAAATATATATAGGACTTGAAGCAACAAACAGTTTTCTTCGTCAGTTAATGAAGTATGGAAGGTCTTCTGACGGTAAAGCCTTTACAAATTTATCAAAAGTAGAAGGTTTGATGATAATAAGAGAGAAGAGAAGAAGTTATTTTACATTTATGTGAGTACATATTATTTGGGGGGGGGGGGGTCAGGTTTGGTAAGTAGGATTAACTGCGAAGCATATACTATGTCGGATCTCTGTATTTTTACTGCAAGTACATCCTCACTTGATTGTTAATCAAAATTAATCTAATATCTTAAACTATGTTTCAGATATTATTATTACCACTTATGATTTACGGATCAGCTTTACCCGTTAATCAAGGTAATAAGATAATCTCATGTCGATCTTACTGTTTGTTTTTTAGAATTAACTTCAAATACATTCCACAAAATATGATCTATTAGGGAATTGAAATAAAACATTTATATCATTATTAAACAAGAACCATTCGTCATCCAAATGTTCTCAGGTCTAGAAACTATTGTGATTCAACTGGATTTTCTGCATGTATTAATATCCGCATTGATCCACATTCCAGAGTATCGATTTCTAGTTAATAATATTGAAAAGGCCGTATAAAGCCATATCCAGATTATTTAATCGTTTAAAAGTAATAATTTAGTAGATTCGTTCAACTACTTACAGTTGAGTAAATGGAGTTAACACATTTTTATTCGTTAATCAACTTCATATAGTTGAGTTAATGTAGTTAACACATTTTGATTAATTAATCAACTACATATAGTTGAGTGTATGTAGTTAACGCGTTTCGATTCGTTAATCAACTACATATAGTTGAGTGAATGTAATTAACACGTTTTGATTCGTTAATCAACTACATATAGTTGAGTGAATGTAGTTAACACGTTTTGATTCGTTAATCAACTACATATAGTTGAGTGAATGTAGTTAACACGTTTTGATTCGTTAATCAACTACATATAGTTGGTGAATGTAGTTACACGTTTTGATTCGTTAATCAACTACATATAGTTGAGTGAATGTAGTTAACACGTTTTGATTCGTTAATCAACTACATATAGTTGAGTAACATTACCATATAGTTGAGTGAATGTAGTTAACACGTTTTGATTCGTTAATCAACTACATATAGTTGAGTGAATGTAGTTAACACGTTTTGATTCGTTAATCAACTACATTGAATGTAGTTAACACGTTTTGATTCGTTAATCAACTACAATATGAGTGAATGTTTGATTCGTTAATCAACAACAGTGAATGTAGTTAACACGTTTGATTCGTTAATCAACTACAATAGTTGATGGAATTGAGTAATGAGTAAATGGAGTTAACACGTTTTTATTTGTTAATCAACTACATATAGTTGAGTAAATGGAGTTAACACGTTTTGATTCGTTAATGAACTACATATAGTTGAGTGAATGTAATTAACACGTTTTGATTGATTCATTGACTATTAATTAACTGTTAATACTAGGTATTATCAACACCTTAATTGTTAAAACCTAGTATTAACAATTAATATGAATATTAATTAATTGTTAATACTACGTAAATACCTATTAACTTAATAATAATAGGTATACTTATGATAATTCATACCATAAAATAAATGCATTGGCTTTATATTATTATTATTACACCATAAAATAAAATTAATTTCTCAAAAGTAGTTAAGCTTAAAAGTCATCCTATGTCATTATCTTTGAAATTCCTCTCCTAGGTTAGGTTTGTAATACCTTTGTGTCTCTATGTTCAAGGTGCTGATGCCCATAGTGTGTAGCACCTTATTAAAATAAATAATTATAATTTATTATCTTCATTGTTTATTATTTCGGGCACTAGATGGGACGGAATATATCGCTTTTGAAGAAGTAATTTGTTTGAATTTTATTCCGTCCCATCTAGTTTCCTAAGTAGTAAGCATAAATAAAATTTGCTTTGTCAAAGATAAAAAATTAGGTTTTTTCAGTTTCAGGAATCAGCTTTAACATCATATCTCCAGTAGTCTGTTTAGTCTGTATCTTTTACACATCAGTGGTAAGTTTTAAAAGTAGGCCTATAAAGTTAAGACTTTAAACCAAATGATAACCCTGTCGAGAACCTCCTGGAGTAGTATAGAGGCATTACCAACCATTACTAAAATTAGGTATACTTTATTTGCTGCTGAGAGCATAACCTAGTATCCGAACCCGTAACTTCCGTTGAGTCAGGCAAGTATAAGGGTTCAACAAACAAAGGGGGGCCACAAGTAGTAGAAATTACTGATGTATAACTGTAACTGTGCTCTAGATTATGCAGCACTTTTCCTTTAAGTACTGCCTTAGAAATGCCTTTATAAAATGTTTATAAGGTAATTCGCTCAAATATTGCTAAACCAAAACTCCAAAATTATGAGCCACACACAGGCATAGACTAACAAGGGCATAACTCAAAGACGGAATTATATCTTAGGACACTCCAAAGTCCAATCCAATGTTCAACCTCTTCTGAGTCTATCACAAGAATTTTATTGATCTTCTCGCGATAAATAATACTGAATATGATTTTAATCCTAGGGAGGTCTAAAAGCAGTTGTGTGGTCCGACGCTCTCCAGTCCTCAGTCATGATGTTCGCTGTACTCACTGTGGTCTCAACTGGTGTTTATAAAGTCGGAGGAATAGCAAGTGTTTTCACTAAGGCTTATCATGGATCACGACTTAATTACTTTGCAAAGTAAATTTACTATAAAATTATAAGTTAGTCAATATAGTTAGTCTTTTAGTTCTTCAATAAAGTTTTGCACAGTTTTAAAACTTCGACGTGAGGCCAACTTTTGAGAATAAAACTGGAACTTCGATCGATAGACTCTGTATTTAGTGTAAAGAGTGAGATTAACTTTCAATTAGTTCGGTCTTTAATGTTTCCTAATAAGAGTCATCCACATATTGGGACATAAAATAATTGTTCAGCATTGGTCAAAAGTGTCTACCATGTTATTTATCCAATTGCAATTTGTAATTGGACCTGCCATGATTCGTAGAACCATGATCAGTTAGGTGCTCTAGGTTAAAGGGTACATAATCCCACATTTCTACACAGTCCCAAGAATGTACCCCCACAAAAAACCACTAGGCTGATCATCAGTTACAGTGTATCCTCTCTAATAATCATCATCAAAAAAATCTTCTCTAATCCTGCTTTCTGGTCCTTTTAACTTCTCATTAAAATTGTTGACACTTTTTATTTATTTCAGCATGGATATAGATCCAACAATAAGATTATCATTTTGGTCAGCCACGATCGGACAAACATTTAATTGGATGTGGGACATAACCAGCCCTATCATGGTTCAACGATACTTATCTTTACCGACATTAAACGATGCCAGAATGTAAATAACTTTTTCAATAATAACTATGTTATCAAGATCTCAATTAATCTACATTCAACCTTTAACTAACACGCATGGCTGTATAAATATAGTAGTTGCTAGTAAGCTGTAAGAAGATAAACATAAACAAATGATCTGAGCGTCAGCAGCTCTTTTTACCTACCTAAATATAAATAGTATGGACTAGTCTCAGTGAGACAAGAAGAGATATCCGATATTTACAAATAAAGTAGTAGGCCTATTCACTAAAGAACATATCTCTATTAACGAATCCTTGTCTCATATAATTAAGGACAGATATTATAAATTTTAAACAAATACCACATTCAACCACTCTAACCACATTCAGGTTAGTAAGGACTCGATTTAAAACTGTCCTTATTTTAAAAAAATTGTGTGGCTCCAATCTGGATACATGGTCCTAATGTCATTGATTGTTAGTTTTACCTGCTTGGGGTATTTTCAACATGACTATTTTATTGGAAGAATAACTAAATAAATAAAAGTGACGTGCGCACATTTGAGTATGCCGAATCTAGACTTGTCGAAACAGGGATGTCTACTTGTATATTTTCTATGGCTTACTAAACCAAAATCTTGTATTCTGAATAAGAAACTTTAATGAACAACATTTTAGGGGATATTACTGTAAGAGCAAATAATGCCAAAAGCAAATTTCCAAATTCTACCTAAAACCCTAAAGCTGATTTAAATTGCAACTCTGATTGCTGGTTTAGGTTTTCTATAGTCAATTTTTGTTGTTTCAGAACTCAGTGTTTACAATATCTTGGATTTATAACGTTTTATTCATTGAGTGGTTTTACTGGACTTGTTATGTATGCCTACTATCGGAACTGCGATCCTCTACAGTCAAAAGTAGGTTATTGGTTAATAATGGGATTATAAGATTACGGTCAAAACTCCAAGAACATGTTGACGTGATATTTAACAAATAACTAAAAGGGTTAGAATTGAAATGTTCAACATTGAGATTTTAAGTCAATGTGCTCATAATCGCTCGACTTCGTTGACTGTTGTCAACGTAAGTGTAAGTAGACGTAGAAGTAAATAGTGATAGCGGCTTAGTAAAGTTCACCATGCGGATACAATACGAGATAAAACACTAAGATACGAGTATTAACGGACTATGGGGCAACACTCAATTTATAAGCCAAAATATAAGTTTTTTACATTAACATATATTTCCATCCTAAACATCGACTAATTCTGTTAACTAAGCTATCACAGCTTTGGCAGTGTGGCTTCATATGGACACGTAACCAGCCAAACTTTTAGGGGGAAACTGTTTCCAGAGAGGACGAATTTTGCATACCTTTACGAATGGCGCTGAAAACAACTCAGTCTAAGGGTGACAATTTTCCAGGTAGGAGCAATGTGATCTCTTGCCATCCCCTGGCTACGGGCCTGCTTTACTCTACACTAAAGTATAAGCACTGGGGAATCTACGGATTCGATTAAATTACATTATATCCATTATCACAAATTTCACGTGGATTTAAATTCTCAGACACTGGAGACAAATCTCAAACGTGTCTGGATTTGAAATCTTCAGACACGTTGAATAGATGTGATGGCGACTTCAGTGTAATTCTTAAGACTTTCGTTATTTGAAAATCCCAAATTATTATGTCGGTGTCGTAAATTAGTGTATTTGAATAATTGAAAATCATAATCTATTTTTCAGAAAATTTCTAGAAAAGACCAGATCCTCTCATACTTTGTTCTAGACATAGCAGGACATCTAAAAGGTTTGTCAGGCCTTTTCATGGCAGGAATAGTATGTGCTTCTCTTAGGTAACAGCCTTCATTATTTAATACAAACATAATATAAGATGTTATATTAGAAACCACGAAATATATTTAATCTTTAGTAGGAGTATAGGCAATACATAATATGCTAAGTAAATTCAAATAGCTCCTTTTACTTATTGGGAAATTTCCAAAAGAACACCTAAATAGAAAAATTTATGTGACCAAAATTTAGATATTGTTCCGCCAAAAGATTTGGGCTCAAGTCCTCACCAGGATGATTCCATGAAAGTCTTAATCAATCCCATGTAACCGCTTCAATGTAGATGATGAATCCAACGTTTCACTACCACTGTGGATGGCATCTTCAGGAACGAAAGAAAACATGCATAAACAATACACTTCGCTACTGAACTGTAAAGTTTTGTAGAGAATAATCTTCATGACAATAACGTGGAATTCTAGATAGTTTACTCATATATCGAATACCAATGAAATTCTTTACACACTAATTCTTTAACGTAGCCTAGGAGTATTGATCAAATTACTTTAGGCCTATTTGAATAACTATAAAGTCCTTTGACTAAAAGACCTTAAACATGTTAGTACATTTTGAATAAACATTTTACTCAGCCAACTGATCAATAAACCAAACTATCTTGGAAAAAACGTCTAGCAAAGGAATAAATTCCTTTACTGTCCTTATTATTTGTTGTTATCCCAATTACTAGGCTTAATCTAGGCAACCCAGCATATTTCCCAAAAATTCCCAGCATAAAGGAATTTTTGTCACTTAAAAAGTTATTTTATATTATTTTCAGCTCATTGTCATCAGGATTGAACGCTCTCTCGGGTACGATATACGAAGATTTTATAGAGCCTGTCATTGGCAAGAAAACACAAAGAACAGCCAGTAGCATAATGAAAATTATAACTGTCGTTGTCGGGCTTATTTGCGTAATGATCGCCAGCGTCATTGACAGGCTTGGCACTATTGTCGATGTAATTATTTTAAAATTTTATCTACTATAACGAATGAACGAGGTTTTAGATTTCGAAACCACACTACAAAAAGCACGGAAAAGATCGGTTTAGCGTTTTGGAAATGCTTGTCTGAACGGGAAAGGTGGCAATTAAGATATCAGGTTATAAACACACTTTTGCTATTTGTTCATATCTCGTGGTGTTGCATGAATTTTAATAGGCTGCGTTAATTAATTAGTTTAATTTAATTTTCAATAAATAATTTGATTCTTTAGCCTCTATAGCCAAACAGACAACGAAAGAAGCGTCAACAAGCCAAATTGAACCCCAAACAGAGCCACTACACGTTCGCATTTCATCATTTCTAACCTAACAACATACAGAACAGATCACCCAGATGATACTGCACACAGGGGCAGAGCGATCCAAACACGAAATTATAAATCCCACAATGCCATTTCCTTAACCTGTACGGAAAGTATTCAGTGTACGTCCATTTCACTCAACTTGGTTCCTTTTAACTATACTTTTTTTGTCTATTGTTCACCTAGTCAAAGACTTTTAAATTAAGATTTCTTTTCTTTATTCCAATCCTTGGGTCCTAAATTTATCGTTCATGGGGATTACAATGCACCAAATGTTTGAATGTCGAGTTAGTAACCCTCGGGGCATCGCTTTGCAGAGCCGTCATTTCTTCAACAAACCTCCAAATCCACTCTCCCAGCGAATAAACCGATAAAAACGCACTTTCCTACCGATAAAAACCGATTACCAGATCTTCAAGATTATTTTGTACTTGGATCCACCCAAAAATTTGGCGTGTTGTTAAAGGGTTGTTAAAAACAAACCTGTGGTGATTTAAAAACATTTACAAACCAAAAGTTTTAAAAGCGCCATAATTTAACAAGCGGTTGTTATCTTACTCCTGAAGCTTAAAAGTTGTTATTTGGGTCAGGAATGTATTTATTTTGTAATTCATTCTAGACAGCTGCATCCGTAAATGGAGTAACAGGAACGATATTTGGATTATTTGTCATGGGAGTGCTGATGCCAAGGTCAATACGAAGGTAATTTGACTTTCATTAAACTCTCGAGCATAAGTTATTACTTCAAATGTTTTTACGTTGCTTCGTTTCAAAAGCAGTCGTAGTCTCCTAGGATTTGAATTGTACCACAGAGTAAGCGAGCTTTACCCCGACTGGGACAGAATCAGCACCATAAATAGGAACACAAACTAGCAGCCTTTTGTAGTCTTAAGACTACAAAAGGCTGCTAGTTTGTGTTCCTGTTTATGGTGAAATAATAATAATAATTTATGGTGAAACTAAATATCTTTTGGCTTAAACCAAAAGATATTTTAGCTGATGTAAATACAGCAAGGAGGTGCGAGCTAAGTTAATGAAATACTATGTTATTAAGGTAGTAATTAAATTTATACAATCTCAAGTAATGTTTTTGAATGCATCCTTAAAAAGTGCCAATTGTCTTACTTTGACAATTGTTCATTAAAATAATGACAATTGTTCCCTATTATCACAGTCTTGAAATACCACAATGTCTTAAAATCAGAATTTAAATCGACAGAAACTGACTTGAAATTATCAGAATCATACTTAAAATCATCAGTGACTTTACTGAAGCAAATTGTTTCCAAACTTTCCATTAAGAGAATTTTATTAAGCATTGTTCCTCTAAATCCATACATTGATATGCATTTTCAGGGAGCATTATATGGGGGATTGATCTCAATAAGTTTCATGATGTGGACAATGATCGGACATAATTTGCTACCAAAATGCCACAACTCTAAACCCGTTTCGATTGAAGGCTGCACCAATCTCACTCAAATAACGATGGCCATGTAAGATAAAAATGACAAGACAAGTCACCTTTGAATCTCTTTGCCTTTGTAAAACTAAGGTACCAAAGACCATTGCCGTGCCTTTACCCTTTGAATGTAAAGGGTTAAGTTATTTACCCTTTAAATTTGATGTACAAATTAGACAAAATGTGTCTTTTGTAACTTTAAAAATATTTCAATTTTCCTCGAATACATTATGAGTGCAAAACTGTTAGATAAATTAAACAAATAAATGTGAGTCATTGAGTCAGCTTTAGATATTAGATTTAAACTTATAGTTATCAACACGAATGGAATTGTTAGATGCAATTTTAAAGAATATTTAATAGAGATCTACGCTTTTTTGAACCTAGGACTGATTTGAGCGTTAGGTTTTACAAATCCCTTAGAATTTAAAACTTTCCTATGCAAAGAAATAGTATCGTACAATGAGAATTGCATGTGTAGTAACAATGAGACTTCTAAACACTCATTTGCGTAATAACAATAAAAACAAAACTCCTAAACACTCATTTGCAAAATAACAATAAAAAAGTGACTGACAACAATAAAAAATAACAATAAAACACCGAGTTGTGCAGTATTGTTACATTTATAGAGGAAGTAAAAAGTGGGAAGGATATATAATGTAGCTAGTAAACCTAGCAGTTAGGTCCTTTTAGCTAACGCCAATAGATAATGTTCTACCCTCTTAATTAAATTGCAGGCATTTTGTTTCAAATCCACAGATGAGCAGTGACTACTTCCCTATAAGTTTGTATAAATTTAACTAGAAGTGCTTTTAATGCAAGACTATGTTTCTAGTCTTGAACTCAATGTAGAAATTAACGTGTCATACGAACGAAATAAAATTTAAATTCTCCATCTATTGAATAAAAGTCTTAGGAGTACCCACTGAGATTGAACCCGAAGTGGTCAGATTGCAAGCTTTCTTCCTCACTATTACTCCACCGATACCCCTTAACAAAACCGCATTAAAAGTTTTAATGTTTTTATCAGTGAAACATGCGCTGCAGTGGAAGGCTCATTCGTCATCGGATTTCCGCTTAATAGGATAACATCATTTTACTACGGAATAATGGGAATACTAATATCTACTTCGTGTGGATTTATCATCAGTTATTTCACCGGGTTTAATCACCCAAAGGATATTGATCAGCAGCTACTTGCACCAGTTATTAGAATCAAAAAATACGACCCAGTTCGAATGAACGAAATAACTATAGAAAAATAGTTATAATACTTATCAATGACATGATGTAACACATGAGGTGACATACCGCGAATAGTATATAGAGTGATTGCAGTGGCGCAATGTAGCGCTGATTGCAAACAGAGACTAAATGTAATGGTGTGATCTAACGCATCTAAGAGGTGTGATATAGCGCGGATAGCCAATAGACTTTTAGCAGTGGTGTGATATAGTGGCTGCTGTATATGTGTCACGGAGACCAGTTTTTTATCTTTAAACCTGATAAGCCAATGATATTTAACCCCTTGATATTTAGCAGAGTAACTCAACACTTGACGAACTGAAGCATTTGTAACTTAGCAGCATAACTAAAAAATTAATAAACCAGAGACTTCGTGATTTAGTAGAGCACCTAAATATACGTATTAGCCATAGCCTTCGTGATTTAGCAGCATAACTAAATATGCGTATAAGCCATTGCCTAAGGGAATATGTTCCCAACTTTTCATTGAGAGCCTCACCTCTCACTGATCTCCTTCTTACAAAGCGACACTGGCATTGGAATAAAGCCACTCAACAAGTTATTGATCAAGTAAAAGAAAAACTTAGTCCTATTAAGTCTTTAAGCCTATGATCTTAGTCCTTGGAGCGACCTGACCTTGAACTGCCATCCATTCTCCAAACTGATGGCGAAGTAGGATTAGGAGGAGCAGAAACACGTAATCTCTTACGTCAGTGCGAAGCTTCAATCTCATAAAAAGAGATCCCAACTAAACGGACAGAAATGTCTAGGAATCTTATAGACCATAAAACACTATCGCTATTGTTTGTAAAACACCAAGTTTGTCTAACAACTGATAATTAGGGTATGACATGAAAAGAAAATTTAAAGGCTAAAATGCCAAGCTGATGAGATTGTCTCTTCTTTTGCAGGAATATAAATTTACCTTCTAGCACGTACTAGGAAAAGAGAACCACCTTTCTGATGCTCTCGCCAGAAATCTATCCAACATGGCGTAAAACTTCGATGACGACCAATTGTGCCATTCTTTTAACTTTAAACAAGTTTCTTCTTAACCTACGTCTGAATCATTTATTGCCCTTCCGAGCTCAAGAAGATGATGACCTCATTCAACGAATGATAGCTCAATCGTCGTTTAATGAGAGGGCGATTAAACAACGACACTCTTGGGACTCTATGAGACGAGATGTTAATGAATACGTAAAACCGTGTGCTACCTCTATTCGACAGAAAAAGCACATCCCTAGACTGCATGAACCCCTCAAACCAAGGCATGCTGAAAAGCCTTGGAAAACCATTTCCATCGACAAAATGGGACCTTACTCAGAAACCCCTAGGAGAAATAAGTACATCTTAACCATCTGTGGGGTCGTCTCAAAATGGATAGAAGCCGTTCTACATATCATAATTGACACGAAACTTCTCATCAATACTTTAGAAAGAGACATATTTCTTTGTATTATTTTCAGCGACATGGGCCTTAATTCTTAAGCAAGTGTCGGGCCAATTTTTGTGATCGAGACGGAATTCAGTACCACTGGACCCCTGCTTACCATCCACATGAAAATTCTATCGAACGAATAAATCAAGATTTCGAGGTTGGACTCCGTTTTTACTTTTAGATCAAGCTCACAATTATTTAGAATTATATAGTAATTATAAACTTATGTAATGCAAAAAACTAAAAAAAATTATTGTCTCTACCAGGATTAATGTTGAAACACGCATCCCATAGGAAATTCGCCCGATATGCGGACCACTGCGCCAGAATTATTATATATTTCTCACAATGTTTAGTACAGAATTCGTTTCACCATGTAGTCATAGCAGGTAACAAGTTGTTTAAAGTAAGGTTAAATAACGCAGGTGAAATACATAAATAATTTTAATAAAATTGTTATTTTTAAAAATATAACTCTCCCGATGAGAATATATTTTTTTTATGAAACGAAACATGATTCTCGCATGATGTAAATAAATAAATTATCCACAAAAAAATGCGGTAGCTGGACCGTAAAGAATTTTTCAAGTTTACAAATAGATACATGGAAAATATAACTCTAAATTTAAATTTATTACACAAATTTACATGTGGGCACATCATGGAGTATAAATTATAAACAACTGTGGCTTTTCAGCTGTAGGTAATTCTATCAAAACCAAAGCTGTACCAATGGGTAGCAAAATTTCCACACGAATACCAAATCTGCGTTTATCTCGTATGCGGGTTTTGTAAAATGTTACACATACATACATAACATAAATTCCTAATTTAAATAACCATGGCACTTATCGTACGGGGAATCGTTAAAAGCGCTGGAAGTCAATATTTAGATCACTGTTTTTAGAATAAGCAAATACATGGTTATAATAATCGAATTTTCAAAAACAATTACGCTAATGGTATCATCGCAATGTAACTGGACAGACGTTCTATTGATTGTTCACTATGGTTAAGTGTATCCGTATTAACCACGACCCATGGTTTGATGATGCAGTCCAGATAGATTTGTTCTTCAGCAAACATCTGTTCAAGTCACTTTTATCTCTCAAAGTATACTCATTTTCAACATTTGAATCTTTTAAATTTGTGATTTGATTCCTATAAAAGTTTTCAGTTAAATAAAACACTCATAGAGTCAATTCAATTTTCTGAGACAAACCTAATTTTTCAATTGCCCTTTGCAATACTTTTTTGTTTAAAACATACCCCCTCCATGGGCCTGTGGGGCTCACTATAGCTTCGTCGAGTCCCCACTGTTGTTGTTTTAGTATTTTTTTTGTACTTGGATCTAGCGAATTTCATTGTCTCATTTCAAAGACACGCACTGCGGGGCGTTAGGCGTTAGGGCTTGCTATAACTCCTTCGGAGTAATATACATATATAGACTTCGCCATAAATACGAGAATATAAATGTTCCGTTGTCCAATTAACTTACACCTTCTGTAAAGTAAAGAAGAAACAATTTTTTTACTTTTCCTCACTTATAACGTAGGTGTATAGGAAAAGTATTGTGTTTGCAAAAAATTCCGAAACCGGGATGAAACCGAAAATTATCCGTTTTAGGTGTTTTAAGGCCTTCTGACTGGTTTTCTCAAAGTTGATATTTTGTACATAAATTAGTCTATCGCTATAGTTGTGCGATTCGCAATTTTTTTTAAGCCATTAATCCGTTATAATTTTCGAAAAACCATAAAACGCGAAAGAATGATCCGATCAAATTGAGATTAGGCTCGCATGAGACTATAAATAAGTCTAACATATGAGCTAAGTTTCATTTCATTATCAGCCTTAGTTCAATTTTATTAAATGACTTGTGAACGTTTTCTTAAAAAATAGTAAAAAATTGAAAAATGGTCCGATTGAGTTGAAATTTAGTACAAGTGTAACATTACTTAATAAGTAAGTACACTAAGTTTCCATGATTTTTATTGGATCATAACAATTAAGGAGCATTAGGCTAAGGTTAAGGTCAGTACTGTATGGGTGACTGCTGAGAATGATACAGATGAATTTAGTATCTGAGGACAAGCGAAGCGAGTCCGAAGCAGGGAGGATGAGCGTAGCGAATCCGATGTAATGAGTAAAATTTCCGAGTAACCCCAATGCCCGATTTTTACTTATTTGTGATAACGTCATAACGAAGATATTTGCCAATAACTCCTCTTAGAATGGTCCGATTGAGCTAAAACCGGTTCCAATCATTTAAGAACGCATAAGAACATAGAAAGCCATCCGATGGCATTCCGCTTTGAGGGCCTGCTTATTTCGTCGTGGTTCCGTGGAAGCCATTTTGGTCCAGCCAGTTAGTAGGCTAACGAAGCGGAAATAACGAAGGAAGGGTCTGCTCCAAAATGCCTGCGACCATAAGAAGACTACTACGAGTCTTTTTGGTATCAAAAAGCCAAATGGGATCAACCCCCCCCCCTCCTCAATTTTCGTCATCCGAACAATAAGCGTAATTGTAATAGAAATTATCAATGATACTCGCTCCCATGCCACAGAACTTGTTCTTATTATATGGTAGCTACTTTTTATTGTTTGTTTAATGTATTATTATTTTTTTTTCTAATTTAGGTATATTTTTAATTTTGCTAAGTCTTTTTTATAATTTTTTATTTTATTTTTTAATAAAGAGATTTTTTTTTTTTTAAAAATATGATGTAAATTTACATCATAATCCTCGCAGCTTCCGATAAAGCTTTTAGCTTCAAACTTGACCGCGTCGTTCTATTTTTATAAAAAATTATGGCTAGATGTAACTATAAACTTCCTCCCCCCCATTTGGTAGTAACGCTATGAAGCTTACAAAGCGGTAATAATCTTAAATTGTTAGCAGGCTATATTTCACTGTCTTTAAACCACTGAGTTAATTACATTTCTAAGTTTATTTTGAAAATAAACACCCGTATATACTGCATTAACTTAAATTTTACATAGAATACTACTTGTTATTTTTGTCAGCTTAAAGAGAAAGTAGGTCTCTTTAAGATAAATTTGAAAATTTATTTACACCTTACTTCGTGTAAGACAGTAAGACATGTAAACCTTAAAAATACTTCACTAATCACCGTTACTTATCTTGTAGTAATGTAATTGCTTTTTTAATAAAAAGTTGTTAATTGTGGCATTAAGTTACATCAAACCAATGGGTTTTAGACTTTATAAATTTCTTTTTTATCGCCCTTGTTCTCTGTAAATATTTAAGACTAAATTTGTAATTAAATTTGGTTTGATAAAATTGAATGTATGCTATTCAAACGTCCGTACAAAACATGTTCAATATGACACTGTATTTAATAACATTAGTCGACATTTATATTTTTCTAAACGCAATGTACAAAATCCTCTGCGAAGAAAAATTGCGAAAAAAATTTACAAACTTTGTTGTAGATGTAAAGAAAAGATAAGGAATTTCAGAGGCTAGGAAGATGCGTATTTCGCGTGAAAGTTACACTCCGGCAACTACTTTTTATTTCGAATCTGTGTTTTTTCAAATTTTTTTTCGTAAAATACCTGTTGCAATTTGCAGTTTTAAAGATTAAAATGATGAAATTTCCAGTGTGATTTGCTGCGAAGAATTTAGTCGTCAAGTACATTTGTAGAATATTAATGCGTTAACGAAACTTAGGAGATGAGAATAATGCGTAATGCTATACTATTTGTGTGCAGGCTCTTGAATAACTTTATCATTCCATATCGTTTACCTATTCATACATTTATCTAAATTTCACATTTATATTTGAAATCCAAATAAATTCTTCCTGATAAATGAATCCAGTTAAAATACTTTTGTATTTTACATTGGTTTTAGCTGTATCCACGCATACCCATCCATCCAGGATTGGAATGCGCGGATTTATTACTTAATTATGTGGTGTATGCATGTACTCTAATTAGTGACACTTCTAATTTAATGTGCATGCTTCTTACATACCCTACACAACTATGTTCTCTTCACTCTCTAAAATAACCTCTTTCGCACTTATTTGAAGCGCAATTCTGTTTCACACTTATTTGAAGCGCAATTCTCTTTCACACTTATTTGAAGCGCAATTCTCTTTGACACTTATTTGAATCGCAATTCTCTTTCGCACATATTTGAATCGCAATTCTCTTTCGCACTTATTTTAATCGCAATTCTCTTTCGCCCATATTTTAATCGCAATTCTCTTTCGCACTTATTTGAAGCGCAATTCTCTTTCGCACATATTTGAATCGCAATTCTCATTCGCAGTTATTTGAAGCGCAATTCTCTTTCTGACATATTTGAAACGCAATTCTCTTTCGCACTTATTTGAATCGCAATTCATGGATAATGAGTAAAGCGTATAGGAAATTCGTTCAGAATAATAAAGCATATTTCAGAATTATTTGTAATAATTTTAGCACATCAGAAATTTGTCACTCAGTATTCATCCATGTCTCCCAATTAATTATTTATACTTATTCACCAGAAGTTCAACTTTATAAAAGCTTAATGGATCAATTTTTAATCAAACAAAATTAATTGTCCTTAGAAGCATTATTTTCTAATTACACACTCACACATAATAGGAAAAACCAACCCAGGAGGTCAAAATTAAAATCGAGTATTTCAGGAAAAATATCGGTTTCGTATTTTAAGTGCGCAATACTTTTGTTACGAATGGGAAAAGTGAATAAATTTAAACTAATCGGAATATTTTCTTAAAAGAAAACGTTAAAAATACAAAACAAAAAAGCAGATATAGCTTTTTTCAGTACGCCTGCTAACAAGATTACAAGTTACTAATAACAAACTGTCAAGAACAATATAAATAACAAACAGTTTGTTCCTCTCAACAGGTGTTTGAACCAAACTTATCAATTAGTCAAGAAAACAATTTAATGCCTTAGGCTGTAAAAGATTAAATATTTTAATTCTGATTTACACAACAAGGGATGGGCGGTAACACAAAGCGCTGAAAATTGTAAATCAATTATTCCCGAGGCTGCGTATACAGTGTTATTTATTGCCTATTTATTATATTTTGTTAGTTAAAATTTTTATTATATTTATTACTCATTGTATTTTTGGGTTTATCTAGATTACAATAAGTTATGTGTTGCGTTATGTTTTTGTTTTTTTGGATTGGAAGAATATAAAATGAATAGCTAAAATATAAAGAATACTATTAGGTAATTTTTATAAGAGATGTTTCCAAGTCGATAAACTGACTTTACATTGATGAGGCTGCTTGGTAAGTATGTAAAAATACATGGATAAGACAAGTTGGAAAAACAATAACCTTAATTACGTTTATATTGCCGGTTAGAGTGGAGATATTTGGAAAAGAGAAGTTGGCAAAGCAATTAAATACCTTAAGTTTTTATGGCTGTTGTGGTACATAGAAGATACATAGAGGACGAATCTTGAGTTCAGCATGAAATGTAAAGTTAAGGGACAAATAAGTTAGCAAATTCATTGAATTACTAGAGGGAGGGGTTGTCCCTGGGGAAAATATACTTCTTTGACAAAATATTTTAATGAATTTTGATTATAATTACGTAGATATTTTAGAAATGGATGATTAAGTTTAGAAGTTAATTTTTTTAACTTTCCCACGAATTATGTCTCCACCGGAAGATTTAGAACTTTAACTTTCTCATCAACACAGTCTTCACTGAAATACTTAAACTTTTTCTTCCTTATCAACACTGTCTCCACTGAAAGACCTAAACCCTCACTTCCTTATCAACACTGTCTCCACTGAAATACTTAAACCCTCACTTCCTCATCACCACTGTTTCTCCTAAATATTTAAACATTTAACTTCCTCATCACCACTGTTTCTCCTAAATATTTAAACATTTAACTTTCTCATCAACACTGTTTCTACTATATAATAAAATCCTTAACTTCCTCATCAACACTGTTTCTACAATATAATTAAATCTTTAACTTCCTCATCAACACTGTCTCCATTGCAATACTTAAACTTTTTAACATCCACATAAACACTGTCTCCACTAAAAGACTTAAACCTTTACCTTTCTCATTAACATTTTCTCTCCTAGATGGTTTAGCACTTTAAGTTTCTTACTGTCTCAACTGAAAAACTTAAACCTTCAACATCTGTCTCTTATGATTTTAGTAGAGACAGTGTTTACTAGTTCTAGATAGTTCTAGTCTATTATTTCGGGTTAATGACGTCATAAAAACTATTTCCGGATAGCACAATTAAATCTATAGACTGATTTTTGTACAAAGTTGCAACTCTCAAGCAAACAATAAATTCATTGGGAGATACAATGATAATAGACACACTCACACACAGACAGACAACTTCGTAAAAACCACTAAGGAGGCCTTAAATACACATGGAACGGATAATCCGTTGACATAATCGTTTCGGATTTTTTGCAAACACAATACTTTTCCTATATACCTACGGTATAAATAAGGAAAAGAAACAATTAGGCATTAGTCTGCTCGCTTATATAAAAATTCGGTTATTTGTTTGTATTTTATTAATATATTTTCTCATCCAGTTCAACAGTTGCATGTTAACAAAATTCATCTAACCCAGTAACTGTAAAAGGTTAATTCTTTCTTATTTACTACGAGGCTGACGTGAGAAAATCTGTTTAGTGAAAATTATAAATATCAACAATTAATCTTAATTATAGGTTGTTTATTATTTTATTAATTTTATTTTAACTCCGTGCCTGACATGGGAATGTTGTGATCCCTTCTTAGTTTTAAACAATGTTAGCGTGGTTGGAATCAAACGTCATACCACTACTTAGTGCTACTACTAAAGAAAACTATAAAAAAGTTAAATCGTTTAAAATCAAGGTATGGTACGAAAAGTTCGAACATCAAATTAATTACATTTCATATCAATGGCTCATAATAAACCAGGTTTATCCAATTAGATCAAATTATATGTGTTATTACTGACTTATAATGAAAAACGATTATCCAATCAAATTCAATTGTATTATATCTATCCATAATCATGCGTCAACAGGTGTATCTAATCAGATTTTAATAAATTAGAAAAATAATAATTTTCTTCTTATAATAATTATAAGAAGAAAAGTATAAGGTGTACTCTTCAAGGTGTCATTTTTTGCTCTTTTTCTTCTTTCAACCTATCTGGATATGAGCAGATGGCTTTTGGTCCATGAAAAATGTACTTAAATATGCCCTGTTTGGTACTGTTGGAGTAAAGGGATGTTAGTCCCCAGGCCTAAGAAATGAGACTCATTTTGTACTACTTTAAATCCAAATTTTTCTAAAAATATACCTTAAATTATGAAAGAAAAACATAGTTCGCATATTCAGAGTGGAGCCCTATATAAATGCAATATGAGAGCAAAAAAAAACTACACAAAAAGCCAATATTTTTTAAAGAAATTCGCTGACTACATAAATTAACCATTTATTCGGTGTTAATCTTTACTTGCGGTGTTAACTTTGGTTGTGGTAATCCAATTTTGATAATTAAACACTCGTTTTATAGAAGATTTAATGACCTTTAAAAATTTTTCTATTTATATTTTGCATACGGCCCAAAGAAAACCACTTATTTCAAGAAAACTGAAATTTGAGGGATTTTTAACATTTTGAGCAAGCTCAATTTTTTGAAGGACTTCACTCTGGATAGGCAGACTATGTTTTTTCTTCATAATTTAAGGTGTATTTTCAGAAAAACTTGGTTTGAAGTAGTACAAAATGAGTCACATTATTTCAGGTCAGGTCAGGCTCTTGGACTATGTGTACGCCTAGTTCAGATACCATTCATTGTAGGTCGGTTTTCTAAACACTAATGTATTGATTTTATTCATATTACGATTTACTTACACGTCAGGGAAGGACAACTTCTTATTATTTTCTATATTTGAAGTGAACTGTATACATTGATGTAATCTGTTTACGACATTAATGAGTCCTAATTATTGTAATCCGTGAGACCTTAATATAAAGGTGTCATCCACATATCTCGTTATGATTTTTGGCCGTTTTTATATAGCTAATAATTGGTGATAGAGGGTAACCCATTGTCATACCGTCTATACGTTCGTAGTAGTCGTCACTATGTTGAAACGAAAAGAGTATACCTTAGTTTAAAATATATTTTTTACGTTTCTCACACACTATTCTAGATACAGATACAACAAATGACGTCAAATGGAAACAATATGGCAGCAAAGCAGACTGAGGGTCTAAAGTCTCCATTTTTTAGAATTTGTGCCCCTAATTGTAATGAATTAGTCAACTAATTCATTTCAATATTCACACTAACAATATTCCAATATTCACGGGAAAGTTGCATTCAAAATTCATTCGATTATTTTAAACATACTTACATGGGCGTAGCCAGGGGGGTCAGGGGGGGCCCGGGCCCCCCCCTAGCCGAGCAGGGTTGTTGCAAAAATTATATAAAAACTATGGTTCAGGCAAGGAAAAACATTTTTTTATAAAAATTAATTTAAATTTTAATTTATAAAAATAATTAATTAATTTTATAATTTTTATTATAATAATTTAGAGCTTAAAAGTAGCTTGTCTTAAAAATTAAATTTGTTTTTTAGTTCGACATATTAACTTTGTGGTTTTATCATTATTAATAAAAACCATATTTAGTTCAGTTCAGTTCAATAATAATTTTGTATTTTGTTTTAGGGGATTGTTTTTTGTTTTTCATTAAGACTATTTAAAAAAAATTGTTTTGATTCGTCCTCTAAGAGCTTTGTTTTTTAGCGAATTTACTTTGGGAAAAATTCGCTAATGGGATAGGCATCAGTTTCTTGTAAAACACTATCTTTCGAACGGATTAATATTTTTTAATCAAACTTGTACAAAATCAACCTTCGGGAGGACATCATTAACCAGGACATTAACATTTGTAACATCATTAACCCAGATTATGATATATATATATATATATATATATATATATATATATATATATATATATATTGTGTGTATAATATATATATATATATATATATATATATATATATATATATATATATATATATATATATATATATATTTATATATATATATATGATGGCCCCCCCTAAAGGCAACCCTGGCTACGCCCATGCATACTTACACGGTTTTATCAGATCATTTAAAATTGTGGTTTTACTATCTCTTCTGCGAGAGAGATACTTGGGGAAAGAAATCAAATTCAAAAACGGGAAACAGACAATTAGATCTAACAAGGTTCCTTGTTTCAATACTAACTTAATAATACAGTTCGTATTCTTTCAGTATACATTAGCGGGAGAGTCACGCCATGCCCTCGGGTGTTAGTTCTAACTGTTCTTAGTGTCATTTCAAAACTATGTTTTGACTTGACGAGAGATCATTAGATGGTATAAATAAGACATAAATATAACAAGATCCTGACGCTCGGACACGCCATTTTTTCTTTTATATATTTTTACTTTAGATAATTTGAATTTAATTTCATTTTTGAAGTAACAGACAAGCAGATGAATTGAAGAGTTTCTGGGTTAGCCAATAAATAGAGGCAATATAAAGAATGACAACCATGTGTTTAATATTTTCCATATAATTTTTGCACTGCTTTAATTATAAGTTTTATTTTATATTCTGTTATTTGACTCTTCATCTTCATCTTCTAGATCTTCATCTTTGATGTACGACTGATAGTTACTTGTGTGTTCCTTGATAGGTGTAATCATATTAATAATATTTATATTTTAATAAAATTGGTTATTTTAATATTTTTTAATAGTTAAATCAAAAATATAACTTCTTCCTTTTTCAATAAATACCAAATTATTGTAATTATGTCCTTTTGAAAATCTGGTAATATTACCAAAAAATGTGTTTTGGAAATTTTTCCCCGCAAGATATGTATACCAGATTGTTTGCTACTCTTAGTTAAATATAATTAAATATAAATTAAATTAATTAAATGTTATTAATAAAGGAAGTTATAATAATTATTAATATTATCCATAATAATTAAAAAAATTATAGCTATTTAAAATTTGAAATAATCTAAAACGATGTGATCAGACCAAAATTTACGTTACGACAACCTTTAAGAAGCATTACTAGCAATTTTTCTTCAACCTCAGCAATCACCAAATTCATATCATATCTATTGCTAAATTTCTCAATAAAATATTTTATTTTAGAAAATATTGCAAAAGAAGGATAAAACAGATTTTAAAATAAAAAATTGTTTTCTTCAACTATAATCAACTGCGCAACCTCTAAATGTTAATTGATAGGGCTCAAATTTTGCATGCGACGTTCTCTTATGAATATGAAACTTTTGAGAGCTAGGGATTTTGGCGCTACCAAAAAAAAATGTTTCGACCCACACTTCAAATCTGCAATGTGCATTTGAATCTTAATAACACTTGTACATTTGCCATTACAAATTGTTTTTTTAAACAAGACTTGTACTTTTGTGAAATTAGGCCCAGGTTTTATCTATAAGGCCCGTATTCAAAGACGTTTTCCTAACATTTTCCTAACACCTAACTTTTTCCTAACATTTTCCTAACATTCTCCTAACACTCACCTTAGGTTTAGGTAAGGGAAATGTTTTAAGCCACGAAATTTAAATAATCGTTCCCGTGTTTTAAAAGTCATTTAGAGGCTTCGCATGATTTTTTTTAGTAAGAACCTAAGGTAGTTAAGTCAAAAAGTGATACCATTGTAAATAACGTAATATATCGCAAAATAATATAAGTTACTGTTAATCCACTTACCTTACTATTAGGGAGTTTACCCTGAAATTCTTTTAACACAATCAGATTTTTTATTTTCTATGGTCTGTTTGTGGCGGGCTATCGATTTAAAGAGGAAATTCAGTTGGTCCGGTGTGAATAATTCAGCCATTATTATACCAAAAAAATTTTACACAAACAAAAATTGAATTTGATGACAAAATACGAAAAACAAAATTATGTAAATAATTTAGCAAAATGAAAACAGTGTTGCACTGATTAACAGGTTTCGTACAACCTGGTCCACGTTCAAACTTAAAACGCTTGATACTGCTTTATTTATGAAAGCTGTTACAATAATTGAACATTGTATTTGTATTAACTCGACTGTTTACTGAAAACATATATGTAAATAAAGTTTCTAATATATTTAACATTCGCCAAAGCAAGGCCGCATTGTTATTTATGACAAAGTGTGTCGTAAATCCAGGTAATAAGTTAATAACATTGATATTTTGCGATATATTACGTTACTTTTAATGGTATCACTTTTTGACTTAACTACCTTAGGTTCTTACTAAATAAAATCAAGAATGTTAGGAAAATGTTAGGAAAAAGTTAGGAGAATGTTAGGAAAATGTTAGGAAACGTCTTTGAATACGGGCCTATGAGTTATCAAAAATAACAGGAATTATCGCTTGCATTAAATATTGTCTGGGTTAAGTCAACCCAGGGTTGCTTTATCATAAAAATAGGATTTAATATTGATCCTACAAACATATCTGATATTAGCATCATTAGTAACAATTTGCTAAGAACTATCCAACAAATATATTTGACATTAATTTACAATTTTTATCGAGATCGATTATACTAACATACTTCATATTTATCATAAGTATCGAGTCATGTAGGTCGATCCTACAAGAATGTATAATACTAGTCTAAGTATCTAGTAGTTAAAAGCTATCCTACTGACATATTTGTTTTTTTATTTATCAGCAGTATCTTTTTATTTAGGTCGATTCAAACATATTAGACATATATTAATTACAATAAACAAGTATAATTAAACTAATATGCATAACTCGATGAAAAATTAATTTTAAATTGTTTAAATAATTTAAGTCTAAATTCTTTTTTAAGTCACAATTTGTGGCACCCCATTATTATGGGAACCCGTTATTATTGACGCTTAATAACTGAGGCTCCACAGGTTTCGTACCAATTATATTTCTAAATTATTATTCTAAATAAATAGCTATATTATTATAAAAAAGAATACATTTAAAAATAAATTATTTAAAATTATAATATTACAGTTAGGACGGTTTGACGCATACAGACTATAGCTCAGCAAAAGGACCAGAAAACCAAATTATCAGCAAGGCCCATTAAGAATGCAATTGATACCGGCAGCTCTGCTGTTGCCAAAAAAAAAACCCAAATTTTTCTATATTTATTAAATTTACCTACAGCAAAGTCGCTATTTAGTAAGATGCGTAACTTCTTCTAGTTCTCCAATTGGAGAGGACATTTTATCTCCAATCTTTCTGAATGACCCAATCATGGGACTCTGTGTTCTTCAACTTTGATATAAGAAAGTCGAAATCATGCATGTCTAAAGTCTAGATTTCCACTTAGTTCCAGGACTGGATTCCACTTAGTTTCTTACGTTGTTTCCAAAGAAATTGAATAAAACCAGTTAACATATTATGCTGACGACTTTAAAGAAGGCTACAGGTGGCAGTTCTAAATTCACATTGCGTTCATTTTTGACTAAATATCTTCATTCAATCCGTGCTTGAACAGTTACGCTGTCCCTGAAGGGAACCGATGCTGTAACTGGTTGGTAAGCTTCATTAATCCCCACTTCTTGAATAGAATAAGAAATCTATTTATTTATAAATATGGAAAGATGTAAGGGAGGTTAAGGGTACTATTATTTAAAACGGATCCATGTATTATTTGTTAAACCTCTATAAATAATATTTTATCAAAGCACAACGTTTTAATCGTTCACTCCAACACTTGAATATTAAGACATTTAAAACTAAGTCTTTATTAAAAGCAAAGAATTGAGTAAGAACACAATGATCCAACCTTGTATCTGAATGGAAACAAAGATGATTCTTTGTAGCGGAGTCGCAGGGTTTTATGAATGCCATACAATCTCGAACATAATGCTACTCCCAGCTTTTTCTCTATCTCCATTCATTATCCATGCAAGAACACGAAGTAAAGAACCAAACATAAAGGCACAAGACAACGTGACTCCAATAAATTGCCTAAACAATAATCATTTCTACAGCTACTTCTCCTGACAGAAAGCCTAGGCTTACAGCTTACAGTCCTAGGAGGCTCACACTCTCCATTATTTAGTTTGTTTGTGTTTTTCTAAGATTATTCAATAGGCGCCGGCGCCTGCTTTTCAAAACTTCCTACTTCTTCATTTTAGAATTTTCATTTTTTAATATATTTGTACTTAAATAAAAAAAATAATTAGTTTACAATTCCTTTCTTATTGCTATAGACTGTAAAATAATCAAAAACAAATTAAAATCTTGATCTTTGACTGTAAACAAAATGTACTGCCCCCGTTGATAGTCATTGCTTTCAAAGTATTTAAAATTGCGATTTAAGATTGCAATTGTACACAAATTATGAAAAAAATAGTTCAGCTTGCTTGTGATATCCCCAGAAAAAATTATAGTCAGAGAGTCCATGATAGATATAAGGAGTTGTAGTGAGCACTAGCCCAAATGAAACTTGGCATTAAAATAAGAAAAAAATTGGTACGAGGTACCTCGGTACTTTCCTTGCAACTTAGGACTTGCTTAGCTCGTACTCAAAATTTCTTGTTTACCTGATGCTTAAGATGTTAATACTCCGGCCTCGCTGCGCTTAACAGTTAAAAATTTCCTTTTTATTTATACGCACCCCATTGTATAAGGAAAATTAAAAGTTATACAAAATAAGAACAAACAATTTGAAATGTGTTAAAAAAATATTACCCTTTCAAGAATTACAAAAATTAATTTTCAAAAGAAAAAAAAATAATAAAGGGACCTTAAAAAAAAAGTTAAAGTAATGACATGACTACGCAATTCCTATTGATGATAATTGAATTGTGTTTTTAATTAATATTTTTAATTAATGTTGACTTTTAAATTGACTCTTGCTTATAAAATTTGATACAAAATTCAAACTTCTTATACTTATATGAATATATGTTAGCGTATATTATAATTAAATATAAGCATATAAGTAATAACTGTTAACATAAAGAACAAGAGAAAAATTTGTATGACTTTTAACATTTGTTAAAATAAATATGATTATATATATATATTATTATTAATAATATATAATATATATATATATAATAATATTAATATATAATTATATAATAAAATAATTATATATTTATTGGCGATGCATAAATTTATCAATTCATTACTCATTTATTAAATTATGCTCAAAAAATTTGCTTTTGTTAAAACTTATTGCTTTGTTAAACTCACTAATGTGGCTATGTGATATTTACGAAATGTTCGTTCCTATAGAAGTTTCTATGGGGCTCGATGACTTTCAAACACTTTTTCCGATCGAAACTTAACTTGTTACAAATATCAACCTTGTTAGTGTCCCAAACCCACAATAATGACCCCACGAACATTCAAAAAAATCACAAATCTTCGAAACCTGTTTAAATCGGGCTAAAAGTTTTTACGCATGAACGATTAAGTATGGTTAACAAAGATACGAAGTTGCTTTTTAGTATTAGCATTAGTTCTAGCTTTATTGATTGACATATATAACATAATGTAAACAAATAACGTTTTTTGACTAATACATTTGAAATTCGCTTATATATCGCGGCAGTATGCCACTTATATAAACTATCAATATGACGAATTGACATGAAAAAACATCTATGTGGCCGCGAAACACCAACAGGGAGGTACGGGAGGCGAAATGCGGACCCCATCAGCGACGCCTGGTAGCTGCCAAGTTGCCGAAGACCTCTCGTTTCAATTTCTTAGGACTTAGAATGACCAACTCAGTCGCATTATTTCTTGATTATTCTTATATTTAGGCATAATTTTAAAGATGGAAGGGGGGACGAGCAATTTTTGAAACACACGAAAGTTACTGGAAGTATAGTCTTTATATTTGTATGTGTCTAGAAATGGAACTTTTCAATAAAAGTTTTTTATAGTAAAACTTGACGTTAGGACTTCAAAACAATTTTATGACTATCCTCATAAGGAAAATTCTCGGTTTTCTAAGCAACTTTCTTTCTTTTCTTGCAGGAGGTATCAACGAATTTGTATAATAATTAATTACTTGATCTATTACACTTGACTGGTCAGAATCAACGTATTAGCCTGGTCAGTGTAATGGAGGCATGAGAACCCAAGTCACATCTGATCTTAATGATTATTACTTATGGTCACACACTCCGTTCTTTTTATATCTTTTAGATCTACATTCATTGCGGATTCTTTATAGTGACTTTCTGATGATTGTCAATAGGTTAGCCTATTTAGTCTTTTAGATATAATACCTCTTTCACATCCAGTTAAAATTGATATCAGCTGTCATAGATTCATTGAGATAAGAAAGAATGTATATCACAGAAAAAATTCTGATTAATAAAAAAGATATATTAGCAATTAAGAAGTTATTTATTAGCAGTTTTGATTATACGAGTTTAATTGTATTATTTTTAAGCCTGCATTGCTCAAAGTTGGCATGTAAAACTGGGTTTTTATATTTCTTTATTTTGTTTACCTGGTAATTTACGGGATCTAAAATGTTTTAGGCAAAGGCGTTGGGATATCAGTAAAAAAAAGGTTTTAATTAATGCTTGCTTACCTACGTTTTATTCAAAGTTTAAAATTATATGATAGAATTTGGATAAATAGTTATTATCTTATTAATCTTTACTATATTTTGTAAAAACAAACACGTAGACAGTTGCAAGTTTTAAATTGTTTCGGTTAAAATTCAGTACGTACATACATATTGCCTTTCAGTTAAGACTCGTAATTCCGATTTTGGGCAGTATACGGCGTTGATATTACTACAACAAGGGCTCTATTATGCCTTTTTCATTAAAGATAGTTCATGTTAAAAATTTGATAAAAATAATTATTTTCTAAAATTTAAGGTAATCAAATGATCAAGGTAATCAAATTATCACATGTGATAAGAGTGATTTCCGGCCAGAATTTTGTTTAACGAATAAAACTGTGAAGCGGTTGTGCAATAAAATAAAGCAGCACACAAGATACAAGAAGATACACTTACCACTCCATATATAACAATATAAATACAAAATAAATAATCAATAAATACATATAAATTGCAATTACAGAACTTAATGCAGCTTTGATTAGCCGTATTAAGACATAATCGTAATAATAATCTAAATTTAAATACCACAGAGCTTGGCAACCAAACAAAATTTATTTAATAAATTAATTCTTATTAACTCTTTTTTTCCTTTTTATATTTACCATTACACCACCTCATATTTCTTCTTATATATTAATGCCATTTTAATTTTAATTTTCTCTTTTTGTAGAGCACTTATAGTATCTTTCTAACTAATTTGATATATCTTTTCTTTTTTAATTTTTCTTTTTTTATAATGTTATTAATTTTTATTTATTTTTTATTTTATGTTTAATATACACACTTAAAATTTTTTTCCCTGATCATATAATTTCATACTTGATTTCTTAATGCATATTTCATATAATATACACTGGTTATAAATTATTTTTTTACATTCTAATTTATAGACGCTTTTTATACTGAAGTTTTACTTAATTATTTAAACAATAATAAATCCTTTGCTGATTAATTATTATTGATAACTGGAGACATAATTATTCAGAGGTAGATTTTTAAAGCTGGCAAGATTTTTTTTTATATTACATTTATACTGTAATTTATTCACTTGTTTTTATTTTATATATTTAAAATTATTATTTAAATATCATAACCATATTTATTTCGGAGTCATAAACACGATTTCAAGCCCTCTAATAAAAGTTTAAAAAATTTAAACGTAAGTGCTAGTTTGACCATTTTTATACAGAACGAACCAGTTTATTATTATAGTTTCTATAAATAGTAGCTTTATATTATATATATATATATATATATATATATATATATATATATATATATATATATATATATATATATATAATATATATATATAATTGCCCCGTTTAGAGCTTTATCAGGGATAACCCCTGCGGGAACATATATGCAATGCATATATATATATATATAATATATATATATATACACATTATATTGTAATATTGGTCTCCATAATTGAATATTCTATCAGAAATTGGGCACAAATGAACACCAGGTATTTTTAATTATTTATTGCGATATTTCGCTCTAAAGCACAAAGCATTATCAAGCAAACATCTAAAAAAGAAAATTAACTAAATTCATACTTGAAGAGTACTATGTTAGGTTATAGAAAGAATAATGAAAAACTAAAATTGTCATGCTAGAAAAGAAACTAAAAACTCACGATTACATATCTGTTACATATCTGTTAACAAGTTAACATTGTCAATACTTAAAATCTGGTCCGAAATCCTAAAATAAAAGAAAAATGTTTTTTAAAGAGGGGCAAAATAAAATAAAAAAGAAGAAATCACTCAAACGTAAAACAATCGATAAAAAGGGGTGTTAAACTTACATGCTCTAAGTAAAAATCACAATGCATCAGTGAAAAAATTAATTAACAAAAACTCACAATTTTTAAAAATATAAGTAAAGTGTAACAAAAGGGAAACATATATATATAATATATATAAATATATATATATATATATTATATATATATATATATATATTATATATATATATAATATATATATATATATATATATATATTATAAATAATATAATATATATATATATAATATATATATATTATAATATATATATATATATATAATATATATATATATATATATATATATAATATATATATATATATATATATACACATATTTATTAGTTTATGTATAAATGATGGCTCTAGAAAATTCTTTAATATTGTACAGGGTTAGGCAAGCGTTAATATAAGGCCCAATATTACTTTTAATTTTCATTATTATCATGCCTTAATCCTATATGCCCTTGCGGGAAATTGAAAATAAATTTTTCAGACAATTCCTCATTGCCACTATTTTGCTCCCCTTCTCATTCTAACATTTATCAGACCAAGGAAAAATATAATGAAATTAATAGTCAACACAAATGGGCAGTTGTGGTACTATTAGTTATATTATATTGTGTCTAGTAAATAATTTTATTATTTTGTTTTATTTTATTGTGTTTCCTAATTTGTAATTTATTACCCTGTCTTGTAGCGTAACTAGACAGCATAATAAAATCGAAATTAGGGAGTATAGACTAAGGCCCGTATTCAAAGACATTTTCCTAACATTTTCCTAACGTTTTCCTAACATTTTCCTGACATTCTCCTTAAGGGTTCCTTAAGGAGACCTTAAACTTTCCTAAACTAGCACTAAAATATAATTCACACCTTTCACACCTAAAGGATTCCTTAAGGAGGCCTAAACGCTTCTTTTAGGTGTGAGAGTATAGGAAATGCTGTACATTTTGACTAGTTTAGGTCAACGTAAGGAAAATATGAGGAAAATGTTAGGAGAATGTTAGGAAAATGTTAAATGTTTTATAATGTGGCATGTAAGAGGCTCATACTAATATTAAAACCTAATTTTCTTTATGAAAGTATGCCACCGTGTTTAAGGCAGAAATATTTGCTATTAATGCCTGTCTAATAGAAAATATTAAAAAGACATCTAATCATCTTTTTACTGACAGCCAAGCTGCCATTAAAGCTCTTGGTTCATACAAAGTCAACTCTAAGCTTGTCTGGAGTGCTTACTTTGTCACACAACAATGATGTAGCAATCACATAGGTGCCTGGCCATAAGGGCATTGAAGGTAATGAGCAAACAGACATCCTTGCAAAAAAGGTATTTGAGACCACTCCCGTGGGCCATAAACCCATAGAAGCCATACTCAAAACTATAGCCAAAGGTGTACTTAAAAAATTGGCTCTTAACCAGTCACCTGAACCATTGAATCAAATCCTCTGGCATGAGGCACATCAAACTTATGTTAAAAGGACCAAGTCCCAAAGCAATTGAGGATTTCCTCAGTCTAAGTAGAAGAGACTTAATAACAGTAACTGGTCTACTGACTGGTCACTGTCACCTCCGAAAACATCTCCATACAATTGGTATCTTTTAAGATAACCCAGTAAGTAGGCTTTTTGATTTGGAAACCGAAACTGGCTCTCACATACTTATGATATGTGAATCCCTAGCCTTTCAAAGGTTCTCCAACTTTGGTAGCAGCACTCTCACTAAGTTTGACTCTACCAATGAATCACTGGTCAAAAAGATCCTTGACCTAGTCCGGGTAAAAGGATTATTCCGACCTTGACCAATTAAGGGGCTTGTATAATAGACCTCTAGTCGCAGTGCAAATAAGGTCAATCCTCGACTCCATCCCCAATCATTAATAATAATAATATTAATACTTTTCACTGACAAATGCCCGCGGTTAGTTGAGTGGGTGCTACGATAAACGTTTTAGAGGAGAAGGGGGTATTTAGACTCTCCCTAGAGAGACAATTTAGGAGTAAGTCCCGTTATGGCACCTAGTAGACGCTGTCTCACTTTCCGATCCTTTTTACTGAGCTATTTTGCCTTTGTACACTCTCTAAGTATTAGTCTTATTAGCCATATGCATGTTAAAAACTCTTACACGCACACATAAAGATATATAGCATATATATTATATATATATATATATATATATATTATATATATATATATATATATATATATATATATATATATATATATATATATATATAAATAATAATTTATATATATACACGGTCCTTATAAAAAAACCTTAGCTCATTTTTTATATACATTCAAAATTTGCTGAAAACGGATCGTAATACATGTGTCAGTAGATAATTACATAACTACCACACAGACACTACCTGTTTTTGATCATGTGATCCGTTGATAAAACGTTTATAGTAAGTGAACGATATTTGTTTCACATTGCAATGCTTTTCTCTTCTTGAAAGGAAAATAAACATTAATAATTTCCCACTTATTTGCGTCTGTACGACATATTTAACACTTTTTAAACCTACTATTATATAACGGCATCATCAGCATAGAATATGTAAAGAGTGTAAACAGGATAATAAGATCATTGAAACTCCCGATTAAGATAATAATCTTTAACACTCATAAAAGTAAACGACATATATCCTCTCATTATATCCAGCGTTTAAAAAACATCTCATGAAAGAAAAATTATTCTATATCAAAGAGGAATTCTTCTTAGAAGAAAACAATAGAGCACCATATGTTGTGAACATCCGATGTGGGAGTGGAATACCCATTAGACAGAAAAAAACAATTGTTAAATGGGTTTTTTGGTTATAATAAAGGCGTGGCCGTCATACATCGTCCACTATATTCAAATGATGTACGTGACCCCAGGACTTAACTAAGTTCACTTCCTAGACTCCAGATCGTGTGTCTCGCTTTACTGATATCCCAATAAGGTAGTTGAAGTAAAGGTCATAGCGGGACAGTACCAGAGAGCTAAGTGGAACTTGAAGCCTCATTATATCCAAGTATAGGACTCTTTGTAGATTACCTTGTTTTATTAAAATGAAAAAAGTAATTTATTATGAAGAAAGGTCGAGGAGGTTGAGGTTGATAGAATTTAAAGATGGATTATAATAAAGATTTAAACAATTGAGCTTAAGGAGTTTGGCTCATCTTGACCAGATTATGCTGTATTCTCGATTCTCGGTCTCTTCTCCTTTCTCAGTTCCTTTACAACGAAGTTTTGAAATAAACATAATAACAAGATTATTATGCCACCAGCGAAACAAAAAAAAAATAATTAAGCTCCAATGAAATAAAATGAATAAATTAACCATTAGCGAAATTTATAAAAAAATTATAAATTAACCTCTAAAAACATAATTAAGAAATTAACCATCAGCAATACATAAAAAGAGAATTTAACAACTGTGAAATATAATAAACCAGTAAATATAATAATAGGATTAACCATCAGTGAAACACAATGATGAGATCAATTACCATTGAAACTTAATGTGGATATCATAATAATTATCATAATACCCAGTATTATCATAATAATTATCATAATAACAGTAAAACATAATGTTTTAGACTTTTTTACTGGTATGATATATATTTTAGAGAAAATTTTTAAATTGTCTAACATTCAGTTAGCTAAGGGGCGTAGACTATATAAATGATAAAGGTAGGTAACTTTACTATAGCGTTTAGTATAAATTAATTTTGATAATCTGAATAACTGATCCAGGTTACCATGTAGTTTTGCCAAAATACTATGAACTTTTTAAACGCTTGTTAAAAATTTGTTTAAGTGCCATCATTAACCACAGCCCCTTTGCTAGCCAGAATTTGTAGAGGGCGTAAAACCAATACTAGAGAGGGCGAAACCAATACCAGAGGTGGTAAAACCAATACAAGAGGGGACGATACCAATACCAGAGAAGGCGAAACCAATCCCAGAGGGGGTAAAAACCAATCCCAGAGGTGGTAAAACAAATACCATAGTTGGTAAAACCAATACCAGAAGTGGTAAAACCAATACAAGAGGGAACGATACCAATACCAGAGAAGGCGAAACCAATCCCAGAGGGGGTAAAAACCAATCCCAGAGGTGGTAAAACCAATACAAGAGAGGACAAAACCAATACCAGAGGGGGTGAAACCAGTCCCAGAGGGGGTGAACCAATACAAGAGGGACGAACCAATACCAGAGAGAGCAAAACCAATCCCAGAGGGGGTGAAACCAATCCCAGAGGTGGTAAAACCAATACAAGAGAGGACGAAACTAATACCAAAGGGGGTGAAACCAGTCCCAGAGGGGGTGAAACCAATACAAGAGGGGACGAAACCAATACCAGAGAGAGCAAAACCAATCCCAGAGGGTAAAACCAATACAAGAGAGGACGAAACTAATACCAGAGGGGATGAAACCAGTCCCAGAGGGGGTGAAACTAATCCCAGAGGTGGTAAAACCAATACAAGAGAGGACAAAACTAATACCAGTGGGGGTGAAACCAGTCCCAGAGGGGGTGAAACCAATACAAGAGGACGAAACCAATCCAGAGAGAGCAAAACCAATCCCAGAGGGTAGAAACCAATCCCAGAGGTGGTAAAACCTTCCGGTAAACCTTTAAAAGACTTCCGCTAAAAACTACTTCGTTAGAGAGCACGGCATTTTTTCTAGGGATGCGACCCTCCCAGAATACAGGCCTAAGAATGATTTATTCATAAACGCAAGCCATATCAGCTAATTGGCTTTTTTTTTACTCTCAGTATATTTCCATCTTTGAATCAATTAAAGAAAGAAGCAGGACAAAACGAAAGAAGAGAAAATAATTGGTATCACGATTAAAGAAAATAGTGAATACATGAAATGCTAATAAGGATAAGAAAGACGATGATAGGATCCACCAGTGGACGCAGCTCCGCTCATCATCTTTCCTACCAGTATAAGAACACGACCGAACACACGTCGCATTAATAATTCATGAAGAACTAGTAGAAACCCGACAAGTTAGCGGGTGGCTTGGCTAAGTAAGGATACTTTAATAAACAGTAAGTGGACTCAAGTAGCCTGATTCATGCTTCTAGATAAATACCACCCGAGCTCTAAAGCCGTAAGGACCATTCTCAGATATGAATGTATAAAGTTTCATCTTTATGTTTAAAGGATCAGGCCTCATTATACTGAATTATTCCAATCCAAACTAACCGACCGTTATGAGAAAGCAATCTTATTTTCAACCAAACATGTTAGGAATCATTTATCATAAATTGAAATGTAAAATACATCGTGTAGTTAATAGCAAAACAGGTGTGATATCGTGGGTCCGGCTACATTCCACTATACATTTGGATATGGTTCGTCATAATAAAATTGAAGATGTTTAAAGTCTCTCCATGCTGATCATCAGTCAATCTATTCAGGTTTATTATCTTTCCAAAATAATGGAAAGATATATGACTTTTCTAAGTGTCCTAGCTATTGAGGGGTTTTAGAGGGTTAAATTAAACTAATCTCGAACATCGTCATAAGGGTTTTTAGATGTGTAAATAGAAAACAGATCTAATAGTCTTGTCCATTAAGGGTTTTAGATGGTTAAATCTAAACTAATCTCTAACCTCGTCATAAGGGTTTTAGATGGTTAAATCTAAACAGATCTCAAGCCTCGTCCATAAGGGTTTTAGATGGTTAAATCTAAACCGATCTCTAAGTCTCGTCCATAAGGGTTTTTAGATTTAATTTACGATCTAAACAGATCCTCTAGCCTTGTCCATAGGGGTTTTAGATGGTTATAATCTAAACAGATCTCAAGCTCGGTCCCATAAGGTTTTAGTCGATGTTAAATAGAAAAACAGGATTCTTTAGCCTGTCCCCATTAAGGGTTTTAGGATGGTTAAATCTAAACCGATCTCTAGCCTCGTCCATAAGGGTTTTAGATAATTATATCAACGATCTCTATAGCCTCGTTCATAAGGGTTTAGATGGGTTAAATCTAAACAGATCTTCAAGCCTCGTCCATAAAGGGTTTTTAGACGGGTTAAATTGAAAACAGATCTCTAGTCTCGGTCCATAAGGTTTTGATGTTTAAATTTGAAACAGATCTCTAGTCTCGTCCATAAGGGTTTTAGATGGCATTTAAAATTGAAAACAATCTCTAGTCTCGCTCCATTAAGGGTTTTAGATGGTTAAATTAAAAAAAGATCTCTTATGTCTCGTTCCATAAGGGTTTTTAGATGGTTAAATTGAAACAGATCTCTAGTCTCGTCCATAAGGGGTTTATATAGATGGTTAAATCTAAACAGATTCTAGCCTCGGTTCCATAAGGTTTTAGATGGTTAAATTGAAACAGAATCTCTAAGCCTCGGTCCATTAAGGGTTTAGATGTGTGTAATATATGGAAAACAGATTTCTAAGTCTCTCTCCAATACAGGGGTTTTATGTATGAGTTATATCTAAACAGATCTCTAGTTCTCGTCCATTAAATGGTGTTTAGATGGGTTAAAATCTTAAAGCAGATCTTCTAATCAGTAATCCGGTCCATAAGGGTTTATAGAGTAATGCGCTTAGAAAGTGCCTAAAAAAATCATCTGTATGCCTCGACTATCCCATTGAAGGGGTGTAGATGGATCATAGT
Source organism: Microvelia longipes (assembly GCA_018340805.1). Classification (NCBI taxonomy): domain Eukaryota; kingdom Metazoa; phylum Arthropoda; class Insecta; order Hemiptera; family Veliidae; genus Microvelia; species Microvelia longipes. The sequence goes on from JACMZG010001863.1 coordinate 8,389,877, forward strand.
ATTTATTGATTATTTGGAATACAGATTTCTTAGTCCAGTCCATAGAAAGGCCCGTATTCCTCTAACGGAAAAGATGCGATTATATCATTATTTTCTATTAATGTCTTATTAAGATAGAAATGGCCTAACATTAGCTTTATAATAAGTGTCTTATTTACCAATACATGGATACAGAAAAGAACATATTACAGTTTTATGAATATAGTATCCTCTCCTAAGGGACACATCATCTCCTTGTTCCTTAAGGAGAATGTAATAAAAATGTCTTTGAATACGGGCCTTAGTCTTCTTTACATTCATGTTGAACTTGTACGCTAACTATTGACTTGATATTTTTTTAAACTAAAACACCATTCTGTATCTAACGAACCAACTCAATAGGCATGTTTCCGTTTTCACCCTACTCTCTCACATCCCTCTCCTCTCCTTTAAATGTCATATTTCGAATATTTTTAATTAAATTAATACTATTTTACAACCTTACAAATAAGTTTTGAATTCTATGAGCAGAAAAAAATTATGGAAGAAAATGCACAATTACTCTATTCTCTAATGTTCAGCCGATGGTATACTAAATTATCTGCGCGATAATTAATAGAATTTCTCAAAAATTTACTTCATAAGCTTGTAAATACCGTCATTAGCTTCCCGAGGTAATGATTAAAATTTTATAAGCATCCTCGAGGCTCTACACGTGAGGCATTCGAGTGATACGAGAGCTTGAAAAATTCTTCTTTTTCTTGTTAATTATATCTATAATTTTTATACATACGGTACTTAGATCACTACATACAGTAGAGATATTACAAAAAAAATAGGATAATTGTTAATCGATCTTGTGTGATAGACTTCATAACGTAAACAAATTGCCAAAATAAGTTAAATAATTATAGTTTTCCATAAAAGTTTTTAAATGTTAATATTCATAATATACAAAAGATAAAGATAGAGCATCTAGAAGAGACGCAAAAATTTAAATAATTAATTTTAAAAAACAGATCATTTTGTATACTCGAAATGAAAAAAAGTTCGCACTTTTGTCTCGATATTTTTCCTCTTTGAGGCAGTACCTCAATGTGGTTGTGTAATACGTTAAGCAGTTTGAATAACTAACATTTAAGTTATGGATGTTACTTTAATTTAAAACAACTTTACTGCTTGTCAATTATATAAGTCGTGAAGTTATGTAGGAAAATATGACAGCTAAAAAAGGAATTCATTCAACATGTACCATATTAACCATTTAATATATTGGAATAAGAAACTATAAATTCATTCAATTAACTATATCAACCTTTTGAAAATAAACTTCATGAAACAGTATTTAACATTTCCCCGTACTCAGGTTAACAATGATTCACCCAAGTATTTTCCACCACACACTCTTTTAACCATAACACTATAGTATAATGGACTGCAAAACAAAAAAAAATCTTGAAAACTTTAATTATAAAACAACCTGCATTGATCAATGATTACACCACCTGACACAGCATCATATCATATTCCATTAATCATCGATCG
>JACMZG010001863.1:8392400-8402504 GCA_018340805.1 Microvelia longipes
TTTTAAATAGCAAAACTATTAATAAGAAAATCTAGAATCAATTAAAAAATGCGATCTATTTAATTAAAATTTCTAGAATATTCTCAAAAAATTTAATTTTAAAATAGCAAACTATTTAAATAAGAAAATTCTAGAATTCAAATTAAAAAATGTCGACATTTATTAATAAATTTCTAGAATATTCTCAAAAATTAATTTTAAATAGCAAACTATTTAATAAGAAAATTAGAATAATTCAAAATTAAGGAAAATTAGATCTAGAAATCTATAAAATATTTATCGTAAAAATTAATTTGCTATACAACTAAGATAATTATTGTAATTTAAATTAAAAAATGTCGATCTATTTAATTAAAATTTCTAGAATATCTCAAAAATTTAATTTTAAATAGCAAACTATTTAATAAGAAAATTCTAGATTCAATTAAAAAATGTCGATCTATTTAATTAAAATTTCTAGAATATTCTCAAAAAATTTAAATTTTAAATAGCAAACTATTTAAATAAGAAAATTCAGAATCAAATTAAAAATGTCGAATCTATTTAGTAAAATTTCTAGAATATTCTCAAAAATTTAATTTTAAATAGCAACTATTAAATAAGACAAATTCTAGAATTCAAATTAAAAAATGTCGATCTATTTAATAAAATTTTCTAGAATATCTCAAAAATTTAATTTAAATAGCAAACTATTAAATAAGAAAATTCTAATCAATTTTTAAATGCACAGCAAACGAAATACTAAAACGAATTAAGTTTCATAGCAAATTCATTTTAGAATTCAGATCAAATAAATGTCGAATCTAAAAATCTCAGAATATTCAAAAAATTATGTTCTAAATTAAAACCTTCTTTTAATGTAAAATTACGTCGATCATTCTAGAAATACAGACTAGCCTAAATTTAATTTTAAATAGCAAACTATTTAAATAGAAAACTATTCTAGTATTCAAATTAAGAAACAAAAATAAATACAAACGATTATTATTTAGAATTAAAAGCGACATTCTAGAAAGATTTCTTAAATACTTTCAAAAATTAATTTTAAATGGCAAACTATTAAATAAGAAAATTCTAGAATTCAAATTAAAAATGTCGATCTATTTTAATTAAAATTTCTAGAATATTCTCAAAAAATTTTAAATAGCAATATTTAATTTAATAAGAAAATCTCTGAACAACTTAAAAATAGTCGATCTATTTAATTAAAATTTCTAGAATATTCTCAAAAAATTTAATTTTAAATAGCAAACTATTTAAATAAGAAAATTCTAGAATTCAAATTAAAAAATGTCGATCTATTTTAATTAAAATTTCTAGAAAATTCTCAAAATATTTAATTTTAAATAGCAAACTATTTAATAAGAAAATTCTAGAATTCAAATTAAAAAATGTCGATCTATTTAATTAAAATTTCTAGAATATTCTCAAAAATTTAATTTTAAATAGCAAACTATTAAATAAGAAATTCTAGAATTTAAATAAAAATGTCGATCTATTTAATTAAAATTTCTAGAATATTCTCAAAAAATTAATTTTAAATAGCAAACTATTTAATAAGAAAATTCTAGAATTCAAATTAAAAAATGTCGATCTATTTAATTAAAATTTCTAGAATATTCTCAAAAAATTTAAATTTAAATAGCAAACTATTTAATAAGAAAATTCTAGAATTCAAATTAAAAAATGTCGATCTATTTAATTAAATTTCTAGAATAATTCTCAAAAAATTTAATTTTAAATAGCAAACTATTTAAATAAGAAAATTCTAGAATTCAAATTAAAAAATGTCGATCTATTTAATTAAAATTTCTAGAATATTCTCAAAAATTTAATTTTAAATAGCAAACTATTTAAATAAGAAAATTCTAGAATTCAATAAAAAATGTCGACCTATTAATTAAAAATTTCTAGAATATTCTCAAAAAATTTAATTTTAAATAGCAAACTATTTATAAGAAATTCTAGAATTCAATTAAAAAATGTCGATCTATTAATTAAATTTCTAGAATATCTCAAAAAATTTTAATTTTAAATAGCAACTATTTAAAATAAGAAAATTCTAGAATTCAAATTAAAAAATGTCGATCATTTAATTAAATTTCTAGAATATTCTCAAAAATTTAATTTTAAATAGCAAACTATTTAATAAGAAAATTCTAGAATTCAAAATTAAAAAAGTCGACTTTTAATTAAAATTCTAGAATATTCTCAAAAATCTTAATTTAAATAGCAAAACTATTTAAATAAGCAATTCTAGATTCAAATTAAAAAATGTCGATCTATTTAATTAAAATTTCTAGAATATTCTAAAAATTTAATTTTAAATAGCAAACTATTTAAATAGAAAATTCTAGAATTCAAATTAAAAAATGTCGACTATTTAATTAAAATTCTAGAATATTCAAAAATTTAATTTTAAATAGAAACTATTTAATCAGAATTCTAGAATTCAAATTAAAAAAATGTCGATCCTATTTAATAATCTACATGAGACAACTAATACACTTCTATATATATATAAGAATTAGCACTTTATAGGCAAAACTATTTATAGAAATTCCTAGAATCAAATTAAAAAATGTCGAATCTATTTTAATAAAATTTCTAAGAATATTCGTCAAAAAATTAATTTTAAATAGCATATTAAATAAGTAAATCTAGAAATTTTAAATTAAAATAATGTCGAATCCTACGTTTTAATTAAAATTTCTAGAATGATTCTTAAAAAATTTAATTTTAAAATAGCCAACTATTTTAAATAAGAAAATTCTACAGAATTCAAATTAAAAAATGTCGATCTATTATTAAAATTTCTAGAAGTATTCTCAATTTAATTTTAAATGCACACTATTTAAATAGAAAATTTCTAGAATCCATTAAAAATGTCGATCTATTAATCTAAATTTCTAGATATTCTCAAAAAATTTAATTTTAAATAGCAAACTATTTAAATAAGAAAAAATTCTAGAATTTAAATTAAAAAATGTCGAATCTATTTAATAAAATTTCGAGAAATATTCTCAAAAAATTAATTTTAATAGCAACTTTTTAAATAAGAAAAATTCTAGAATTCAAATAAAAATGTCCGATTATTTAATGTAAACTTCTAGAATATTCTCAAAAAATTTAGTTTTAAATACGCAACTATTAATAAGAAAATTCTTAGAATTCACTTAAACACCACTCGATCTATTTAATTAAAATTTTAGAATAATTCTCAAACCATCTTATTATTAAACGCAAACTATTGAGATCTTGAAGAGAAATTCTAATAGCAACGAAACGCTCAAATAAAAATGTCGATCTATCTTAGAGTGTGAGAGAACTAGTCAGATATCAATAACAATTTAATTTAAATAGGATCAAATGAGTATCATAAATAAGAAAATTCTAGAATTTCAAATTAAAAAATGTCGTCTTTTAATTAAAATTTCTAGAATATTCTCAAAAATTTTAATTTTAAAAAATAGCAAAACTATTTAATAAGAAAATTCTAGAAATTCAAATTAAAAAATATCGATCTATGTAATTAAAAATTTCTAGAATACTTCTCAAAAAATTTAATTTTTAAATAGCAAACTTATTTTAAATAAGAAATTTCTAGAATTCAAATTAAAAAATGTCGATCTATTTAATTAAAATTTCTAGAATATCTTCTCAAAAAATTTAATTTTAAATAGCAAACTATTTAAATAAGAAAATTCTAGAATTCAAATTAAAAAATGTCGATCTATTTAATTAAATTTCTAGAATATTCTCAAAAAATTTAATTTTAAATAGCAAACTATTTAATAAGAAAATTCTAGAATTCAAATTAAAAATGTCGATCTATTTAATTAAAATTTCTAGAATTATTCTCAAAAATTTAATTTTAAATAGCAAACTATTTAAATAAGAAAATTCTAGAATTCAAATTAAAAAAATGTCGATTCTATTTAATTAATTTCTAGAATATTCTCAAAATTTAAATAGCAAACTATTTAAATAAGAAAATTCTAGAATTCAAATTAAAAATCGATCTATTTAATTAAAATTCTAGAATATTCTCAAAAATTTAATTTTAAATAGCAAACTTTTAAATAAGAAAATTCTAGAATTCAAATTAAAAAATGTCGATCTATTTAATTAAAATTTCTAGAATATTCTCAAAAAATTTAATTTTAAATAGCAAACTATTTAAATAAGAAAATTCTAGAATTCAAATTAAAAAAATGTCGATCTATTTAATTAAAATTTCTAGAATATTCTCAAAAATTTAATTTAAATAGCAAACTATTTAAATAAGAAATTCTAGAATTCAAATTAAAAAATTCGATCTATTAATTAAATTTCTAGATATTCAAAAATTTAATAGCAAACTAAATAAGAAAATTCTAGAATTCAAATTAAAAAATATCGATCTATTTAATTAAAATTTCTAGAATATTCTCAAAAAATTTAATTTTAAATAGCAAACTATTTAAATAAGAAAATTCTAGAATTCAAATTAAAAAAATGTCGATCTATTTAATTAAAATTTCTAGAATATTCTCAAAAAATTTAATTTTAAATAGCAAACTATTTAAATAGAAAATTCTAGAATTCAAATTAAAAAATTCGATCTATTTAATTAAAATTTCTAGAATCTCAAAAAATTTAATTTTAAATAGCAAACTATTTAAATAAGAAAATTCTAGAATTCAAATTAAAAAATGTCGATCTATTTAATTAAAATTTCTAGAATATTCTCAAAAAATTTAATTTTAAATAGCAAACTATTTAAATAAGAAAATTCTAGAATTCAAATTAAAAAATGTCGATCTATTTAATTAAAATTTCTAGAATATTCTCAAAAAATTTAATTTTAAATAGCAAACTATTTAAATAAGAAAATTCTAGAATTCAAATTAAAAAATGTCGATCTATTTAATTAAAATTTCTAGAATATTCTCAAAAAATTTAATTTTAAATAGCAAACTATTTAAATAAGAAAATTCTAGAATTCAAATTAAAAAATGTCGATCTATTTAATTAAAATTTCTAGAATATTCTCAAAAAATTTAATTTTAAATAGCAAACTATTTAAATAAGAAAATTCTAGAATTCAAATTAAAAAATGTCGATCTATTTAATTAAAATTTCTAGAATATTCTCAAAAAATTTAATTTTAAATAGCAAACTATTTAAATAAGAAAATTCTAGAATTCAAATTAAAAAATGTCGATCTATTTAATTAAAATTTCTAGAATATTCTCAAAAAATTTAATTTTAAATAGCAAACTATTTAAATAAGAAAATTCTAGAATTCAAATTAAAAAATGTCGATCTATTTAATTAAAATTTCTAGAATATTCTCAAAAAATTTAATTTTAAATAGCAAACTATTTAAATAAGAAAATTCTAGAATTCAAATTAAAATGTCGATCTATTTAATTTAAATTTCTAGAATATTCTTAATTAAAATGTCGAACAATTTAAATAAATCAGTAATAATGAAAATAATAATTATAATAATAACCAAGGTAAAATAAATTAATGTTTAATTATTAATAATAAATAAAGAAATTTAATAATAATAACTAATTAATTAATAATGATAATATAATAATAATAATAACTAAGGGAAATAATATAATAATAATAATAACTAATGGAAAATTAATAATGATAATAATAATAATTTTTAATAATAATAATAACTAAAGGATAATAATAATAATATAATAATAATAATACTTAAATGAAAATATTATTTATCAAATGAAAATAAATTAATTAAAATCAAAATACTAATAAAATTATTTAATTATCAATTCATAAATTGTACCTGAATTTTGATAATTTCCAGCATAATTTTGAAAGTTTCCAGCATTATTTTGATCATTTCCAGCATTATTTTGATAATTACCAGCATAATTTTGAATGTTTCCAGCATAATTTTGAATGTTTCCAGCATAATTTTGATAATTTCCAGCATTATTTTGATTCATATTTTCTGTTATCTAAAATAAATTTAAAATAATTTAAAATTAAAAAAAAAAAAAAATTTTGCTTACGTTTTCTTGTTTTTAAAAATTGTGACAAAAAATGTCGTGTACTTCGTTTATATACTTATTGATTACATAATCAATGCATGCTTATTTTTAATTAATTGAAGCGATAAAACAAAAATTAATTCGTTCATAATTTAAATAATTTATTTAAATAATTTAATTACAATTTTAATTTCTAATGTAATTAAATTATTTAAATAAATTATTTAAATTATGAACGAATTAATTTTTGTTTTATCGCTTCAATTAATTAAAAATAAGCATGCATTGATTATGTAATCAATAAGTATATAAACGAAGTACACGACATTTTTTGTCACAATTTTTTAAAAACAAGAAAACGTAAGCAAAATTTTTTTTTTTTTTAATTTTAAATTATTTTAAATTTATTTTAGATAACAGAAAATATGAATCAAAATAATGCTGGAAATTATCAAAATTATGCTGGAAACATTCAAAATTATGCTGGAAACATTCAAAATTATGCAATTATCAAAATAATGCTGGAAATGATCAAAATAATGCTGGAAACTTTCAAAATTATGCTGGAAATTATCAAAATTCAGGTACAATTTATGAATTGATAATTAAATAATTTTATTAGTATTTTGATTTTAATTAATTTATTTTCATTTGATAAATAATATTTTCATTTAAGTATTATTATTATTATTATTATTATCCTTTAGTTATTATTATTATTAAAATTATTATTATTATTATTATCATTATTTTTCCATTAGTTATTATTATTATTATTTTAGTTATTATTATTATTATTATTATTAATTATCCATTAGTTATTATTATTAAATTTCTTTATTTATTATTAATAATTAAACATTAATTATTTTACCTTGGTTATTATTATAATTATTATTTTCATTATTACTGATTTATTTAAATTGTTCGACATTTTAATTAATATTCTAGAAATTTTAATTAAATAGATCGACATTTTTTAATTTGAATTCTAGAATTTTCTTATTTAAATAGTTTGCTATTTAAAATTAAATTTTTTGAGAATATTCTAGAAATTTTAATTAAATAGATCGACATTTTTTAATTTGAATTCTAGAATTTTCTTATTTAAATAGTTTGCTATTTAAAATTAAATTTTTTGAGAATATTCTAGAAATTTTAATTAAATAGATCGACATTTTTTAATTTGAATTCTAGAATTTTCTTATTTAAATAGTTTGCTATTTAAAATTAAATTTTTTGAGAATATTCTAGAAATTTTAATTAAATAGATCGACATTTTTTAATTTGAATTCTAGAATTTTCTTATTTAAATAGTTTGCTATTTAAAATTAAATTTTTTGAGAATATTCTAGAAATTTTAATTAAATAGATCGACATTTTTTAATTTGAATTCTAGAATTTTCTTATTTAAATAGTTTGCTATTTAAAATTAAATTTTTTGAGAATATTCTAGAAATTTTAATTAAATAGATCGACATTTTTTAATTTGAATTCTAGAATTTTCTTATTTAAATAGTTTGCTATTTAAAATTAAATTTTTTGAGAATATTCTAGAAATTTTTAATTAAATGTGATTGATTTTAATTCATATTTTGATTATTAATATTAATTTAAATTTATTATTATTTAAACTTACATGATATTAGTAGATACTTTATTTAATATATACTTTATAGGAGTTTGTGATTTTTATCCTCGATACTGTACAAACGGAAGACATAGTATTCTCTGCCATAATGTTATGGAGAAATACTATGGTCTTGCTTATCAGGGTAAAAAATACTATATATGCCCTGCATGTAGGACAATAGGAATAAGTACATATCAATCATTTTATAAGGAGCACACACACCATTTAAATTTATTTACAATAAATAAAAAGAACTTTTTAATTAATTTGTTGGATTCCTCTGTCAAGGAACCACCTTATAAGAAATTTAAAAAAGAGGTTATTATCATTAGCGATGATGATGAACCTGAGATAAAAGTTGAGGAAGTTGCTCCAGTTGTTGATCCGATTGTTGATCTGACTGTTGATGCAGTATGTGATCCGATTGTTGATCTGGTTGGTAATTCTTTGAATCTTGTTGACGAAATAGGAGATTTTATTGTAGTTGATGAATGGGATAGAGATAATTCTGTTATAGAGACTTCTGATACTTCTGATATAGTGACTTCTAATACTTCTGTTATAGTGACTTCTGATACTTCGGTTATAGTGACTTCTGATACTTCTGTTGTAGAAGAATCACAACATGGTGGTTCAATTGATTACGATGAACCTGTAATTGAGTCTGATCTTCACAAGTGTCATCGAATTTTAAAATTGGACGTAAGTAAATATAATATGAGTGAAATAATACTACCTGATTCATTAATTAATAAATTAAATAAAATTATTATCGAAATGAAGAGTGTTAAAATCCAGTTCGGATTACACCTCGAATTTATAAGGGATCATGAGATCAAAACTTGTAATATATCGAATAGAGCAGTTTCTTTTAGCGATGATTTCTTTCGTGAAGGAATAAGGACACTTAATGAAAAGATTGTTATAAGATCTGAATTAGGTAGTAGTTGGGTTTTAAGTAGAATATTGGAAATAAACTTTAAAGTAACTAAGATTTCGAATATGTGTAGACTTTCGGGAAGTAGTTATATCCCAACACCTTCAAATCTTGTTAAAAAGATGGCTTTATCAATGTCCAAAATAATGATAATCTTTGTTTTCTGTATAGCATTCTTGCTATTCTGAAAAAGGGTGAAGTCAATAAAAGGAATGCATTTCGCCCAACTAAATATGATAGGTTTTTAAAGGATTTTAAGTTGGATAAAATAAGTATGCCTATGAAATTAATTGATATTCCAAAGTTTGAAGAATTAAACCCTGGTCTTTCCATTAATGTCTTTTCTTGGAATCCAATTAATATTTGTGATGATGAGGATGATTTAATATTGAGTCATCCAAATCTTGATATTATTCATAGAAGTAAGGTTAACGGTGATCATAAAATTAATCTTTTGCTTCTTGAGGATGGTGAAAAATATCATTATACAGCTATAACAAATTTAAATCGTCTAATGAACCGTCAAAATGCAGGGGTGCGTATTCGTTCTATCTGGTGTGAGAATTGCTTGAATGGGTTTAGAGACAATATTGCGTTACAGGCTCATATTCCTATTTGTAGTAAAATTCAAACCGGTACGACTTTATATAAGATGCCTACTGATCCTAATTTAGAGTTTAAGGACTTTTCAAAGACTATCACGCCTCCTTTTGTAATTTATGCAGATTTTGAGTCTGTTTTAGAAAAGGATGATATTTATCATACTAAACACTTACCAATTTCTGCTGGTCTTTTACTTGTTAATAATTTTACAAATGAAAATAAATATCAACAGTTTATTGGTTATAATTGTATACTTGATTTCTTGAAGGCAATTGAGGATATTTCTAAGACTGTTGCTGATTACTATAAGGTGAATGGAAATAAGAAACTTATGATGAGTCCTTCAGAGGAAAATTTCAATTTCTTCTACAACTTGTTATGTAAAAAGTCTTTAGTTAAACCGGTTCGTGATCATGACCACTTTACTGGTAAATATCTAGGTTCTTCTTGTTCTAAATGCAATCTTAGTAGAAAAATCCGGTATGAATTACCTGTTGTTTTTCACAATCTTCGAGGGTATGACTTGCATCATATTCTTAAACATGGCTTGAATAGTTTCACAGACTGGAATCTTTCTTGTATTCCTACAACTTCCGAAAAATTTCTTTGTTTGATTGCTCATCATGGACAAATGTCTATTAAGTTCATTGATAGTTACCAGTTCATTAATTCTTCTCTTGATTCTGCGGTCAAGACTTTAAGTTCCACACCTTTGACTACAAATGAGTTTAATGATGATAGGATTGTTAAGTCGAAAGGAATTTTCCCATATGAATTCGCTACCAGTTTACAGATTTTAGAGGAAACATACGAATTGCCTCCAATTTGGGATGGTGTTTCTGTTGAATCTTATAATAAAGCTGTTGAAATGTGGGAAATTACGGGTGCGTTAACTTGCTTGACTATATGATGAT
>JACMZG010001863.1:8403623-8461902 GCA_018340805.1 Microvelia longipes
ATTGTTTAGAAATGAGTAAGAAAAGAATTGCGTATAGCATAAGTACAAGAAAAATGTCAAGCACTATAAAAAAAAAATCAACATCATACATTTTGCCAAGATTATCAAAATTGAAAACATGCAGAACGATCCGAACCAAGAATTAAGAACAGCCTAAAAACAGAAAAGAAAGTGAAGTCTGTCAATACATTTCAACAAATTCAAACATTTCACCAGATAATCACAATAGTAGCGATTTAATGAGAAAAGGAAAAACATTAAGGACAGGCTTACATTAATCTTGACACTTCTCATCAAGGAAGAAACATGAAGAAATATTAATCAAAGAAGACCAAACCTAAAATCAATGAATATAAGAAGAAAGAAATTTATAAATTATGAATTGAAAAGAAAAAAGCTTTTATGAAGTTGATGCTTTTAAGAAAAAGGATAAATTATAATATATTAATATTTTAATAATCCAATAGAAAGAATATAATAGAAAAAATGTTAGAAAAAAATATAGGAAATATAGCATAATATTGGATTACATGATAAAAAAAAAGAATAAAATGATAATTTTAAAGTTTACTAGAATTTCATATTAAAATATAGTCCCTCGTGGCTTTATATGATAATAATTTGGAAAAATAAGTCAAGAGATAATACCTTCCGCTAGAAATTCGAATGTTATCTTTTTACGATTGATATTATTATGATTTTACTTGTTGGGGAAAAAAGACATATATATAGTTTTTCTGCTGTCATGAGATGCAATAGATTTCGGAGTCCCTCGAGCGTTCCGTGTGTAATTTATTATATAATTAATTTCCTATACTTAAAGAAAATTAATTATAAAAAGAAATTTGATATTAGAATTCGCCATTTTAATGAGTAATGGCGGGTAATTAAATACACCGGATTATAAAACATGGTTGGAGCGAGAGTAAACTACGACTCATCAATGGAGAGACTTAGATTGCGCGACTCAAAAAAGAGATAATGGCAGAGGAGATACCTCTGTACTTAACAAATATTAAATATGCACTATAGTAGATCTATATTTACCAACCTAAGAGGATAGTTAAACCAATCTTATAAAAAAGATAACCACAGCAAAGCTGAGTGTTTACGTGCTAGACTAGAAAACCGGATAACTAATAGACTAAAATATAATCATAAAAAACGATTATCTAAAGATACAGGGTTCTGCCATGTCACGTTATTACAGTCATCGTTTACAAAAGAAACAAATAGTAATTCTGTACTCAATAAGAAGAAATTTGTGGTATATAACTTTCTCATTTAGCCACTTCACATAGGGTAGCAGGAAACAGGGAGATTGAGGTGTTGTTGTAAAGAAAAGCGACTTAGGTAAAGGCTATTAGAAGATAGGAAAGTGGACCTTTGTGCGTCACTCTGTTGAACAGGATCTCCACGCACAAAGGCATAGTGGGCTGATTTAGCAGTTGGATCCAAATAATTTTTTGGACGTAGGTATACTTATACAACCACGAGGAAATGATATAACATATAACTAACAGATGTAAGTTGGGTTGAGTAAATAATCTGACCACAGTAGCTGTATATATCAAATGAATATCTTGATCTTTGTAGTAGATGATAAGTGAAATAAACACAGAACAGTATAAGCTGATGAAGAATATTATCAAATAGTGGGTTTGAAAAAAATAATGGCAGTAAACATTCCTCAGGGTCGTTTTTTCGGTAGACAAATTGAGAGCAAAACGCTATGGATAAACTGGATGAGAAGAGAAGTGATTGGAGTAGGATATTAAAAGAAGAAGCACACGCAGACACAGTAGCCCCGGCAGGCTGAGACATGAAATAATTGTTGAGAACGTTAAATAAGTAAATGTGGGACATATTATGAAGCAAGGAATTGTTCGTACAAAGAGCAAGTGAGAATATGTGTATGGGGTTTGGTGAAACAAGAGTATACGATGAGATCTTCAGTTGTACAATAAGAACGGAGATGGTTCTTACTAGTTGTGAAAACTCATGGTACATTTATTAGGTGAGAAATTTGTCTAAAAAGAGTGGGATTGAAACAGAGAGCAATGGTGACCTAATATAATATATCGATGGGAAGAGAGCAAGGAAATCGATCAATTATTTCATGCTATACATGGCAGAAGCAAGGAGAGAGCCTGCAAGAAGATGCATGAAAGCGATCGAAAACGAGTACCACAAGCTTGGGAGGCTTCAACCAAGTAGAGAATCATAGGTTATTCGACATGTTCTATATAGTGGTAAATTGCTGGGACAAACTCTTTCAAGCGTGTAGAAGAAGATGGAAAACCACAGCGATGTTGATTTGCAGAAGGATAATCATTCTGATTAGAGATGAGCGAATATTCAAAGCAGACTCGTGAGTCATGGGAAGGTGGTGGGTACTGACAAAACGAGTAAAGACGGATAGCTACAAGTGTCGAAATTTTAAAGAAAATACTGCAAAGCAGAAATTATTAGGGTAAAACTAAGATTTGCATTCTTAAGAATTCCAAGAAATAATTTGAGTAGCTGTTAGATACTTGGGGCTGCATAAATGGTGGTAGATAATGAGAAAAGTGTTGTAGAATAATAATGGAAACACAGGAACTTCAGATTATTGCACTTAGTCAGGAGAGCGATAGATGAATTGAGCGCTGCCAAAACGAGTAGTGGGTGATAGGGAAGGAAATAAGAGTACGTATATTTAGGGAAAGTATCAGATTACGATGTAGAACGGTCAAGAAAGTTATGAATTTGTGGTAGTGCAATAAACTAATATTTCCAAGAGATTATCGGGTGTAATACAATCATCTAAGAACTATTTTGGTTCCACTGCATCGGGTGAGTATTATTAATCCGAATATATAATGGGAGATGAGATAGAAATATTAATATTGATAACATATGAGTCAAAATCTAGGTAAGAGTATGGAGAATTTGCCACTAGGCGTATAAGATTAGGGAAACAAGAGAGTTATAACGATTAATGCAATGTATCGAGAAAGTGAGTTAAGAATTGAATTACAGGAGTAAAATTTTGTAAAAAAAGAGAGAAACGTTATACTTATGTGCTTTCTTAAACGTGGATCAAGCACAGAGCTCAATTTCGAGTCATATCACACAAAATATAAATAAACAAAGAATGGAGGACACCTAGAATCCATATAGTAAAACCATCCGAATGACGATGCAGAGCCTCGGAAACAACTCGAGGAACACAATTTCAAATTTGAATTAAGATTAGGAGCATATTATTCAGAAACATGTGATACATGTCACTTTGAGGAGATTGACCAATATGAAATATGGCTATATTGGTCAATATTTGACACAAATCAAGAGTAGATCACTAGAAACCAGATTGTATCTTTCGCTTGATGATTGATAATCGCAGTTTTTACGAAATATGTAATATTGCATCAAACAAAGACACCTTTGTTTTCCTATGCCAACAATCATAGGACGATACATGATTGGAAACGTTATATCGTTATCTAGTCTGCATTCTTTCTCTATGTTCGGATCGCTCTGTGGTAACGTTATCAATCAGACGATGCTAGATCGAGAGGGAGTAACAGGATAAAACGAGTGACATTCGAGGAAGCTAGTGAACTGATTACTTCGTTTACAAATTGTCTCCGTTCTGGATTAAGCACGTGCGCCGGCGAATTTTAACAAGACTAAATTGGATAGTAGATCTGTACCCCATATAAAGGTGCATTATGGTACATTGTGGGACATTTTTAAATATCTCTCAAGAAAAGAAACGAACATTAATGAAAATGGCTAGAATAGTTTTTGAGAGTGAATATTAGAAGCAGGTTGAGAGTTAATAACAGGAGTGAAATGCGATGTTTTTTGATTAACCAAGCAATCGAATTCTTGGCCATATATAGTCACTGTAATGGGACTAGGGACTAGAATCCGGCAAAGAGAGTTGAAGGAGTAATTAAAAGCTTCTGCTATGACCGAGTTGCTAGAGAATTGAGCGGAGAGGAGTTTCTGGAATATTGACAAATTATTATGGAACATTATGACCGAGGGTATTATTGGCGAGATAAGCGAGACCAGTGAGAAACAATATTATGTAGTGAAACTAGTAACGAAATTGTGTGTGTAATCAAAAGTATTGGAGAAGGTGTTAATTGTCAGGAGTTATAAAATGAGAACGCACTAATTGCAACTTTCCAAGTTATAATTAGTGATTCACATCAAGCGTTGAAGAAGACGTTTAAACTGGATCAAACCGATCGCTAGTTTTTGATACGAATTGAACGAGGGAGCTGTATCGATCAGATGAGATTATAAACATGGCAGAGAGAGGGTTCTAGCGTACGGATCACCATGCTAATGACAAGTCATGAGAAGGGTTACTGCGATCACACGGAAAGAGCTTGAGCTGCAGTATAGTAAACAAACATTTCTGAGCTAATTGTTTTAAATAAAGACAATTTGTTATGATGAAACAGAATTCACTATTAATCTGGCGCACGTACACATAGGACAAGTCAATTCTCATGTTATAATAACAAAAAACACGATTGACGGCGGTATATTATCACAACTTAGAGATAAATGGTATCATAAAGTATTTGGATTAAATTCTGCAATATAGAAAAGGTAGCTTACAATAAAATTCATATTGTTGTACCAGACTCGGAATGATGATCATTGTGTACAGTCAAATGGTACAGCGTGAAGAAGCAAAATCAGGTAAGATTAAAAGATTGCTACAAGACATAGACAATGGGTTAACAAGAAATGAGGATATATGTAAATAAAAAAATTAGACGGAGAACAAATATATGAACAAAAGTAATCAGTACTTATGGAGAAAATTATGAGAATTTCATAAGCTATATACGTCAGGAGAAGTGACAAAACCGTATTATTTTGAGATGATATGGGTTTTCGGGACCAATAAAGTAGAGGAAAGCACATTATGAAAAGATTAGATTCTATAAATTGAAATATTGAACCCAAGATATATACAAAGTATTGGATACGGGGTCATCATAAAGAGAGAGTGGTGATATGGCTCGAGTCCAATCAACAGTTGGTAAGTGTTTTAAATTCAGTAGATATTTGAGTGACACGAGTGGAGGAGAAACGTCGCAGGAATATTTAGACATTTTTGGAATGATTTGTCACATCAAAAACTAATTAATAGTGTTAGTTGCACTAGTTTGGCGGCAAGATAAGAACAATCATTAAGAGCATACAGTACATGATAAGTGGGATTTTGATAACCGCCCGGGGGAAATGCCCCAGAGTGCTAAAGCCAGATTGTTGAAGAGAAGTTGAGTCGAAGGCTTAATATGAAGGAAATATTGCAAAAGATCTTGATAATTAACTAGGCTTTAACATCAAGTCCATATCATCTACTAATAACTAACGGCAAATATGAGAGACACATTACAGACTCTGAAGAATCAGATATGATCGTGCGACGATGAATGAATGGGGTAAGTTCTACGTATTATAGGGCTGTAATATATTGACCGGAGGATGGAGTTGAAGAGAGAAGCGACAAATACAAAGGATGCCCTAAAACAACAAAAGTCCCGCGAATTAATGTCAGGAAGATGTATCTAGAGGGCAGAGATGGTACATAGGTAGAGAAGAAAATTCGAGAGCGTGAAAATCTATAAAAGGACAGACGAAAAGACAATTTTCAGTTATAGTGAACATTTTAGTAATAAAGAGAAGGTGGGGATAATAAGTCAGGACAAACTTAAATGTATAAAGCGCACATATCGAGTGTGGAAAACGACATGATATATAGATATGCTGTATACACAGATGAATAAGAAAAACAAATAGAGGGGGGAGGGTGGGCGGGGCGGGAGAGGGGAGAGAGTGGGGGGGAGAGGGCCAGTGGTGGGAGCGGAGGGGGGGGGAGGGAGGGGGGGGGGGGGGGGGGGGGGGGGGGGGAGGGGGGGGGGGGGGAATCGGGGGCTCGGGCCGGGGGAAAGGGAGAGGGGAGGGGGGAGAGGGGGGAGAGGGGGAGCGCGGAGGAGAGAGATGAGGGCGAGGAGGATAATTAAGAGGAGAGAGAGAGAGAAGGTGGGGGCGGGGAGAGGAGAGGGGGTGACGAAAGTGGAGAAAGATCTAGGACAATGTTCGTAAAAGAGTGAGGATGTGAGGAATTAGGAATACAGATGTGAGTGGGGCGCTAGAAATGGTGAGCGCCTGGTAACACATAGTGCAATTCTATGTCAATCAAATGTTAATTGAGAAAATGATGTTTTTACTTTATATCATTCAGACTATGCTGAAAGACGAACGAAGAATAAATTGATGACGCACAATGATAGTGGTATATATTTGACTGCGACGTTTTTAAATGTAAAATTTCTTTCATATAATTGTTTGTAAAATATCACTTACTCCTCCTCTCTTATTTGTTTTAGCTATATAGAGTTGCTCTGTGTAAGTCATCATTATTTCTTTTTATTTCAGTTATATATTAAGGTAACAACATTTTCATTTAAAATGAGAGATGAGTATCATAGAAGATCCTAAGAGGACAGGAGAAAAGACTATATAAAAGTACAAATATTTGCTCATGACAATGCTGAACAACCATGCTAGTGCATGTGACAGACAGTGTAAGAATGAATGTATAAATGCATAATTTTCGTTGCATTATTTCATTCAAACACGTAATTTCTGAGTAATATTTGAAACACTATATTAAAATTATCACAAACTTTAAATGTAAAAACCAATCATATTTCATAGTTATATGAACTCCACTGCTGCTTATAGATACTCAACACATCTTCTGGGATCACTTGGACCGACTGACATCATACATAAGGAGTTTTTACGCAATTCTCACAGGAGTGAATCGAGAAGAATTATTCATGAAATTCAAGCATAAGTGTATTATTTTCAAGTTCAAATTTATCATTTCTGTCATTCTCCAATACTCAGTTTGATCATGGACCATAGATGCAGTTGGTTCTTCATCTCTAGCGAACAATATGCTATTGTTAATTCTCTCAATTACTAGCACTATAAATCTGAAAAGAATAATTATAATATGATAGATTTATAAATAAAAATACTAGTATTACAGAAAGACATAATATCACTGATCTTCTTTCACATTACTCTCAAATAGCATTATTGTGGTTAGTTGAGACACTATCCACATGCTCCTTGATGAGATTAAGTTAATCCAATATATCAAATAGCTTACTTGCTTTTCTTCGTTTTCTATCTGTTTCTCTAGTGCTTTTGTTCATCTACATACAATTTGTCATACATAAGGAAAAATCTGTTTCAATCTTAAAAAATCTAATGAATGATCTAAAAATCATTATATCAATTGAACTAATTCAAATGTATGAAGTACATTTTTATTTTTATTTAATACATAAAGTGTAAAATTTAATGTACATCATATTATATCAATTTTCTTAACTATTTAATATTTAATTAAATTTATTACGTGTGCATGATTTACATGACTCCACACAATCTCTATATTATATTTGCAATGTAGTATGTGTTTGCCAATATAACTCTAGGAAATGTCAGAGAGGAAAACAGTCATACTATATCAAATTTGTATATACTAATGTGAAATTGTCATTCACACAAGAGAAATTCAAATCTATATCAAGCATATTAAGAGGTATCTGTGTTAATTTTGTAATCAATACACTAATTATGTTCGTATTCTTCTTATTCTTATCGAGTTCTAATTTATATAAGAAATGTCATAATCTAATAACTAGAGGAGAGTTGTCTGTGATGATTGTGCATACATCGATTATTGAAATTATTATTTTAAAACAAGTTAGTTACATCATGCACTTATACAGATAATTTTCATCATACTAGAGAAAAGTATTATACTAGGGTACTAGTACAAGTAACTTAATAATTTTAACTATAACATACAACAATTGCTTATTAGATGAAAATTAAGATAAATATAAAATCCTGATATAAGAAAGTTTGTAAGGTATATCTAAAAACCAAAACCGACATAAACTACTTTTTAGAATATTAAACCAATAACAAACAGTTCCATCATACTAATATTAAATAAATTAATTTACATAAAACACGTATATGAGAATGTTTAATATTCTAAATAATATAATTTTGAAAGAAATTCACACACACGTAGAGAGATAAGTTATATAATATTATTCAATATATATAAGCTAATGAGAAAATATTAATATACCAAGTAACAAAAGATCTAAAAACTAAAGAGCCAGTCTGTCACCTAAACAGATAATAATAATATATTTAAAAATTTTTATTAGAATTTATAATAATTTATTAAATATCATATAGTAAATAAGTTGATTGCGTGAAATACAAGTAAAAATATTAACCTTCGTAAGAACTTTCTATGAGAGTAAACAACTTTAAAAATATTCATATGCTAGTATTGAGATAATTATTATAGATGGATTATAGAGTTATTTAGTTTTTATATATAATTTTGGTTTCAATGTTTGCTGGGACAGATAAATTGAACTATAATGTAATCAATATTAGTAGAGAATTAACATTAATTGTCTAGTTATGAGTTGTAATAATTGTACTTAAAATTTTTAAATGGTAGATAAAGAATAAGTTATTTTTGACAAAATTAAACGAAACATATGAGGTATCTCACTCCCCGAAATATACATCTTCAGTTCATTAGATCCACACAACTACTAACTCCTACAGTCCAACATAGCATTTTATCAATTAGACAAACAGAAAACAGTATACTAAGAAAACTCACTAAGCGAACAGAAATTGAATCTTGCTTAAAACTTGATCTTTATATCATTTGACTGCCATACAACTATTTTACTCATAGTGCATTCTTGTCACGGATACTCTGGCAGTTATAATTGTACCCTGACTTTTATCCTTACTTAATACAATTATAGTTAATGAGGGTTATTGTGTAGATATTATTAGCAAAGAAAATAAAAGATATGTAGGATTATTAATTAATTATAATTACTGTAGTTATACATCTACTACAAAATATCTCACAATAATAAAATAAAAAAGGATTATGATAAAATATTACATTAAAAAAATTATGAATTAATAATATACTGAAGTATATCCAAACACTAGAAACTACGAGCTACTTGAACATAATGTAAAAAAATATGAATCACCATATGAAATCTATATAATTATCAGTAGTATTATAACTAATAAACATATCAATAATTAAATGATAATTATTTAACATAATGAGTTCAAAATATTAGACAAATATTAAAAACATCTTTTTCTTGAAATAAATAAATAATTCATAAGAGAGTTATAAATTCTAATAAACAAGCATCATACTCGAAATTACACACAAAACTAGATGATTCCGTTAATCCAGAACCCTAGGTTCCGTGAACATATATATTACAGTCCGCGAACGAAATAAATCAATTAGTAATGAAAAATCCTACGATCAAAATATTATTATTGTATTGTATAAGTAAAATATTTAAAGTATTAAAATAAATTCCCTGACACATAAAGACTAATGATAATATGTTAACTGATGAAAAACAAAGATATAATCAAACAATTGAGCTACTACAACCCAACACCTCACTCATTAATATGTAATAAACATCACAATTAATATGTTAATGGTCGATAAATAAAACCATAAAAAATGCACTATACAAAAAAATAGAAGAGAGCATTAACACATAATACAGAGAGGTTATATATACAATACTCATAAAACACAAGCATTAAGGGGTTATAATCACACGCAAATACAAAAAAATATATCCTAGTAGAGGTTTCACGTAAAAAAAGCTCTATAAAGCTAATGAGAAGAGTATAAGTTCGACTGTAATCGTATAAATTAAACACTTAAGACCGTACCCAAACATTATATCGAAGTAAATTCTATGACCGAGAGCCATAATTTGAGAAATAATTTAGGGTTAAAACACTCCACACCAATACCACAGATTAATTTTATATACTACATTAAACCTACAATCAAATGTCAAGGCTAGATAAATATTATAATACAATATAAGGCAGACAGTATCACATAATAACTTACTCCACAACTATTCATTTATAATTAGTAGATAACATATCAATAAAGTATTTTATCAATAATTAATCAACTTTAATTATATCCCTACAATGTCATAAACATAAAAGATTATCAAATAAATACACATATCAATTAATCATGTAAACCTCTCAAAGAATATTTCAAACGTAGTTCAGATAGAAGTTATATCTTAACAGTATAAATATATATAATATAACGGGTAAAAATTCGAATAGTAGATATTTATAATGTATGAAATACAACAACGAGAGTTTGTTTAGAATATCCAACACGAGAACAAATAATATATACTAAAACCATCAAAAACGAAAAATATAAATAAAGTATACACTATACAATCACAAATAACATCTCAAACTTAAGCAATTATCATAATAAACCATTATAAATTCACTTTCACATATAAATGTTCAAACAATACACCTCACAAAAATATTTATATCTTGATAATTATGGTATGAATAACAACTATCAAAAATAAACTACATTCATCGTTCACATACCATATATTTTAAATAGGCATAATAAAGCTACAAATATTATTAAAAGATATAAACCACCAACTAAAAAAAATAAATCTGAATAACAATTACATCACGCACTACTATCTATTACAATTTAATCAGAATGTCGATAGACTACAATGAAAGAAAATTCTAATAATCGAAATTAACAACACTATGAATCATTACTAGAAAATTTAAGACTTATGCGTTCTGAGAGTAGACTGTCTTCGATTATGAACTTTAAGTATACTTATATATTCATAAGATCATTCTATTACATGCTCAAAATTGAATTTGATGACAATTACAATAGTCAAACGACAATAACACAATGTAAATGGATAAGGTGCAGCAGCATCAACACTTTAATCATAGTGAGAATCTAGTAATGAGAGCTCTGAGTCCTACAAAACGCCACATTGAATAGAATCACTGATCTACAAAACGGATTTCACGAGTAAACCTAAGTGAATGAAATTAAATCTCCCAGGAGCTAAATACACA
This sequence comes from Microvelia longipes, assembly GCA_018340805.1. Classification (NCBI taxonomy): domain Eukaryota; kingdom Metazoa; phylum Arthropoda; class Insecta; order Hemiptera; family Veliidae; genus Microvelia; species Microvelia longipes. The sequence goes on from JACMZG010001863.1 coordinate 8,414,706, forward strand.
CAGATGACCAGCACCAAAACAACAATTATAAATTTTGAGTATCTGATGTAATCAAATCCCGAGTAAAATTTAATTTATCCATATTTCACTATCTAAATATCTCAATTTATATTACCGATATAGAATACACCAAATAAGAAAGATTATAACCAACAAATACACTATAACACAACAACAATATATATACCATTAATATGTAATAAGCGAGAGAGAGGATTTCTAAAATTACTAGACAAGGGTCAAGTGATGATTAATTAATTTATTATAAACATTTCATAAAGATTATTTAATCTACAATATAAATACTAGCACATATTTCAATTATTAATATGTTATATAAATACGCATATTATATAAAATTTATCAGAATTAACTTACATATATCTATTATACTAATGATATAAATTAAATCCATAATTATAAAAAACGAATTATTCAATTTATATTAACATTAATTAAACACAAACATATATTATCAATTAATATGATAAATTATTAATTAGCAATAAAAGAAACATATGTTTTTATAAATATAGTAACATCATGCTTCAAGTATATATAAATTAAAAATATTTAATGAAAACTGAATTTAATATACGTAAATAAAATGCCTAAACATAATTATAAGTTTCTATAATTCTATAATATGATTAAACTATACACCATAAAATAGAAATTATTAGAAATACATATTAATTACTATAAAACTAGAATATATGTATGCTAAAACCTATCTTGAATTTCGTATAAAAAATAATGATAATAACTATATTTTCAACTAATATAATGTAGACAATACCACAACGATAAAAATTCCATATATAATTTCAACTAAATAAATCACTACTACTAGGATAATAATCAAAATTTGTAATATGTATAGCTAATCCATAAAAATACATGTTTATCAAAAATAGTAATTGATTTACAACATAGCAACCTCGACAATTAAATATGTAAATTGATAACCATAAAAGTTTATCAAAATAACACACACATATCATTAATATGTAATAACTATAGAATTTATTCAAAATATATACCATTTCAAATTAATTTGTAATATGTAATAAATCAAAAAACTTATCGATACACACACATACAATTAAGTTAATAACATAAAATTTTAATCAAACATACACATACACATATCAATTAATATGTAATAAACCTAAAAATTTTCATAATACAACAAACACATTCATTATATATATAAACATAAAATTTCAAAATCACATACCATATCAATTGATATTAATAAACCATAAAAATTTATCAGATTCACACATACAATTAATATGTATACCATATGAATTTATCAAATATAACACACACATAATACATGCAATGAAACATGTAATAAACATATAAATTCATTATAACATTACAATTACCCACAACATACATAATTATGTAATAAAACATATAAATTCATTAAATACACACAACTACAATTAATATGTATACCATGTCAATTTATCAAATAAATTACACACAATATCACATTAATAGTATAAGCATAAAGCTTTATCAAAAGCACAACTTTCAATTAATATTGATAAACTTATTATTTATCAAATCACTATACACACACATTCAATTATATTGTAATAAACATAAAATTTATCCAAATACATACACACATAATAACAATTATATGTAATAACATAAAATTTAATCAAATACACCACATTCATAAATATATAAGATCATATAATTTATCAAATCAATACAACATACATATCAATAATATGTAATAAACCATAAATTTATAGATACACACATTCTTAATTGTAATAAACTATATGAATTTACAAATCTATACACATTTCTAATTAATATGTAATATGTAAATCATAAAATTTATCGAATTACACACACATATCAATTATTGTAATAAACCATAAAAATTTTTATCAATACATACACACACATATATAATTAATATGTAATAAGCCATAAGAATTTATCAGACACACATATCAATTATATGTAATAAATATAAAAATTTATAAATACAACATATCAATTAATATGTAATAAAATATAATTATCAAATACATTACATATTAATTAATATGTAATAAAATATAAAAATTTATCAAATACATACACACATATACTGCTAAATAACATGTACTAAACAATTAAATGCGCCACTGGAATTATCGAGATCAATTCCCTCTACATGCTGGCAATCAATGTGAAAGACGGAACACTTACTGTCGATACAGGATCAAAACCCGTTTTGTTCAATCTATGGAACAATTGCCAATATGGTGTCACAGATGTAAGAAACGCTACAAGCACCATGAAATCTGATTTTGCAGGATAGGAGACTCCAAAAGACACTGGTACAAAGTATCCAGACATATATGCATTTTACAAAACGAGTGATGGGATGATTTTGGTTTATTTTAATAAACATATCTAAATCAATTTTATTTAATTTATTTATTTTAAATAGAAAAAAAAATGTGTTTTAATTTTTATTAAGATATTAAAGATTCTAAATAATGTAAATATTTATTAAAGTGATGAATTAATTTAAAAAATGATAATGACAAAGAATAAGACGTCTCATTTAATAATACTAATATAATAATAATATAATATAATATAATAATAGTGATTATAATATAAAAAGACTTGGCTGTACTTGATCATAAAAAGAAGTTCAGACAAGAATTGCACCCAGTAATAATTTGATCGGTATTACAGATACGACGTAATTATTGGCATTGTAAAAAGCAATTATTTAAGGCAGTTATTGCTGGGGAATATTTAATGTGTTAAGAAAAACGATTTGCTAAACTGTCTTCTTATTATTTGAAAAATGTTATAACTTCCTTTAAAAATTTCCTTAAGTCGAAGTAGCCTCCACATGCCAGTCAGTACTGACCAGTTTAAACACGCCAGGTTGCATAGGCCAGTCTGCACATATGATTCAGGGCAAGCCAGTCAACAGAGGCTTTTCTTGCCAGTCTGCACATGTCAATTAGTATGACCAGTCTGTTCAATCAGTCTGGTATGTGCGCATGTCAATTAGTATGACCAGTCTGTTCAACTCAGTCTGACTGTCAACCAGTCTGTTCAGTCTGCGCATCAATTAGTCAATCAGTCTGCAATTAGTATGACCAGTCTGTTCAACTCAGTCTCCACATGTCATTAGTATGACCAGTCTGTTCAACTCAGTCTGCACATGTCAATTGTATGACCAGTCTGTTCAACTCAGTCTGCACTGTCAATTAGTATGCCAGTCTGTTCAACTCAGTCTGCGCATGTCAATTAGTATGACCAGTCTGTTCAACTCAGTCTGCACATGTCAATTAGTATGACCAGTCTGTTCAACTCAGTCTGCACATGTCAATCAGTATGACCAGTCTGTTCAACTCAGTCTGTCATCAGTATAACAGTCTGTTCAACTCAGTTGCACATATCAATCAGTATGACCAGTCTGTGCAACTCAGTCTGCACATGCCAGACTGTACGGATGTTCAGAACAAGCCTGTCTACAAAGGTTAGTCTTTTCAAGCCAGTCTGCAACCATAGTCCCTCTTAAGAATCTGTATTAAACAAAGTGACATTTTTGAATAAGGAGAAACTTCTCGTTTTGTCTAGCTACTATCCCAATTTCTGAAACTTTACTCTGTCTGTATTTCCTAAAATACTCTGTCGCTTTTTCCAATATTCTCTGTCTCTATTTCTCAAGCTACTGTGTTTCTTTTTCCCAAGATGATCTGTGTCTATTTTCTAAACTAATCTCTCTCGCTCTCTGTTTTTAAAAAGACAACTTTGTTTAGATGCTCTACATCTTTATTTTCATTAAAGAGTCCTACTTATGGTGATTTTAGCAAATTTTTGAAAAAATTTGAGCTTATAAGGTTGGGTTCATGGAGAATGTAGGGATGGGGGTGGAGTTTTTGGAAGGAGGGGAAGTCACTGATCAATATATAAATGTATATATGTACGAGATGTTTTGTTTCTAGCCGTTTCTATGGGACACTATAACTTTCGAACGCTTTCTCGGATCGAAATGAAACTTAGTACAAAAAGCCCCAACCCTATTGTTTGTGAAATAAGTGTGATGACATTAACCCAACATAATGACCCCACAAATATTTCAAAATATCACATATTTTTAAAACATGTTTTGATCGGTCAGAAATTTTTACACATGTACAACTATGTGTAGTGAACAAACATACGAAGTTACATAACATTATTAGGATTAGTTCCTGTGTTATTTATTGACATATATAACATTATTTAAATAAATCACGATTGTTGATTAATCCATTTGAAAATTCGCTTGTATCGTGGCAGTATGCCACTTACATAAACTAGTAATATGACGAACTGATAAAGTACAACAACCATGTGGCCGCGAAGCGGCAATAGAATAGGCACAGGGGCCGCAGAGTGCCTCCTTGTGCCGAGGCCACAGGGAGGCAAAGAGGCCGAAGGTCTCTCGTTTTAATTTTAATTGCTTTAAATTTATGAGTCGTCCATTTAAGGATGCAGGATACATTTGACGAACTACACTGAACAGACTACGTCTGATTTTATTACCATGCATACGAGATAACTATTTAATATATCAACATTCAACAGTCAACATCACCTATCTGAGGAATTTAGTTTTAAATCTTAAAAGAAAAGGAAAAAATATAATTTCTGTCAGGCATTAAAAGAAGCAGTACAAAGAGAACTGTTTTTTTTCATGAAGTAAAACCAGTCTTGGAGAAGATCCATCATACAAGATGTGATGCCACAACATGACAGATGGTTTGATTCAAAGATTTATAATATGAAGAACTTCACACACAATGTTGTTTTACCTTTCGAGTCAGCCAAAAGAAAATAATTATAGAGTAAAAAACGGGAATAGAGTACCACGGAGCTTTTCCTAACAATATCGGATTCCTTAGGCTCATACTTATAATTTCGGACTTGCTTCGGTTGTCCTCAGACAGTAAATAGATCTATTTTATTCCAACGATCACCCATTTAAGCACTGACCTCACTTGCTGCTGTAATGATAATGGAACCCACGCTTCATTTAAAATAAAACTTACTTATTTGATACATTATTGCCTCAATCTCCCTGAAATATGCCCTATTCAGAGCCCCAAGGCAATTCTAATAATAATAATAATAATAATAATGCCCGTTTAGAGCCGTGCAGCTCATCAGGGATAACCCCTGCGGGAACCACCTTGGGTGGTAGTAGCAACCGTTACGCTCAAAGTGAATTCTAAAGTTGGCGATAATTTATCTAAACAATAATCTTCTATAAACTGAGAGCGTAACCTGGGATGCGAACTCCAGACCTCCGTGGGTGTCAAAAGTCAGTGTAAAGACTAACAACCTCGCCTTAACGACCTCGGCCACGGAGGCGGCCTCGAAAATAGAACTAGATAGAAATAGCCACGAAGGATATTCTACAAACCCGAAAATAGATGTATTGTATTTTTCTAGGGTGGGTACCCCGTTCCTGATTTTTTTTACATATTTTTTATTATATTTTGCCTATTAGCTCGCTGACCCCCTAAAATCCTTCCACGGACCACCAGGAGTTCGCGGACCACACTTTGCGCAACCCTGTTCCACACTAATATTACTTTAAGCTTCCTAGCTTTCTTTTTATCGGTATTGCTCCATGTATCTAAGTATAATTCTCAAACTCCATACCCTTTCACAAAAACTTTCATACGCTTTCTCAAACCGGAATTAAATATGTCACAAATATCAATCATTTGTACAAGTACAGGATTCTACTTCATATTTATGAACTTCATATTTATAAATGAAGCTCTAAAAGCCGTTTAATATACTAGGTCGTACCAAAAAAAAAAAAAAATGAACAATTTATGACGCTATTAACTCGAATACTAAACCTCAACTGCAAAACTACTCGTTTCATTCCGAATGTATATTTAAACTTTTATCGTCATTTACATTTAAACGATCTCTGCAATTATTCTTTACAGTATTATTTTACATTTATGTAAACAAGTATATATTCCGAGGGAAATTATTCTCGAATCAAATGCAAACTAAAATATGTAAGTAGCACAGTTAAATTATTATATTTATGAGTGAATGCTTATAGTAAAAAAAATTAAAAAGGTAGTAATAAAGATAATTTTATTCTTAACTTAATTAATCCAATTGTAAATTATTAATTAATTTTTTTATTACTCTAGCCGTTATAATGTAAAAACATAGGGTACGGGGTACGACGGAACTTTCCATAGTTCACTCGTACTCGTTTCATCGTAGCACTCGCCACGATTACCCCCCACAGAGATATATTACTAGAGGGGTCTTATAGGTTCAATTTTGAAACCTCGAAAAAGAAACCTGACCACCTTCGCTTAGGAATAAAATGAAATAATCAGTAGAAAATCCCAATAATTTATATAGTAGAACGTTTAAATTACAAATCAAAACACTAACAATGTGCTGGAAGACGAAACATTTTGATTTATTATAACCTTAATTCACTCTTGGAGGTTTCAATGAGGTTACACAGAGCCCCTGAAAGCCCCAAGAAGATGTTTCAGGCCTCTTAATGTATTAATATGCTCCTTCTAGTATATAACTCTTTAATTACCCCCACCATTACTAAATCGCTTTTCTCGTCTTCAGGATATTTATAAAAAAACAGGTCGAGGTACCTCGGAAGTATTCCTCATCACATCGGATTCGCTACGCTTATCCTCCCTACTTCGGACTCGCTTCCCTCCTGCAGAATATACATGTCGTTAAGCTAATAATGCAACACATCTTCGGACTTGCTTCGCTTCGTTCTCAGATAGTAAATACATTCGTTTCATTCCCAGCGGTCACCCATACAGCACTGATACTGCTTAACTTTAATGATCCAACAAAAATAATGGATATACTTGACGTATTCAAGAAAAAATTGGTGCAATTATTAATTACGTAATGGTATACATTTGTATCAAATTTCAACTTAATCAGATTATTCATTAGGTTAATTGATAAAAATTGAACTAATGCTGATAATGAAATGAAACTCGCAATATATGAGGAAGTTACTCATATTGTGCTAAAGGACTAGTTGTGTTTTTGTTGTATTATATCTTTCGTTATTTCCCTGGTCCGTAATTATCTTTAAATACTTTAGATGGATATGTTTCACTACCACTCTTATTTTACTAAAGAGCAGAGCATTCATTCTGTTTGCTTGCTTAATTATTTCTTGCAATCTAATCAGGAGTCAGGAGTTATTTCTCTCTCCGTTATTTTTGACGCGACTCTTTAGTCTACATCAGTTTCCTTTACAAAGCTAGCCAAGCAGCTGAATAAACAAGCTTCATTGAAACCTCAGAGGCCTTGTACTTTCTCTTATAATAAAAAAAACTTCGCTTATTTGTGAATTAGTTGCAGAAGAAAAACCAAGAAACAGACATATTGATAGCGACTTCGTGCTATCTTCCTCTCAAAGTAGAACATTAGCGCTAAATAAGCGAACTAGACTAGAACTAGTGTCTGCTTGGGTGTTCCCAGTATAAATAATAAATTTTTATTTTAACAAATAGGGGTAAAGAATGACGCTATAGAACTCTCAACAATTTTGAATGTTTGATAGAGAGCCAGGCATTGCCATTAAGTCTCTTAGCCATCATAAACCCAGTGATCCTAATGCAGGCTTGGCATTTTTCTTAAAACCTCTCAAATGTCCTATAATATTGTAGGCCAGAGGCCTAGACAAAGCAAGAGGCCTATGAGCGTTAAACCTTTTGTATACCCTACAGGCCCAGGTAGGAGGCATTCTGTACAACCAATCATCATATCTCTTGCCCATCCTACAAGACTAGGCAGGAGCTTTGCCAACATTAACCATCATATCTCTTGCCTATCCTATAAGCCAAGGAAAGCCTGATTAAGTTACCCCTCATACCTGTTGATCATCCTGCAACACTTGGTGAGAGCTCTGCTGCCGTTACATCTAACACATATCGCCTATTCTACAAGGCTATACAAGAAACCTATTGAAGTTACGCCTCCCGCATTATGTTTGTCCTACAGTCCTAGAGGAAAGGCCTCTGATGACTCGTATTATAGTCAGCTAGAATAGAGTTGCACGACAGAGCTGGTATTGATAGAGCATATATAAATAATAATATTTAAAAAAATATGACGTGTTACAAAATGAATATAAAAAACGGTAGGAAATCAATTAACCTCACAAGCGTCAAGTTTCTGGTGGAAATTAAAAGACATTTTATGATTTCACAAATTCATATTAAAATTTCCAAAAAAACACTTACAGCGCAGAATTGGGAATAATTCTAGCAAAGAAAACTTAGAGAGAAAATCCAAGTAAAAGGAGAAAAAGTAGAACTGATTTTTTTTTCTAAATTAATAAAAATAAAATAAGGTCAAGTTTGTTTAAAGCAACGGTAGAAGGGATAAAGGGAAGCTAGATTGGATTAGGTGTCCTTCGTAGAGGAAACTAAATCACGGTCTCTCAAGCAAAATTACATTTTTCCGACAAACCTACAAAACCTTAACCATTGAAGGAAGATTAAAACTAGGTTCAAACCTTAATAACAAAAGTCAATGATTCGTTTGCGCATTCCAATTCAATATAATTATTTACAACATTTTTCTTATGCTTGAAAGGAAAGCAATTAGATAAAAGAAAAGCATTTATTGAATTTTCAAGAAAAACCTAAACTTAATATTTATTTTTTCTCGCCCACTGCATCACTATTAGATAAAGTACTAGAGAACAAAACTGTAATAAAATCAGACAGGCACATTAATGACATTCTGAGTGTTTTATGCAAACATAGTTCAGTAGAACCGACTAATCCACAATAGATGCTATTTACTCCTGGCCTGTAGATTTTAAGCAGTTCGATGTCTCATAAAACGTTACTAGCCCGTAGATTTGGGAAGGTTGTTTTGTGATAGAACACTTTCTGCTCAGAAATTTGGGCAGGATGTTGTATGATGGAACATATTCTGAGATTTGGTCAGTTTGATTTAAAATAGATTGTTTCTAGTTCGCTAATTCAGTACAGTTTACCGCGCGGTTTAAGCCCTCCTAGCCCATATTTGTGACAGTTTACCGTCCGATAGAAACGCTTTTTGCACTTAGATTTGGGGCAATTAATCGTCTTATTGAACATTTTTTTGCCTATAGATTTGGGGCAGTTTAAAGTCTGATAGTAAAGATAAAGATAAAGATAAAGACTTTTATTTGCTTAAGTTTACAATAACTTGTTACAAATAGAGTTGCTAAACATTAAAATAAAAACTTGTTTCCTATACATTATTTAAAATTACAAATTAGTACATGCATTATATGTTTCAGATTGAAAGTTATGAAGTGAAAGTAATGCTAATTTTTAAATAAAATATTATTTTTTAGATAAAGAATCAAACAATAGAATTGTGCCTATAAATAAATAAAATTTTATTTCTGTGCTAATATTTATACACGTGACTTATAAGATAAGTAAATAAACAAAAAGCCTTATTATTGAGATGCATGCTAGTATAAAATAATAAATACAATTTTTAAGTATTTATGTATTCTTAAAATAACTTAATGATATAGGATTAATAAAAAGTTACCTCTCTATTACTTTACTTTGAATCAATGAAAGAAATGTCACGTTAACGCAGCTATGCAAGTCTGATGGTACACTCAGATTACTACAGATTACTACTACTCAGATTAGTACAGTTAAATGTCTTGTAAAGTTCTTCTAGTCCGTAGATTTTGTGTAATTTGATGTCTGATAGAACGCTTTAGTCCGTATTTTGTGTAATTTGATGTCTGATAGAACGCTTTAGTCCGTAGATTTTTTAGTCACTCTAACGAACATGAAAACTAACAACCTTATTTAACCTGACAAAATTAATTAAAATTTTAATCAGAGTTTTAAAAATCTATTCTGAGATTTATATAAATTAAATCATCTAAGATAACCAATATAACTACCCATCAATGTCAACAAAAACTTTAAACTAGCTTTGATATAAAAGGGAAAAAAAGTTTATCAAATTTTCAAATGTTAATCATGTAGACAAGATTAAATTTAGATTAACATAATATTAGAACTAGACGATGAAACTCAAAATAGTAAACCAAATTATAGTTTTGTTTTAATTTTATCAAATGAAAATTTTAAAATCATGTCTAGACATTCGAAAACCTTGCCTGTAAAACCAGAATTATTTTGTAGAAATAATGTAAAAAAAAATTCAACGAAATTGTAAAAGATGAAGCTGTACCTAGCAATTTTTAACGTTTCTTAAGTGGAAAGTTTGAAAAAATGTGACAGAGGACAAGTTGTCTAATTTGACTTCTTGTAATATAAAATTTGATGAATATTATAATCGTTTTTTTAACCTGTTGAAAAAATACTAAAAAGGGAGGTCCTGAAACGTGATAGAAGTAAGAAAAAAGTTAATACGGAATAATTTTCTAAATGAAGATTTATAAATATTAATGTGTTTTATCAGTGTTGCCAGTTGTAGGATGGACCGACAGCTTGAGTGACAGGGCATCATATGTATGTAAATCAGATGTTTATTTCCGCCCCTTGTTTAATCAGGTGTGGAAATAGCCGATTATGAATATATTTAATAAATGAGAATAATAATAAAAAATTCAGTCGACCCATATGTAGACTGAAAAACAAAAGCTGTTCTGTAACAGCATAGAATTCTATACTAGAGAGGGCATAGCCTATCTTAATACATTGAGAGGCTCAAATATCTTTTTGAGGCTCTCGGGGGCTCTGTGTAACCTCATTGAAACCTCCTCTAAGATTAAGATAGGTTACAACAAATAAATAGTTGTCGGCTTTTCCTGCATTGTTTAGGTTTTGTTTCCTTTTATAAACGTTGTATTATATAAGTTACTGTACTTTTTAATGTTTATTTCATCATATTAATTATCAAGGGTGTTCAGGTTACATTTTGATGTATCAAAATTTAACCAATAGGGCCCCTCTAGTAATAATATATCTATGTGTAACAACCATTTTTAGCGAGTTTGTATCAGATAATGATGCTTACTAAAAGGTTGTTCTGATAACAGAACACAGAACAACCTTTGATGGGATCGATTCCCCAATGCGGTATCAGGACCTTACGCTTTTATGGTTTTATTAGATTTGGCGACCCTAAGAACCTCAGAAAAGATTTTTTTCCTGGCGAAGAATTGTTACCCTAAATTTTGAAATTTGCTTGAAAATTTTGCTGACAGCAAACCATTTTATTGGTTCCACCAACCTGGCTTTTAAAAGGGATTCTCTCCTAAATAAGGTTGATTTTTGTACCAACAACCGCCCCAATTTTTTTTAATGAAAGGAAATTCTAGTTAGGAAACTTCTTTAACAAAAAAGTTTACTGGCAGACCATTAAAACCCTTTTTTAACAGATCAGTCTAAAATAACTTTTATAATAAAATCTAGAATGGTTGTAAAAAATAAAAAAAAATAGATTTCTATTATTATATTTTTTTTATTATACTTAGTAAGACATAGAACTAACTTCTTGCCCCAAGGTGCGGAAGCCGGATAAATTTTAGAAATGCGAGCATTCTTTCACAAATCCATTCCTTGGTTAGGTTTCCGGTTTATGAAGCATAAACCGGAAATTTAAGCAAGAGATGGATTGTAGAGCAAAGAAGCAATCATTTCAAAGGAAATTCGTCCGTCTTGACAATCATGTTATAAGTTTAATTATACCTTACATTTGTAACTTATAAGTGTAAATATCACGATAATAAGTCATTGCCGGTACCAATATTCGAACATAAGAGCTCTGCTTTGATAACTTCGAGTGTTTGAGTCGACAGACCAGTATCATTCAAATTAGAGCCTAGAGCCCTAAAATCATCAAATACGACACCCAGGGGCGAACTGGCCAGTGACGACGAGGGCGGCAGCCCTCCTTGGAATCCTCAGCCCAAAATAAACTTAAATAAAATCAATGAAAATTAAAAAAAAAATTAACTGATAATATATAATATATTTATTCATAATATATAATATATTTATTCATAAAACCATATTCAAAGGGGCCAAATAATCTAATGTAGAACCTAAAGGGCTTCTAGAAAAAATATTTTAAAGTACTTATCTCTAATACGAAAAACTAGGGCCAAAGAGGGCCCTAGCATTCTCGATAGTATAAAATATTTATGTATTTTTATGTAAATAAAAATATATTCTATATTCCCTATACATTATACCTAGACATTTAAGGGTCCCTTAAAATATTTATCAAGGCCCTAAAGCAGCATAAAAGAGCCTTAGGCCTTAGATATCGATGTTTCTTAAATAAAACAACTTGATATGATTTAATTTAATTCCATTAAGTAAAAATTAAAATAATTAAGTTAAGCTTGCTTAAATCATTAATATTACTCTAATTAAAAGTAGACCCCACTACTTAGGAAACAATACAGGACTCCCCACACTTTTGGCCAAACCCTCCTCGGGCCTTTTATGCTCAGTCCGCCACTGACGAGACCCTAATCGAAAATGTGAAGTTTTCGACCGTACTTTAAGTTTTCTGTTTAATTTTCAGTGTTGAGTGATGTAGAGTGGTCATCGACCTCGGACCAAATTTATTTGATTCAGCTCTTCAAAAAACATTAAGTTGTTTTTTAATTCGTATTTTATATCGAGGTGTTTTCATCTTAATAGAGGCAGGCCCGTAAGGCCTACCTCGTAAGGTCTTACTAGGCCAGGTAGGGGCTATGGGGGCATCACCCTCTCCAGGAAAAAAAATGGCCCCTCTGACGAAGTAGTTTTCAGTGGAAAAAAATATAGATGTGTTAATATTGCCCCCATTTGGATGCCCCCCCCCCCCTCTACAAGTTTTAGTTGGCTACGGGCCTAAATGACAGTATACTCTAGGTGAGATACCACCAAATCATCTTTCCAATCAGCCAACGTACGATACTTCATAGACGCTACATTTCCTTTACACCAAGACTACAGTGTAAGCAGGTTTTGAGGAGTAAATAATAATTGTAAAAAACAAATGATATTAAACATTTTGTTACTAACTCAGAATAAATCAACACGGTGCTATTATTAGGTGTAAAAACTAGATTGGTTTTTCTTGGTACCTAGTCTGTGGTATTTGCGGTTAAAGCATAAGAACCACAGGTCTCGTTACATTAGTAATCAGACTACAAAGGTCTCTACTGTCCTTTCTTAAGTCTTCTTCATCTTTTAACACCCTCCATTATGACCCTGGTTTTCACTGCTATAGAGGTTTATTTCGACATTTCTATCATAGGCGTTACTGAGGATATTTTAAGAGGGCATTTACGTCTAGTGCAATTACCTTAATAAGCTGTTTATAACTCGCTACAGGTCTTACAAGATCTTTTTAGGGTGTCTAATTTCTCTCTGTGACTCGTACAAAGTCTGTTGACAGTCGGAATAATTTTACACTACGGCACTTTTGAGTATTTTGTAATGTGCCCAACGGCTCACTCTAAAATAAATTAAGTGATTTTTATATTCTAAAGACGAGTGAAGCAAGTCCGACAAAATCGCACGTCAGATCTCAAACATTAAGCAGCTCTGAGCTAGGTCAAAGCGTGGTATGTGTAAGTTTAAAAAAGTTAAAAAGTTTAAATTTCAATTATATCATCAGTATTTTGCGGCCATAGACCCAGGTCCCGCGAAGCAACCCCTAATGAGCATAGGCGTAGCCAGGGGGGGGGCAGAGGGGGGCCCGGCTCTCTCCTAGCCGAACAGGGTTGTTGCAAAAATTATATAAAAACCTTGGTTCAGGCAAGTAAAAGCATTTTTTAATAACTTTATAAAATTAATTTTAATTTTATAAAGACAATTAATTAATTTTATAATTTTTATTTATAATAATTTAGAGCTTAAAGGTAACTTTTGTCTTAAAAAATTAAATTTGTTTTAATGGTTCGAATATTAACTTTGTGGTGATATTATTAGTAAAAAAAACTAAAATGCCCGCCATATTTAGTTTAGTTCAGTTCAATAATAATTTGTATTTTGTTTTATTCTTTAAGAGCTTATTTTTTTAAAGAAAACAAAACCTTTTTTTAATTGTTTGTGATTAATAAATACATATACATATATGATACCCCCCCCCCCCTTAAAGCAACCCTGGCTACGCCCATGCTAACGAGCCAAAATAAAACAAAGTATACTACGTACACACAGCGTATTTAACAGGTGATCGTATTCCATACGCATTTAATACGATAAGGTTCTTGCACCGTATTTTTTTAGTCCATCGAGAGATTACGTGATAACTGATGATCCCGCAGAAAAACATGGCGTCTTTCATGGTGGAGGTTCACGTTTGGTTATAAGGAAGTTTAAAACAAAAATATATATTTAATTAAATAGTGATTTCTTTGCATAATAAAGTTACACTAAAAAAAGTAATATTCCAAAAGTTATTTGATGAAAAACAGTAATATTTAAGTGAAATAAAAGTTCGACGAGAAGGTTATCCGTTAAATACGATCGCCTGCGAATGGTTTATACAGCTAATATTACCGTATTGATATATCGTACTGTATACAATTTAAGTGTGTGTGAACGTACTTATATTGTATTAATGTTGGTATTTAACTTTCTAAGTTTTATTAAAACCAGTGCGCAGAAACATACTAAAAACAACAATGAGAATGAGTCAGCAAAAATCTAATTAAGAATAACTAATTTAAAAAAAAAAACTTTAATACACTATAATGGTTCTAAAAATTCGCTACCAACATTTTAAATTTCGTAGAAACGTGTACATTAATTAAATTATTTATACACATAAATTATATTAATTGGTACGGTAATAACAAATAATAGAGATAAACAGTAATAATAAACATGACTACGATTTTAAAGAAGACGGAAAGAAAACAGTAGAAGGTAAACGGGAATCACTAGAGAAATAAAGGGCTACGTGCACACTAAGGCAAGAGCGATGCGTGTTTAAACATGAACTGAACTGGAACACTCCATCCTTGGGTTCCTTTCTCTACTCAAACTCGAAAAGAATCGATACTTACACAATTCCAAGAAAAGCTCTTTAGAAATGTTTTTGAACTTATAATTGTTTTTAGCGAATTTCCTTTGAAAATTCGCCTAATGGATAGGCGTCATGGCGGAATTCGAACCTCGGACCACGACACAAATCCGTTTCAAGTCCCTTATGACGAAAAAAAAATTTTCGTGAGACTTTATTATATATATAATATATATTATATATATATATATATATATATATATATATATATATATATATATATATATATATGTAATATATATAAATATATATAATATTTAAATATATTAATATATATATATATATAATATATATATATATATATAATATAATAATATATTATATAATATAATATATATATATATATGTATATATATATATATATATATATATGTATTTCAGACACTTTTCTTGTAAACACTCTATCTTTCGAAACGGTTAATATTTTTTAACAAACTTGTACAAAAATCAACGTTTGGGAGGACACGAACCCTATTGAAACCAGGTTTTGTGACGTCAGCAACCCGGTTTGCTGAGTCAGCGAAATTTTCAAAAAATCGGCAAAATTCAGGGTTAATATTTTTTGCCGCGAAAAAGGTCAATATTTATGTTTTTTGAACGCTGAATCGAATGAAACCGGTCCGAAGTCGATACGACCACTCTAAGTGACCTAAAAATCGAAAAACCATTGTAAATGACCGAAAACCAAATTTAGGTCGATAAAAATAAATTCGAGTAGGGTGTCGTTTTCTATGTAATTTTGGACGCTGAATCGAATGAAACCGGTCCGAAGTCGATACGACCACTTTAAGTTACCAAAAGTCGAAAAAACCACAAAAATTATAAAAAACCAAAATTACGGTCCTTGAAAATTAAATTTCGAGTAGGGTGTCGTTTTCAATGTTTTTTGGCCTCTGAGTTGAATACCAGTGGTCCGGAGTCAATACAACCACTCAAACTCAGGTACCTGGAAATGCGCTAAAACCTTGAAAGATAACTGACTAAGCTTAAAGATAAGTAACTAAGCTTAAACTAGTGCAAATAATAGAGCGTACTTCTAATTTTAGAGGCATAGTTTTTGTACAACCAACTGGATAGTTATGCGCATTCCTTTGGAAAATACAGACAAAATGAGTTACGAGCAGAGCTTGACAATTGAGTAACTGCTTAGGTTCTAAAGCATGAACCGGAACCACGCAATGGGCATGGTTCTTGCATAAGCAAGAAATGGGTGGTTAGCACGGAAACACGCATTCTAAATGAAATTCGCCCGACAGCGGACCCCGCGCCGGAATTATTTATTAGTAGTTGTAAACTTATATAATGTAAAAAGCACGGAAACACGCATCCAAAGGAAATTCGCCCGACATGCGGACCACCGCGCCAGAATTATTTTTATTAGATATAGTTCTCTTTTAGATTTCATATTATTAATTGGCATTTGATATTTAAGTAAATTAAGCAATCTGCGTAATTATATTAGTAATTATATTAATTAAAAACAAATTTTTCATTAATCCCGATAATACTTTTACTTTTTTTTTCTCATTTCAACCCTAGACCGCTGTCCTATAATAATATTTATTTTACTTTTCCTCATTTATACCGTAGGTATGTAGGAAAGAATATTGTGTTTGCAAAGAAAAATTCAAAACCGTTTTATCCGTTTTAGGCGTTTTTAATAACTCCTGAGTGGTTTTTGCAAAGTTTTCTGTCTGTGTGTGTCTGTTATCCTCGTGGCTTCTAGTGTTGTTATGCTAGAAAGTTAAAAAACCTTTGTACAAAAATCAGTCTACCGCTGTAGTTGTGCTATTCAGAATAGTTAATTATGCCATAAGGCTGAGAAGTGTGTCTTTATGTCACGGCAATTAGATTTACCGACGAGCGAAGCGAGTCGGTAAATCTAATTGCCAAGACATAAAGACATTCTCAGCCGGATGGCATACACTATTTTTTTTGAGGTAGCACTCATTAAATAAAGCACTCATTAAAAAAAATCAAAAAAAGCACTCATTAAACTGCGCTATATACTTAATTGAAAAAAAACGTCCAATTATTATTAACTCCATATTATCGCCGTCATTAAATTCATCCATAGCTTCACACTTTTACTCAAAAATGTAAAAGCTTTACAAATAAACACACAAAAATTGACAATTAGAACACCTTTTAAAAACAAAAAAAAATTAGTCTACGAACAAAAACAGAAACAAAATGAACGTTTTTAAAGAAAACTCATGAAGGTTTAACACAGATTGTTTTTTAACACGCTACATTACAGTAATGGCGGCAAAATATGAATTACTTTTACGTCCTAGGAGTTTTTTTACATTCATTATTGTCCTCGGAGGTGAAAAGTACTAAATAACCTCCTATAACAATAATGATTGGCTTCTCATCCTAAAAACGGTCCAATAAAGTGCTCAATTACGTACTACCTCAAAAAAAATATTTTTATTACGTTTTTAACCTGCAATAATGGCACAGAAAACATTTCGAAAAATGATGGGATCGGATTGAGATTTGGCACGCATGTAGCCATATGTAAGACTAACATAGTTACACTGTTAGTCAGTTGCACTGAGTTTCATCTCATTATCAGCATCAGTTCAATTTTTAATTAATTACTAGTGTACGGTTTTAAAAAAAAAAATGTTGGAAGTCGGAAAACCATCCAATTGAGTTTTAACTCAACTGGATGGTACTGCAAGTATGCACCTTTACGAAATAAAGAAGTATATCCATGATTTTACGTTGGGTCATAAAAGCAGCAGTATTGAGCGTAGTCAGTGCTGTATGGTCACTGCTGGGAATGAAACGGATGCATTAACTATAATACTGCATTTACTGGACATATATAATAATAATAATGCCCGTTCAAAGCCTTGCGGCTCATCAGGACAAACCTTGCGGGAACCACCTCGGGTGATAGTAGTCACCGTTACACTCAAAGTGTATTCTAAAATTGGCGATAATTTATCTAAACAATAATTTTATATAAACTGAGAGTCTAACCTGGGATTCGAACCCCAGACCTCCGTGGTGTCAAGGCGGTATTTTACTGGACATGCTGCAGTAATAATTACTAATTATCGTTTTAATACAACAAGTAAATCCATGAGTTTTGTTTTATTTTAAACGTTTAGCAGCATTGAGCGTGGTTAGTGCTGTATGAGAGACCGCTGAGATTGAAACGGATGCATTTACTATCAGAGCACGAGCGAAGCGAATCCGAAGTAGGTAGGATGCGCGTAGCAAATCCGATGTGATAAGGATAAGTTCCGAGGTACCCCGTACCCGATTTTTTTAGTTTTTATCGAATGTCTTGTATGTTCGACATTCGATACGTTTTTTAAAGAATTGTAAAAATCGAAAAATAATCTAATTTAGTTGAAATTTGGCACGAATTTATTACTTTGCATAACTAATAAGTATACTTCGTTTCAAACCCCGTTTTTGTGTAAATAATTAAACAAGACAAGTATATCAACAGATTTTGTTGGATTATAGAAGATAAGCTGCATCGGGCGAGACCAGTGCCTGAATAGGTGACCGCTGGGATTGAAACGGATGCATTTACTTTCTAAGGGCGAGCGCAGCAATTCCGATGTGATGAAGAAAAATTCCGAAGTGTTTTTACTTATCTCATTTTGGTTTTAATTAAAACTTATATTCTTAAAATATCGGATTTGCTACGCTCCTTAATTCGGACTTGCTTCGCTTTTTTTCTGAATATTATAATTGATAAACGTATATTCTAATATATCTTCCAACTCGCTTCACGGAGAAGCGACTTATTGTGAGTTTTTTACGTGACATAAAAAAAAGTTTAATTTTTTACAGGTAAAAAACTAGATACGCCATGTAAAAAACTTGCACAACTCTTGTCAGTACTCTAATTATAAAGGTACTCTAGAAAGAGTAGACAGACAACATACAACCTAATGCAAGATAAATTTGACGAAGTCTCTCAACAAAATGTAATAAATATAATTTCACCAATTCAGCTCACATATTGCGCTAATGAACCCAATGTTTATCTTCCAGATCTTATTCATCTCTAGTCAGATGTGTAACTATTTATGCCCCGTAACTCCCATAGTCTTATACAAAATATAAGACTATCTTTTCAAATTTATTCACAACTTAGCGTCACCTAATATTAATATGAAAGGTAACTACACTTTATAACAAAAGTAAAAAATACCATATGTATAATAAATTATTTCATTTTGTATAGTATTGTCCTATTTAAATATTTATATTATTGAGTGACATATATTTCTTAAATAAATAAGAAGATCTATACGACTTTATTCTATTAGTTATATTGATCTTTGCGAGATAGCTAAAAGTGGATATCAATGCTAAGAAATCAGTAATAAACCCGTGTTTTGGCAGCTCAAGGATTAACTACTTGTTTTAAAACATTTTACAGTTTAAACGAATTCCCTTTGGGAAGAATTCGCTAATGAAGTTGCGTGGGAAGGTTAGATCAGGAAATGAGCTCAAACTACGTAATAGAGGTCCTAATAATCTATATATATATATAATATTATATATATATATATATATATATTATATATATTATATATATATATATATATATATATACAATATTTGTGGTACGTGGTGTGAATGTGTTTTTAGTCTCTTAATTGCAAGCACGAAAACGACTGCAGCGATTGCCATATGAACGTGAAAGTTGGCCCAAAAATTAATTAATTTTAAAAAAGTGATAATATTGAGTGTTATTTTTTACCGAAAACAAAGATTTTTCATTTTATTTTTTGAGATGCTAAAAAAAGCCACTGATATCCACTGCTAAAAGTGGATATCAATGCTAAGAAATCAGTAATAAACCCGTGTTTTGGCAGCTCAAGGATTAACTACTTGTTTAAAACATTTTACAGTTTAAAACGAATCCCTTTGGGAAGAAATTCGCTAATGAAGTTGCGTGGGAAGAGTTAGATCAGGAAATGAGCTCAAACTACGTAATAGAGGTCCTTAATAATCTATAATATACATATATATATATATATATTATATATATATATATATATAATATATATATATATATATATATATATAATATATATATATATATATACATATATTTGTGGTACGTGGTGTGAATGTGTTTTTAGTCTCTTAATTGCAAGCACGAAAACGACTGCAGCGATTGCCATATGAACGTGAAAGTTGGCCCAAAAATTAATTAATTTTAAAAAAGTGATAATATTGAGTGTTATTTTTTACCGAAAACAAAGATTTTTCATTTTATTTTTTGAGATGCTTAATCGAATATAACCCGTCCAAAAACGATATGATCACTCTCAGGTTACTAAAGGATGGTGTTACCGAAGTGCTACGGTAAATAACGTAAAGACCCTAAAATAAGCGTCATTTTCATGATGAAAATTCGCTCAAAGTAACGGGATGGCATTGCGGGAGTTCGATCCGACAGTTTGTCAGAATACACTTTATCCGATGAGGAGCTGAATCGAATAAAACATGTCCAAAGTCGATATGGTCACTCTCAGTGATCCAAAATTTCTATAAAAGTAGAAAATATCCGGAAACGTAAAATGTACTCAGTAAACATAAAAAAGTTGAGTGGGTTGTCGTTCACATTAATGTGGCCAAAAAGTAAAAAATAAACGGTATCAAATAACCAGAAAACCCAAAAATACGGTAGGTAAACAGCAAGTTTGAGTAGGGTATCGTTTCCAATTCATTTTTTTTTTTTTTTTTTTTTTTTAATTCTCTTTATTAGAAATAAAATACAAAATTATAAAAAAGACTTAGCAAAATAAAATAAACTTAAATTAGAAAAAAAATAATAATACATTAAACAAATAATAAAGAGTAGCTCCCATAATAGAACAAAGTTCTGTGGCATGGGAGCGAGTATCATTGATAATTTAAATAATTTATGACATCATATAACAATATTATTCTAAAATATTTTAGTTCTTATAGACAGTGTCTTGATAATATTAATTTATTATTATTAAATAAACGTGATTAATTCTTTAATTTACTGCGTATAATATATATTTATACATACCCACGCACACATACATACATACTTACAAACACGCACTCACATATTTATACACTTAAAATAAATTAAAAAATATAATATAATAAAAGTAAAGTTAATACTATTGAAGTGACAAAAAATATGTTTTTAATTTTTGTTTTAGATCATCTATACTGGAAAAGGTTTTTAAGGTTTTAGGAAGGGAGTTAAATGTACTAGTGGAGGTAAAAACCCACTGTTTTTTGCTGCTGCGGTGTTATATTTGGGTATTTGTAGATTTCTGTGTAAACTAGTTTGAGATCTAGTTAAATGATCATGTTCAAAAAATTCAAAACTATTTAAATATTTAAAAAGTCGTATTACGGATACGTACTGAAATAGTTGTTGTATATTCATAAATGAAAGCTGTTTGAATATTTGTTGAGAGTCTGAGAGTCTGTCTTTCCTCGCTATTATACGAAGGATTGCTCTATGTACAATGTTAAGAGAATGGAGTGCTGTGTTCGAAGCCGCGCCCCAGGCTAAGATTCCATACCTCAAAACTGATTCAGTTAGTGCATAATACGGATTTTTATGTGGTCTAGTTTCAAAAATCCTCTAACATTTAAAAATACGAATAACAGTTTTTTAAGTCTTTTTGTTAGCAAATCGATTTGAGGTTTCCAGCTTAGGGTCTTATCTACTAGTACGCCTAAATATTTCGCTGTGTCACATGAGTGAATTTTAGGACACAAACAGTGTACGGGGTATGAGGCATTACAGAGGTCTTGATGGAGACTGATGTGAACACGATTTGTAGGTTGACCGGATAAGTTTAGTGAGATAGTCATTAGCTTAGTCTTATCTACATTAAGGGAAGTTTATTAATGCATAGCCATTATATTTATATTCATGTGTTCAGCTTTACGCAGTGCATTTTCCCAATTTAGACAAGTCAAATACAAGTGTCATCGGCAAAGCACAATACTTTACCATCTAAACTTAAATCTTTCAGGTCATTTATATAAATATTAAACAGAATCGGTCCTAGTACCGTGCCCTGAGGTATTGAATATTCTGAGGTATGTGCTTTGCCCACGACGCCATTTATTCTGACCCTCTGAGGTCTTAAAGTTAATAAGAAGTGAACCATTTTAACATGGTACCATCTACTCCGATACACTTCAACTTATAGACCAATCTCTTGTGATTAATCGAATCAAATGCTTTCGCCAGATCTAAAAATATGATTACAGGTTTAAGTCTATCGTCTAATTTATCAATAAGTGTAGTAACAAGTTCAGATATAGCGTCTTCTGTACTAGAGTTATTTTTAAATCCAAATTGGTGTACGTAAAGTTTGTTAGTATCATTAAGATAAGTACTCTGATTATGAATTATTTTGACTCTGATTTGGAATAACCCGGTTTGGTGCCGACATGAGCGGTACAGTACAAATTTTGGAAGTTTGTCGTCAGCTACTAAATTATTTTGGCGCAAAGGTCTACATTGCTTACAAAAGCTACGCTTTTTAAAGAGCACACCACTATTTGGATTGTTAGTTCCGAAATTAAATGAGCAACCATTATTTTGGATTGTTAGTTCCAAAATTAAAAGAGCACACCATTATTTGATTGTTAGTTCGAAAATAAAAGAGCACACCATTATTTGGATTGTTAGTTCCAAAATTAAAAGAGCACTCCATTATTTGGATTGTTAGTTCCAAAATTAAAAGAGCACACCATTATTTGGATTGTTAGTTCCAAAATTAAAAGAGCACACCACTATTTGCTCTAATTAGCTTAGTTAATGCTTGGATTTCAAAGTTTTTCGCGCATTTCTTTTAAAAAAATAAAAAGTTAAAAGTGAGACAACAACAAATAGTAATAAGTCGTTACAAGTCAAGTTAAGAGTCACCTCAAGTTACAAAGCATAAGCCGGAAACAGATGATGGATTGTTACGCACATAAGCAAGCATTTCTAAATGAATTCGCTCGACATGCGGAACTCAGCGCAAGAATTAATATTTCTTTATTATTTTCAACTATTCAAAAAGTACACAAAATATAATTCGTTTTATGTACTACCTTATTTGAATACTCAGGACTTTTTGTTTTTTATGATTTTTTCCTGTATTGGTTTTTTTTAATTTAACCTATAATTATTTTTAAGGTCATAAAATTTGTATTTTTACGACTTAAAGCACCTACTTGTATTAAAGGTTTTTTTTGGAATCAGTTAAACTTTGCACCGCATATGGTCAGGTCAAACATTTTTTTTATTTTAGTAAATTTTGTAATGCTTTGTGTCTTTTGGAAAATGAAATAATTATTTCATTCACATATGAGTTTTTGTCTGTCAAGTATATTTTTGAGAAAGAAATTCAGGTTTAAATTGTTGTGAAATGTCAATGTAGATGAAACACCCGTTGTTCTTTTTCATGTTGGGCATCTTAGAATACTGGGCATTTCCGGGAACAAACGCAATTCTGTTCAAACCAAAACTGAATCATTGGATTTAAAATAACGTCGGACACCACTGGAGTCCAAAACCATCTTGGTAATTTCTGCAGAAGCCATCACAGGTCATTCGCCACACGGTTGTCTCTCTTATAGTTAAATTGAGGAAGCATTTAGAAGAGGGCTTAATTTTTTAAGTCGTTAAATTAAATTTTTGTCGTTTACATTTTGTAAGTCTGTTAACTAAGATGCTAACTAATGCTTCATCTGCATATCAAGGTAAATTAGCTACACCCAGAGCAAAACCATCAGCTGTTTTCCTCGCTGAGATGCTCCTGCAGGGTTGGTCCTTAGAGACCCGCAGGGTTCTTTACAATCATTTCATTTTATAAGATATTAAAGTCAAAAAATGTTTAGAGTAACAATTATCTACTGCCACAACATACTATTAAAAAGGTTAAGTAAATAAAACGTTTTAGTAAAAACTAAACCAATATATAAGTTATACTAAATGTAAATTTTTAATACCTTACAGCACATACACAAACCATTTTGCCTCCAGTGATTTTAGATATCAATAATTTAAAATACATTAATACATACCTACCGCTAACACAACTTTAGTAATCATAGAGGCCATGGCTACTCGCAGAGTAGTGACCGTTGATCTGGGAGGCCGTGCATTTTATTTTAATTAAGTCCTTTCTTTTAAATATAATGAATAAAGACTTAGGTAGGGGTTGCCAAAAACAGCCTTACGATTAATCCTGAAAGATTATTACAAACACTTTATATATTCTTTCAATACTTGTATATAGTTATATACATTTAATGTAATATTTATATTTTTTAGAATATAACTTATATTTCTTTATTTTATAGTAATAATATAAGTATAATATTCTTTGACATATATATTACTCTATCTAGATAGTATTGGATGGCAAAACTCATTGCGAGCGAGCCCTCAAGGCCTGTTTATTAAATTCTTATTTAATTAAATTCTTATTTATTTAAGTTCTAATTTAGAATGAGATGTTTAATCTTAGAGAATTAAAATTGAGAATTGTTTTTTTATCGCGTAGTAATTTTATGCAGCAATAAATTGCTGAATATATATTTTTTTACATCACTGAATATTGTCGCTTATTGATGACCTTCTTAGCTTAGAGAGAAATTATGTTAATTACATTTGTTTGGTTATATGGATATCATTATAATTTTATGGACGCTTTCAGATTTTATTTACCAAATGGGTTTTGCGTAACCAAATGAAATGTATAAAAGATGATTAAATAAAATAATATAAAATAAAAAATCGGATACGGGGTACCTCGGAACTTTTCCCAGTCACATCGTATTCACTACGCTCATCCTCCTTCTACATTCATTGCTGCTAAACTTTTATGATCCAAAAAAACCCATGGATATACTTGTCGTATTGAAACGATACTTAGTGTACTTATTCATTACGCAAAGGGTTATACTTGTATCTAACTTAAACTTAATTGGATTGTTTCCCAAATTTACATTTTTTTAAAAAACGTACACAAGTCATTTAATAAAGACTGAACTAATGCTGATAATGAAATGAAACTTGGTACATATGTTAGCCTAATACATAGCTACATGCGTGCCAAATCTCAAACTGATCGCCAACTTTTTCCGCGTTTTATGATTTTTCGACATTTTTGCTGAGCCATTATTGCATTTACCCGCAATAATAGCTCACCATTTTTAGCAAGCAGAGATTTGGCACGCATGTAGATATGTATAAGACTAATATATGTGCCAAGAATCATCTCATTATCAGCATTAGTTCAATTCTTTTTGAATGACTTGTGTACTATCAACTGGGAAATGGTCCAATTGAGTTGAAATTTGGTACAAGTGTATACCATTACCTAATAAATAAGTAAACTTTCGTTTCAATACGAAAAATATATCCATGATTTTTTATGGATCATAAAAATTAAGGAGCATTGAGCGGGTGACCGCTGAGAATGATACGGATGCATTTACTATCTGAAGACGAGCGAAGCGAGTCCAAAGGCATGTTGAAGTATAAATTCGGCAAACTGTACATTTCAAAAAATCAGAAAACTTTGAGATGTGTTCAGGTCGAGCTGATATTGTTATACATGTACTAATATGTATAGTTAATAGATATACGAAGTTATATTTAATTATCAGTATTACTTTTGACGTTATTAATTGACATATATAACATAATGTTAACAAATCATGTTTTTTGAGTAATACATATTAAAACACGCTTATTTCGTTGCAGTATGCCACTTATATAAATTAGTTATATGAAAACTGATATAGGACAACAACCATGTGGCCTTAACTAACACAGAGGAGTTTACAAAGAGGTTACACAGAGCCCCTGAGAGTCTCAAAACGATGTTTTAAAGTACTCAATGTATTGAGATATGGTATATCCTTTCTAAATGTAAATGTGCTAAACCTAATATACCCCTGAATTACTGGTAAACTCATGTTGGACCTTAACGGCTCGCGAACAAATAATAAATTTATTTAAAAAGGTTGTATTTACCGCAAGTTGAAGAAGCAATCGAAAAATCAGCTACCGTCGAAGAACAGCAAGTGTCGACAGTTGCTGATATTTCGATTTAATAAGTTTACTCCTTAGTAAATGTAAAAGCAAAATTACATTTAGCCTTAAAACTAATAGTCCGAGAGCTAGCCAAAAAAATGTGACGACAAAATATTTACCTTAAATTATGAAAGAAAAGCATAGTCTGCCTAACCGGAGTGGAGCCCTTCATATGAATGCACTCGCTTATAATATTAGAAAATCGCACGAATTCTTACTTGCAATAAGTGGTTCCCTGTCGGTCGTGTGGAAAAAATAAAGAGAACATTTTTTAAAGGTGATAAAATGTTCTATAAAACGAGTGTTTTGTTTTGTCAAAATCGAATTACTACGACTAAAGTTATGAAATTCGTTAAATGGCAAAAAAATTGTTTAAAAGCCAATATCTAGTCAAAGAAATTCGCTGGTTTTGCATAAATTAACCATTCTTTTGGTGTTTTTTGAAAGAGCCATATCTTTGGTTGCGGTCATCTGATTTTGATGATTAAACACTCGTTTTATACAACATTTTATTGCCTTTAGAAAATGTTCTCTTTATGTCTTGCACACGACCCACAGGGAACCACTTATTTCATGAAACTGATTTTTTTTTGTGAATTTGTAAAATTTTGAGCATGCGCAACTATATTAAGGATACCACTCTGGACAGGCACACTGTTTTTTCTTCATAATTCAAGGTATATTTTCAGAAAAATTTGGTTCGAAGTAGTACAAAATGAGTCACATTTTTTCAGGTCCGGCTCTTCGACTACAAATGTAAAACTGATGAGTTGGACACTGTCCATATAGTAATATTTCTGTCCGTGACTAAGTCCTTTTTATTAAAATCAAAACAAAATTAAAAGCATGTTTGGTGAGTTACACGTCTATACAGACCTGCGACAAGAGATCCCTTCCTCAAGATAGTTCGATTCCCGGTCCTGTTTGTCAAAACATAAATCATTCGGCATTTATTCATCGCAGACCAGGCAATACGTGGAATTAAAGTTGCAAAATGATCGTGGCGTTCAGTTTTTTCTACCCACGGCAGCCAAATGAAGCATTGTCATACTGATTTCAATGGAATATATGAACTCCAATGTCACCAAAACGGAATTTTCATAAGAGTTTTATTTCAATTCAAACCGAATGCGGATAAACAAAGAAGCGAACCCGAGGCTAGAACAATAAAATGTAACTGAGCGAGGTCGAGTCAAATTAATTAACTTTTGACTGACTAGCCGAAGCCGAGTCAAGTAAATATTAATTACCTCCGACGAGACAAGAATGTTTCCTTTATTGCATAGTGACGTAAAAAATTGTATCTACTAACGGCAAGAAAATCTTATTACATCTTATTATATCTTATTAAAATTTTATTACTATTCATGATATTAACGTACGGATAAACCTCAACAAAATTTAATTTATCCATATTAAAAACTAAATATTTAAACAAAGACCTATTTAAATCAACAAAAAGTTAAAGAAACAGTTAAAAATTGAAAATTCTTAAGTTCAAAGTGTCATTAAAATTATATTAGGTGATACTCAGGGTTTTAATCAGCTGATCAGATGGATTTTAACCATGTTTTTGATTGTTGATCACATGGCAGCAAAATTAGGCATCTTTAATCTAATTTCAATTCGCAAAATGACGTTCTGCCATATTTGTTTGTAAAACACTCAGCAAACCTTTAGTTTTTGCTAAATTTTAGAATGTTACACATAACTTTATGTCAGCAATATAAAATTCGCAGACACTTCGGAAAAATAATGCAATTAAATTGAGATTTGGCACGCGTGTGATTATGTGTAAGTCTAAAATATGTGCCAAGGTTCATCTCATTATCAGCATTAGTTCAATTTTTATTGAATGATTTGTGTACGTTTTAAAAAAAATGTAAATAATAGGAAAATGGTTCGAATAAGTTGAAATTTGGTACAAGTGTATACTATTACCTAATAAATAAGTAACTAAGTTTCGTTACAACACAACGAATGTTCGTTTCAATACAAATTATATTCATGATTTTAGTTGGATCATAAAAATTAAGTAGCATTGAGCGTGGAGTAAGTACAACTATTCGTTGATCAAACTTGGCAAGAAGGCAACACTGTTTGTTGATAACATTTGATAAGAGAAAGGCAATGTTTCTTTAAACTCTTATAGATTGAGTTGAATAGTTGAATTTATTTATTTTTTAACGACTTAATGAATTTTATTTATAAATATAGCGATTAATAAAACATTATTATTTAATAATGAATTACGTAAACTCAAACAATCAAGAAGGCATTTCAATAAAACGTAAAAAACTAGGTTTTCATGCTTAATAAGATTTAGATCATAATTTTGATTCAAAATCATTTCAAGTGTTACCAACGTAACAAAATGGTTGGCTTTTGTCGAACTGAAGTAAGTAAACTGAATGATGCTATACTATTATAGAATTATACTATTATTATACCTTATAATAGAATTATACTATGATGCTCTGAATCATTGGTTCACAACTTCCGTCTTCTTATGGTTTTATTTTAAAAAAATATTAACACACAGGAATGAGGGATCGGTTGTGTACTTGCGTTGAAACAAACTTACCAATGAACTTTGCACAAAAAGATCATTCAAAGTCAAAACAAAGATCAATTATCATATATTTCACTTTGACAGATCAAGTGTTCAAATACGCAATGGCTATTCTGGACTTGCGTTACTTGCATTTTCTGCTCAACCTATTAATATAAGTATTCTAATGATATTCACCCTATATATATATATATATATAATATATATATATATATATATATATTATATATATATATATATATATAATATATATATATATATATATATATATATATATATATATATAATATATATATATATATATATATACTTATATAACATAAGTATGTATGCTAATGATAAAAGAATGACATCACAATGCTTCAGGTCACATCTATGAATCGTCCTAGTAAAAAGACTGAAATCGCAATGCTTCAGGTCACATCTATGAATCGTCCTAGTAAAAAGAATGACATCACAATGCTTCAGGTCACATATATGAATCGTCCAAGTAAAAAGACTGAAATCGCAATGCTTCAGGTCACATCTATAAATCGTCCTAGTAAAAAGACTGAAATCGCAATGCTTCAGGTCACATCTATAAATCGTCCTAGTAAAAAGACCTGAAATCGCAATGCTTCAAATGTCTAGTAAAAGACTGAAATCGCATGCTTTTCTATAAATCGTCCTAGTAAAGACTGAAATCGCAATGCTTCAGGTCACATCTATAAATCGTCCTAGTAAAAGGAACCCATAAAAATTACCCCTCAAACATCACAAAAAATTACAAATCTTCATTTAGTGTTTATATTGGGCTGAAATTTTTTACACATAATAACTATAAATGGTTTATAAATATAGACTGTTTCATTGTATTATCAGTATTAGTTCTGGTTTTATTGATTGACATATATATGTTATGTTTAACATGGCATATATATGCCAAGTCAAACAAAACATTGTATCGTTAATTGACATGTGAACAAATGGCGTATTTTTTCTAATGCATTTGAAAATTTGCTTATATTGTGGCAGTATGCCACTTTTAATAAACTTTTACTCTATAGTTTTATAATTGTAAAACATAAGGAAAATAAAGTTTTTTTTATTATTTTTATTTTATATAAAGCAGTACTATGACGAACTGATAAAGTACTTCAAGCATGTGGCCGCGAAGCCTACCCCCAGCCTCGACACCGCGGAGCGACTAATTGGCTGAAGGCTTCTTGTTTTATAAATATTTATATCTTAATTTATTGTAATTTCAATTACAATAGTAAACAAAAAATTCATCAAATTATGAAAAAATAGTTATTTATGCCATAAGGCTGAGAAGTGTGTCTTTATGTCACGGCAATTAGATTTACCGACGAGCGAAGCGAGTCGGGAAAAATTGCCAAGACATAAAGACATTCTCAGCCGGATGGCATACACTACTTTTTTTGAGGTAGCAATCATTAAATAAACTGCGCTATATACTTAATTGAAAAAAAGTAAAACAAACAAACAAAAACAAAAACAAAATTAACGTTTTTAAAGAAACCTCATGAGGGTTTTACACAATGATTGTTTTTTGAACACGCTACATTACAGTAATGGCGGCAATATATGAATTACTTTTACGTCCTAGGAGTTTTTTTACATTCATTATTGTCTCGGAGGTGAAAAGTACTAAATAACCTCCTATACACAATAATGATTGGCTTCTCATCCTAAAACGGTCCAATACAGTGCTCAATTACGTACTACCTAAAAAAAACAATTTTCCCCTCGCAAGAAGGCTATAGCCTTAAGTCGTGAGGGAAATATATAATTTTATAATTAAATATGTATTTGATGATAAATCCAGGAACAATAATTTTTGTCCTGTAACGACTGATTCAGAATAAAAGGATGTGAATATCGTGAATGCAGCGGACATCCTCAACATAACGGTTCCTTAACAGTTTGATTGTGATTGATGATTACTCACATCTCACTCACACCGAGTAGATACGCTATGAGTTCTTACATAGGTTGTTTTTTTTAAATTATAACATTTCGGCTACAAAGGATAATAACCTGTAAAATGTAATTCTTTTCTTCCCGAAACAAAATATGAAAAATATAATACAACAATGGAGTGCTTTCTCGTATTGCAACATTAATAGACAAATAGTTTCAGTACCATGGATCTTGAATACAGGGGATGACGCACTAAGTCGGTTTGCCATACAAAAAAGTGTCCCCATCGAAAACCAAAAAACAGAGAGAATTCAACACGAAACATACGTCTAAAACCAACTGCGCATGCTTACAATTCTTACAACAGCGCAGGTCTTAAATTTTAGAGGCAAATTTACCTCTCAAGGGTTTCCCATTGTTTATTGCTTAAGAAGGTTATAAACACGCTTAAATTATCACTCACTGAAGTGGCAAGTATAGTCCAAAACTTAAAATTAAATAAGCACAAATTATTTAACAAGCACCACAACTGTAACAATCACGAACAGCATAGAAGCAGGTTGAGAAGCAAACTTGACAACCTTGGTACATAACCTGCGTTTGGCACCTTTTTTTCATTATAACCATAGGGAAGGTAAGTTTGCTCCTATTTCTCTATCTCATCATAACTTCATTGGGGTAAGAAAAGTTCCTTAATGCGTCCCCTTTATCAAGATCCTTTTTCAGCACTAAGAAACAAAAAACAAAATGCCTTAGTGGTTATGTGCTGTGCAGTGTCGGTGCAGATGGCGATAAGCTAATGAGCTAATGGCTCATAGCTCATAGACCATGATTTTAATACCTCATTTTCCTTAGAAACTTCAATAAAATTTTCATAGCAAATTTTAAAACGAATATAGAGAAATACAATGAGAAAAGAAGTACATTTCACTTAATTAAATTATTATCCGGTTTTTTACAATTTAAAAAAACGTACTAAAGTCAAACTTATCTAATGCTGATAATGAGATGGAACTTGGCACGCAAGTAAGTCTTATACATGGCTATATGCCTGCCAAATCTCATATTGTTCGCAACATTTTTCCGCGTTCTGTGATGTTTCAAATTTTTTTTTCATTCAAATTTGAAACATCACAGAACGCGGAAAAATGTTGCGAACAATATGAGATTTGGCAGGCATATAGCCATGTACAAGACTTACTTACGTGCCAAGTTCCATCTCATTATCAGCATTAGATAAGTTTGACTTTAGTACGATTTTTTAAATGTAAAAAACCGGATAATAATTTAATTAAGTGAAAATGAACTTCTTATCATTTGTATTTCTCTATATTCGTTTTAAAATTTGCTATGAAAATTTTATTGAAGTTTCTAAGGAAAATGAGGTATTAAAATCATGGTCTATGAGCTATTCTAATCTCTATTTATCTATTTGAACTGACGTTTATTCTATCTCTATTTAATCTATGAACTGACGCTTATTCTAATCTCTATTTTTATCTATTAACTGACGTTTTATTTCTAATCTCTATTTTATCTATTGAACTGACGTTTATTCTAATCTCTATTTTATCTATTGAACTGACGTTTATTCTAATCTCTATTTTATCTATTGAACTGACGTTTATTCTAATCTCTATTTTATCTATTGAACTGACGTTTATTCTAATCTCTATTTTATCTATTGAACTGACGTTTATTCCTAATTCTCTATTTTATCTGACGTTTATTCTAATCACTATTTTCTATTGAACTGACGTTTTTCTAATTATTTATCTATTGAACTGACGTTTATTCTTCTCTATTTTATCTATTGAGCTGACGCTTATTCTAATCTATATTTTATCTATTGAACTGATGCTTATTCTAATCTATATTTTTTCTATTGAACTGACGTTTATACTAATCTCTATTTTATCTATTGAACTAACGTTTATTCTATCCTCTGGTTTATCAATGGAACTAATGCTTACTCCCATCCACACCTCAATCTCTCTTTTGGTTAAAAACCTTTAAAATCAAATTGAAGAGAAAGACTAAAAGGCCTTCAGGTCACGTAAACTAGATTTGAAGTCCTTCATCAGACAGTTTGGAACAGACCCGTTCTTCAACAGGTAGGCCCGTAGGTTGGTGCAGGTTATTGTAATGGGATATCTAGAAAAAAATGTCCATCCTGTCAATAAGTATATAGATGTTTATATAGTAATTTTATCCTTTTTCGACAAGAAAAGATAACAAATAAGACCACACATGGTGTGATACTTTTAGTAAACGATACTACTAACACATACAATGTTCATTATAAAGATCAAGTCTACAAAAAGCGACGAGCCCTCTGCATTCTTCAGAGGGCTCGTCGTGCTCATTGAGACTAGAAGTTAATCACTGATTTAACTTTATTAGTTGAGAGCTCGAGTGTTGCCCCGCCTGCTAATGATGGCGTTATGCCGAAACCGGTCCAGGGCTATTTTTATCCAACAGCAAGTATCGACGGTAGCTGATTCTTCGATTGCTTCTTCAACTTGCGGTAAATATAACCTTTCTAATTTTAAAAATATAATAGTTCAAATGCGAGGCCTAAAAAATGTGACTCATTTTGTACTACTTCAAAATAAATTTTTCCGAAAATATACCTTAAATTATGAAGGAAAAGCATAGTCTGCCTATCCAGAGTGGAGCCTTTCATATGAATGCAAATATTAGAAAATCGCACAATTTCCAGTTTCCATGCAATAAGTGGTTCCCTGTAGGTCGTGTGCAAAACAAGAAGAAAACATTTTAATACTGATGAAATTTGCTTTAAAACGAATTAACTATTACTAAAGCTTTGACATTTTTTAAATAGCTAAAAAAATGCTCAAATAGTCAATATTTTTTTTTTTCAAAGAAATTCGGTGACTTTGCATAAATTGACCATTTTTTGGTGTTCTTAAAAGAGCCATAACTTTGATTGTAGTGATCTGATTTTGATGATTAAACACTCGCTGAATTGGATACTTTATCATCTTTAAAAAATGGTCTCTTCATGTTTGCCCACGACAAACAGCAAACCACTTATTTCAAGAAAACTGTTAATTACACTTTTTATTAACAAAACACCCCTTGGCTCTTGGTCTAATATATTCACTTTTTGTAAAAAAAATATTCTAGGTGTACCATTTGATAAAATGGTATTATAGGAGATACTGTTTGGTTTCTTAGGCTAGTGGTATCGACTTTGGACAGGTTTTATCTCTCAAAGAATCATAAATAAGCATCGCTAAAACGGCACACCGATAAAATGACGTCACAAAAACCTAGTTTGCACTGTCTATGTGGAGACAAGAAACACCTCAAAATAAACATATAAAATAATTATTTATCCAGTATAAGTATTATATATAAAAATGTTAGGTACATACAAAAGACTAGAAAATTAACTTTTAACCTGTAAAATAATTATCAAATTACGCCTTATAAGGTTCAATTGAAGAATAATCCGTTTGTTTTACGTGTTGGTATTGTCGGGTAAGATTTACAAGAGCATCACGTAGGTCGCTTCATCTAAACGTCGGTGTGACAACAAATTCTTTTAATGGATTTTTCTTTGATTGAAATCATTGATGCCGTCAAGTAATTAAGTTTTTTTATTCGGAGTCTAAGATTAATACATAAGTTAGTTTGTACACTGCTATATATACAGGGTGTCCACGGATGGAGTTGCTATACGTGTAAATGACAAAAAATTTCATTTTTCGACAAAAAGTCACTCTTTATAAAAATTTTTGCTTGTTTTGAAACGAAGATTGAGTAGACTAAAAGTTTCGTACCATGTACCCAGTACCCAAAATGTACAATTTTTTAAAATTCGCCAAGAGATAAGTAGGTCTAATTTTGATTTTACGACAAAAAGTTATTCTTCATAAAGTCACTTATTTTTTAAAAAAAAAATCAATTTATGCAAAAACATGACAATCATTTTTCACCATTAATTTTTTTTTCTTTTGTTTTTTATTTTTATTTTGTTTTGATTTAATGAAAAAACAAAATCAGCTGATTAATTAATTAAATAATAAATGTAAACAAACTCCACGTGTATTTTGTTTTATGTACTTTGATAAATACTTATGATTTTGATGACTTGATTAAGTAGATTATTATTTTTTTTTATTTGCAATTATTGAAAGTATTATTCGTACTTAAATAATTATTGAACTTGTACTAACTAAGACATTATTTTTTCTAAAGTGGTAAGTTAGACGATATTATTAATATTGTTTGCTAAAGCTAATTTAAATAACTTTTTAATGTTTTAAATTCTTTTATTAATTCAAGATGTTAACGCAAGAACAGAGAATATACTTGGTTCAGTGTTACGGTATTGGGGACGTAACATACGCTCGAGCTATAGAACTGTTTCATATTAGATTTCCTAATGTTAACGCAACCCGGCAAATTTAAAAAAAAATAATTGAAAAATTTGTGCGAACCGGCAGTGTCGCTGACGTAAAAAAGTAGAGAAAGAATAACAATGAAGACGACGCACCATTGTTGGTACTAGATTCCGTAAGGGATAATCCTCCAAGTCGCTCAGAATCAGACAGCAGGAACTAATGATCAGTAAATCTCACATACAGAAATTTTTGAAAGTAAACCAATATCTCCATATAAACCTCATTTTCTACACAAACTAGAAGATGGAGACGACGCACTAGACTTGACTTTTTTGACATTAGGTGAAAAAATAGACCGAAACCGAAATTTCCACAAACGAATAATATTTAGCGACGAATCGACTTTTAGTACCAACGGACATGTATCCTCACAAAACGCACGATACTGGACACAGGACAATCCAGTTATTCTATTACTACAAACAGTCAAAAATTTAAAAAAGTAAATGTATGGTGCGATGACACCAACAAAAATAATTGGACCATATTTAGACGGGGCACTGAACCAAGACAGCTTACTTACATTTATATTAGACAATTTTTGGCACAGTTAGACGAAGAAAATTTAGACTTTAGACAAAAAATGCATTTCAACAAGATGGATTCCGGCGCATTTAGCCTATAACGTCAGAGATTGGTTAGACCATAAATTTCTAGGAAAATGGATAGGACGATTTGGACCTATTGCTTGGCCTGAGCGTTCCCTGACCTAACAAATGGATTTCTTTCTGTGGGGTACTTGAAACAGAAAGTATTTCACGAAACTGTTCCTCATGATGTAAATATTTTAAAAAAAAAGATACGAGAAGCAGTAGAACAGTGACCGAAGAAATGTTAGGCAGAGTCTATATGAATTCAAGAAAAGATTAGAACTGTGCGTCGAAGGTGGTGGTTTACATATTGAATAATCGACTGCGTTATTTTACTTTTCCTTTATTTTTCTTTACTTTAGATTTTTTATTTATTTATTTAGATTTAGACATTGTATTTATTAAATACATAGTAGAACAGATTATATGTAGTTTGTTTACATTTATATTAATTAATTAATCAGCTGATTTTTGTGTTTTCATTAATCAAAACAAAATTAAAAAACAAAAACAAATGAATAAAAAAAATTTTAATTAATGGTGAAAATGATTGGCATTTTTTTATTGCTAAATTGATTTTTTTTTAAAAATAAGTGACTTTTTGAAGAATAACTTTTTTAAAAAATTGTACATTTTGGGTACTGGGTACATGGTACGAATATTTTAGTCTGCTCAATCTTCGTTTCAAAACAAGCAAAAATTTATATATATATTATATATATATATATATATATATATAATTATAATATTATATATATATATATTTTGTGTGTGTGTGTGTATGTATGTATCTATATATGTATATGATATATCCCTAGAACTAGGCAAGCCACAGGTGCGGTTGAGGCTTCATTGAACTCAAGAAAGCTCCAAAATACTTTTTAGAGAATTTTTAAAGAAAAGTGAGCTTATGAGATTGAGGTCATGGAGGGGGCGAGCTAGATTTCTTGGTAGAGAGGGGCCTTCCTAAATCAAGAAAAAAAAATATATATAGATATATATGTTTATGAAATATGTATGATCTCAATGACCGTCATGACATCAATGGCCGTCATGACGGTTAAGAACCCACAAACATTTCAAGAAATCACAAATCTTCATATAGTGTTTAGATTGTGCTGAAATTAATTGTAACAGTATATGCAGATCAGACAAAGTACAACAAACATGCATGTGGCCGCAAAGCGACAGAGTGAGATGCGAAGCTGCAAAGCGGCCTCTTGTTTTTAATTTTAAGCGAAAAATTGTTTAGAGAAAATTAAGCTTATGAGGTCGTCGGTATGCAAGAAATAGAGTGCCCTCGCCCACTCCATTTAGTTAGGGCTCCTTAATCAATATTTGTATCCATAATGATACAAGACTACATTAACACGCAGAAGGAGAAAATTGTACAATTAAGGATGATCAACTACCAATAAGCTCTTGAAAACAGAGAATTTAAGAGCTATGGAAAAGCTGAAAATTGAAGCTGCAGACGGTGATAAATGCAGCTCTCTGACCCACGGACTCGTGATTCTAGAGTGATATATATATATATATATATATATATATATATATATAATATTATATATATATTATATTATATATTATTGCGTGCGTGGTGCTATTTGAAATAGCTATTAATCTAATCAGATTAACTTACCCGCGAGCTCATTCTTGATAATCTGTAATCTAAAATAATTACTGTGAGCAATTAAAAAATTATTTAATACTGAAAGGGTTCAACGGAATCAAGTTCCTTTGAAAGCAATCTAGATACAAAGAACAAATTAGTCAGGTTATCTTGAAAACTTCATCGCGTTTGTTTGTTTAAAAAAAAATGAACAAAAAATGCTGTTAAAAAAGAAAAACGTGAAGTTGAAGAGGTTTTATGTGAACTTTATCTATGATCTATTAGCTTCAGACTTTAGCACATAAATGGCGTTAAAACTTTAAAGACAGTTTTATTTCCAAGTAACAGTAAAAACTTTGTCCTCCTTATTTTTTATTTAGTGTCGATATAGTTAGCAAACGGGTTATTTGAGTTTGTAAGGTAAAAATTCTAATTTTCTCATCTGAAGAAAAAATAATTGAAATACGCTCGCTATAGGTACTTTAGTAGGAAGGAATGCAAGGTTAGAGGGTAGAAATCCAAAGTTAGGAGAAAGCAAAGAAAGACTAGAGGGAAGGAAAGCAATGTTAGGAGGAAGTCAAGAAAGACTAGAGGGAAGGAAAGCAAGGTTAGAGGAAGCAAAGAAAGGAAAAGAAAGCAAAGTTAGGAGGAAGCAAAGAAAGGCCAGAGGAAAAGAAAGCAAAGTTAGGAGGAAGCAAAGAAAGGCTAGAGGGAAGGAAAGCAAAGTTAGGAGGAAGCAAGAAAGGCAGAGGAAAAGAAAGCAAAGGAAAGCAAAGAAAGGCTAGAGGGAAGGAAAGCAAGGTTAGGAGGAAGCAAAGAAGGCCAGAGGAAAAGAAAGCAAGTTAGTAGAAAGAACAAGGTTATAGATAAATAAAGCTGTGTTAGAGGAAAGAAAAGCAAGATTTGAGGGAAGGAAAGCAAGGTTAGTGGGAAATTAAGGTTTAAAGGAAAGCAAGATTAATGATTCTATTCGAAAGAAATATCAATATATAATAATAATAAGCTCTTGTATCCGCAACAGAACTATCCACTTTTGACAACAATTTGAAGAATTTAAGTACTTTTTCCATCGATGTTTAATGATGAAAAGAAAAAGGTATAAGCTCCGTTGCAAAGAGATATTTGCTATCCAAGATCAAGATCTTGGATAGCAAGATCAAACATTTATCAGCAAGATCTATTAGCTCGCAGCACTTGCGAAAGTTGTATGTTTATTTTGTTACATCCTGCTAAGTAGAAGCTAACCCGCAGATATCGATATAAGAGTATTTTGACCTGATTTTGACTACATGGATGAAAAAAAAAACAAATTGAAAAAGAACTCTATCAAATAGAAATAATAATCCTCTGGCGACATTTCTAATTTTCGTTCTATTATTCTCGAATTCAATTCCAAGTTATCTAATCCATGTTCTATGAAAGTCGCGAACTTCCACACGTACAGTTAAGTGTACAATGCAGAGCGAAAGAACAAGAAAATTGCCACAAACCGGAACCAATCCAGCGATTATCTGATCAACCAGACAAAGATGATCGATTTCTTTTTACCTCGACAATTTTCTTTTTTTCATTATATAACCAATTTTTTGTTACATCATTAAATTCAAATGAATATTTATGTCAATGGTTAGTCTAGACAATTCTGAATACAAGACAAACTTAATTGAAAATTAATTTTATGAAGTTTTTTCTCTGAACAAGTACCTTGCTAGTATCATTTAATGTATGCTTTTTATGTAATTTTTTAAAACTTCTAAGTAAACTTTTTGAAACTTTTATTGAAACAAAATTATAACAAAATATATTTGGAGTAGTTAATAATATTATCATATCATTATGTATGTCACGATCTAACATTAATTTAGGTATGATTTTATTTTTTAAACTTTTCACGATAAATATAACTTTTAAATTTTCTTTATATTATATTTTTGTAATGTATATACTTTCGTTAATTTTCTAAATTTACTTTCTGTAGGTTATATTATATATGAAAAATTGCTCTTTTTATACAAAAGACGTCAATATATGACGCGTAAAAGCGACAAAATCGCGTTCAAGATTTATGCGCAAGGCTCGATAATTGAACTTGAATAAAGGAAGGCAGATTTCCCGAGAAAGACGTTCTGAAGCGAAAATAATTGCTGTGAAAGTTACACCGAGTTTTATATTCTGTTTCAGAGGAAATTCTTGAGAGAAAAATTGTATAAATCTAAACAAAAATAATTTCTTTTCTTTTCTAATGCCTGACCTAAAAAT
Organism: Microvelia longipes; assembly: GCA_018340805.1. Taxonomy (NCBI): domain Eukaryota; kingdom Metazoa; phylum Arthropoda; class Insecta; order Hemiptera; family Veliidae; genus Microvelia; species Microvelia longipes. Next base: position 8,454,265 of record JACMZG010001863.1, read on the forward strand.
TACAAAAAATTGAGAAAAATGTAAACACTGATCAGTATTATATAAGCATAAAACACAATAGGTCAGTAAAGTCTGCTATCCCCCCTAAGACATTTTATTACTCTAGAGGCCCTATTGGTTAAGTTTTGAAATATCGAAAAAGTAACCTGACCATCTTCGAATTTCAATATAATCAAAACACAGTACAAAATTATCGTAACTTATATATAAAAGAACGTTTTTATTACTAAACAAAACAAAGTAAAAAAAGAGCTCACAATGAATGATTTATCAAAATCTTTAAACTCTCTGGGGAAAGTTTTCAATGAGGTCGAACAGGGCCAAAGTTGAACAGGGCTAAATTGCGCTCGGCAATTTATGATATAACAAGTGCTCAAACAAAATATAAACGGACAATTACATTACATGGTATGTAAACAAGTAATAATGTACTATCCTATTAAAACAGTGCTTTGTATAATTGGCCATTATTAAAAAATCAAACAAAGTCAAACCCAAAAAACTTGCTCACATAAAAAGTATAAGAATTGCGTCGCGGGGCAGTTACCATCAAATTTGTTGGGTCGCGGATGAAAAAGTCGAGAAGCGCTGATCTAGAGAGCCCTATCATTCTATGAATTTGAATTTTAACTTAAGTTATCTAGTAAGCAAAGTAAGCTACTTATTACTATTTAAATTACTGACAAGCTTGCTTGCGAGCGAAGCAAGCCCTTTCCTATTTAATTCAAAATGTTTAAAGCCAGTCATTTTTTCTGTATGTTATATATCTTATATATCAAACGGTATCTTATTGATATTTCTATATGCCGACGAACTCATTAGCGTAATTTTCCATCAAAATTCACTGGTTAACCAGCAAAAAATGTCTACCTCAAAAGGGATTTTTTAAGCAAGTAGAGACTTGAGACTTTATATGGTCGACTCTAAACCGCTACACCGCGCTGGTCCTATTTAAGGATTATTAATATAGCTTTCCTGAAGGACGCATTATGATTATACTTATTAATCAACCAAACTAGGATACCGTTTAGCACCCACTTAACTCGATCTAGTTTCAGATCATATTCAGTCTGTTACTAAAGTATCTTTTAATTAACACATAAACTTTACCACTCAACCTATAAATTATAACCTATTACATCCTTATTATAACCTAGTTGTTAACAACCCTGTAATTAATAACGAAAAATGGATTATAAAAATACATAGATAGTTAAAATCTTTTATTTGAACTTTATTATAAACTAATATTTAAAAAATTAAATAAAAGAACTTGTAATATTTTTAAGTAAACTATTTAAGTTAAAATATAAAAGTAAATAAAATATAATTTTACGTTAAAATATAATTATAAAATTATAATTTTAATCTTATTTTATTTTATGTAAATAAATATAACTTTTACATAAATATATAAAAGTAATAAATACAAATAAATAAATAAATAAACCATTTATTTGCACATAAAACAATGATCATTTAAACATAGATATTACTGAAAGTAATAGGTTTGTTTAATAATTTAACCAAGTGTTTCTAGCGTTTAATTCCATAGTCTAGACAGGAATTATGAATTAGAGCGGAAATTTTAGCGAGAATGAATTCTTGACAAGTTTCTAAGGAAAGAATTTTATAATATTTCTCAAGTCTCAGAATTGGCAATAGTTATATTAAACTGCATATATTAAGACTCATTGTGATGACTCAAACTTCACTTAGGCATGTTTACAATGATGATTTGAACTTTACTTAAGTAATTTACGATGATGACATAAGCTTCTCTTAAGAAAGTTTACAATTTAAAAGTTTTAATGGTAGATTTGGGTGATCAGGTTGATAATGGTATCAGTGCAGTACAAGTTCCTCGGGATAGCTCAGTCGATGAGAGTACGACCGCGTTTAGGTTGGCGTTCATCCTGGGGTTCGAATCCCAGTTCGAAGCTTTCATTTTAATCGCATTTTAGGGTAACTATTTTCTTTAAATAAATCAGCATTAGTGACAATAAATTTCTTTAAATTGAGGGTAAGGTAGTAACAGATTTGCGTTTATAGGGCAAAAATAAGGCATTTATGGACTAGGCGAATTCTTCCTAATGACAATACTTAAGTTTCAATCTTGAGATAAAATGTTCAATTTTTACACATTAGGCACTTCTTTTCCGCCAAAATAGCGTTTTTAAACAGAAATATGCTAGGGGCAAAATAGCGTTCTTAAACAGAAACATGCTAGGGGCATTATGTCTTGTATTTTTTCTTAGTATCCAAAAAATCCAATAAAATTTTATCATTCAATTAACTTTTCTGTTATTTCCTTAAGATTCGGGTTTACATGCCACACACGAAGAACTAAACCACCAAAATGAAGTTTCCCTTACACATAAAAAGTAACAGTTATCCTTATTTTATATCTAACGGTGTCAAAATTTAAAATAAGGAGATTTTCGGACCACTCTGTATGATATTACTACGAGCCAAGGATCTTGAATAAAGGGGATGATGCACTAAGTCGATTTCCTTTACGAAAATGTGACCCCAACGAAAACCAAAAATAGAGAGAATTCAACACGAAACACACGTCAAAAACCGACTGCACATGCTTGGTACAAACTGCGCATGCTTACAATTCTTATAACAGCGCAGGTCTTAAATTTTAAAGGTAAACTTACCCCTCAATGGTTTCCCTTCATTTTTGGCTTGAGAAGGTTATAAACATGCTTTAATTATCACTCACTGAAGTGGCTAAGTATAGTCCAAAACTTAATATTAATTAAGAACAAATGACTTAACAAGCACCACAAATGTAACAATCACGAGAAGCACAGAAGAAAGTTGAGAAGCAAACTCGACAACCTTGCTACATAACCTGCGTTTGGCGCCTTTTTTTCATTATAATCATAGGGAAGGTAAGTTTGCTCCTATTTCTCTATCTCATACAACTTCCATATGGTCAGAAATGTTCCTTAATGCGTCATCTCCTATACTCAATATCCTTGCTACGAGCACATTAAAAAATTAAAAATACGACTCATAAAGAAAAGTTAACTCCTTCATATATGGGTATCACCAATCAATTTACTATTTTTACAAAAAAATATCCAAATTCGATTATCAAAAATATCGGCGTCTGTAGTCGATATTTAAAAAAAAAATACTAAAGTATTGTTCTCCAAAAATACGAAGGCAAGCCCACGTAAAAAGAAATTATTCATTAATAAGAAATGTTATTGTTATTTCCCGTCAAAAATATCATAAAAACTCAAAAAAGAATTTTTAGCATAAAGCTCGGAAAAAATTAACTGTATATTTATTTTTTATAAAACCATACAGTCCAAATAAATGGGCGTCGGTATTTATATGTTTTTGTGGGCTTGGTCATTGTTAGATTGTTACGTGGGTGTTCCAGGATCTGAAGCTGGTTATATTTATGGAAAACTGTCCACATAACAATAGTTTATTACAAATAACGTTATATTTTTTTATTATAGTTATAACATTATTGGTGTGATAGGGAATAAAAATTTAGATAAAGTTAACACCACCCAAGAAGTCTTGGTTAGAACAAAATTTCGGATTTTATAAGAAATGATTCTAGTGTGAGTTGAAGAATTTTGATTCACTTCGGCATTTTTATAGATATGGTCTGGATTCGGTACATAAATTATTTAAAGGAGACTGTGCAAATTTCTTTTGAAAAAATTCATTATTAGTATAGATGTCATAGTAGGAGTGTGTCAGAAACCTTGTCATCGAGTCTGGGACCAAAGATTTTTATTTTTTATATAATATGTATATTAGTTCTTATAAATGTATATATATATATATATATATATATATATATATATATATATATATATATATATACATATGTATATATACATACATACATAATATATATATATTATACATATATATATATATATATTATATATATATATTATATATATATATATATATATATATATATATATATATATATATATATATATATATATATATATTGTCAATTATACTTCTATAATCGACCCATCTATTTAAACATGCGGACACATTTTATTCGATTTCGGGAAGATCCGCAGTAAAAGTATAAAGAAAATAATAAAGAAGTATATTATAGACATTTATAAAAATAAAAAAGGATTCGCTAAATGAAATAGGAAATATTTTTTTCCGAAAAAAATAAAAATAGAACGGACTTTTGAAATGTTTGATGATTGAAACGTCCAGGAGAGAGATAATTAATCAAAAGCTGATGGCCTTAATGATTAATAGATTTTATTTCTTTTAGCACTAAAACCGGTAGAAAGGTTATAGAAGATAAAAAAGGTTTTTATTCTTCAAACGTGACTCGGCTAGAAGTAATCAGTCAAAATAGTTTAAGGTAATAAAGCGAAGATAATGGAATACAGTAGCTGAAACGCCGAGCAAGTTTCGAGGTACTTCATTAATATATAATATATAATATATAATATATATATATATATATATATATATATTATATAAATATATAATATTGGTAGAGGTTATTGAATCATTGTAATAGTGAATTGAAGTAAAATATAGCTGAAAATATGAATGTAGGAAAGTCCAAAAAAAATGTAGTAAGTACAAAACTCGGTTGTATCAATATAATTCATTGTTTTTCTTTGTTTTTATACTTTTTTAAAAAATGATGTATTTTATTTGCTTTTTTTTTCTTATTTGTACCAGACGTATATTGGTAAAATAATGTGTTAGCGTTAAACATCAGAAGCTGAGTTTTACATGAATTATTCGTATTTGTTCCGATTAAACATTAGAAACTGAGTTTTCAAGAATTATACGTATTTTTTCAATTAAACATTAGAAACTGAGTTTTCACATGAATTATTCGTATTTGTTCAGATTAAACATCAGAAACTGAGTTTTTGCATAAATTATACGTATTTGTTCTAATTAAACATCAGAAACTGAGTTTTTACATGAATTATACGTATTTGTTCAGATTAAACATCAGAAACTGAGTTCTCACATGAATTATACGTATTTGTTCAGATTAAACATCAGAAACTGAGTTTTTGCATGAATTATACGTATTTGTTCCGATTAACATTAGAAACCGAGTTTTCACATGAATTATTCGTATTTGTTCAGATTAAACATTAGAAACTGAGTTTTTGCAGGAATTATACGTATTTGTTCAGATTAAACATAAGAAACTGAGTTTTCACATGAATTATACGTATTTGTTCAGATTAAACATCAGAAACTGAGTTTTCAAATGAATTATTCGTATTTTTTTCGATTAAACATTAGAAACTGAGTTTTCACATGAATTATACGTATTTGTTCAGATTAAACATCAGAAACTGAGTTTTCACATGAATTATACGTATTTTTTTCAATTAAACATTAGAAACCTGAGTTTTCACATGAAATTATTCGTATTTGTTCAGATTAAACATCAGAAACTGAGTTTTTGCATAAATTATACGTATTTGTTCTAATTAAACATCAGAAACTGAGTTTTTCATGATTATACGTATTTGTTCAGATTAAAATCAGAAACTGAGTTTACATGAATTATACGTATTTGTTCAGATTAAACATCAGAAACTGAGTTTTTGCATGAATTATACGTATTTGTTCCGATTAACATTAGAAACCGAGTTTTTCACATGAATTATTCGTATTTTGTTCAGACTAAACATTAGAAACTGAGTTTTTGCATGAATTATACGTATTTGTTCAGATGAAACATTAGAAACTGAGTTTTCACATGAATTATATGTTTGTTCAGATTAAACATCAGAAACTGAGTTTTTACATGAATTATACGTATTTGTTCAGAAAAACATCAGAAACTGAGTTCTCACATGAATTATACGTATTTGTTCAGATTAAACATCAAAAACTGAGTTTTTGCATGAATTATACGTATTTGTTCCGATTAACATTAGAAACCGAGGTTTTTGCATGAATTATACGTAGTTGTTCCGATTAACATTAGAAACAGAGTTTTCACATGAATTATTCGTATTTGTTCAGATTAAATCAGAAACTGAGTTTTTGCATGAATTTATACGTATTTGTTCTAATTAAACACCAGAAACTGAGTTTTTACATGAATTATACGTATTTGTTCGATTAAAATCATTAGAAGCTGAGTTTGCCATGAATTATTCGTATTTTTTTCGATTAAACATTAGAAACTGAGTTTTCACAGAATGTATTTGTTCAGATTAAACATCAAAACTGAGTTTTTGCATGAATTATACGTATTTGTTCCAATTAACATTAGAAACCGAGTTTTCACATGAATTATTCGTATTTGTTCAGATTAAACATTAGAAACTGAGTTTTTGCATGAATTATACGTATTTGTTCAGATGAAACATTAGAAACTGAGTTTTCACATGAATTATAGTATTGTTCAGATAAACATCAGAAACTGAGTTTTTACATGGATTTATACGTATTTGTTCAGATTAAACATCAGAAACTGAGTTCTCACATAATATAACGTAATTTGTCAGATTAAACATCAAAAAACTGAGTTTTTGCATGAATTATTACGTATTTGTTCAGATTAAACAATAGAAACAGAGTTTTTGCATGAATTATACGTAGTTGTTCCCGATTAACATTAGAAACAGAGTTTTCACATGAATTATTCGTATTTGTTCAGATTAAACATCAGACACTGAGTTTTTGCATGATTTACGTATTTTTCTAATTAAACACAGAAAACTGAGTTTTACATGATTATTACGTATTTGTTCCGATTAAACATTAGAAGCTGAGTTTTGCACATGAATTATTCGTATTTTTTTCGATTAAACATTAGAAACCTGAGTTTTCACATGAATTATTCGTATTTGTTCAAGATTAAACATCAGAAACTGAGTTTTCACATGAATTATACGTATTTGTTCAGATTAAACAATAGAAACAGAGTTTTTGCATGAATTATACGTATTTGTTCCGATTAACATTAGAAACAGAGTTTTCACATGAATTATTCGTATTTGTTCAGATTAAACATCAGAAACTGAGTTTTTGCTGAATTATACGTATTTGTTCAGATTAAACATCAGAACTGATTTTACATAGAATTATACGTATTTGTTCAGATTAAACATTAGAACTGAGTTTTCACATAATTATAGTATTTGTTCAGATTAAAACATCAGAAACTGAGTTTTTACATGAATTATACGTATTGTTCAGATTAAACATCAAACATCCGAACTGAAGTTTCGTTCAGATAAACAATAGGAGTTTTCACATGAATTATACGTAGTTGTTCCGATTTTAGAAACAGGTTTTCACATGAATTATTCGTATTTGTTCAGACTAAACATCAGAAACTGAGTTTTTTGCCTGAATTATACGTATTGTTCTAAATTAAACACCAGAAACTGAGTTTTTACATGAATTATACGTATTTGTTCCGATTAAAACATTGAAGCTGAGTTTGCCACATGAATTATTCGTATTTTTTCGATTAAACATTAGAAACTGAGTTTTCACATGAATTATTCGTATTTGTTCAGATTAAACATCAGAAACTGAGTCTTTCACATGAATTATACGTATTTGTTCAGATTAACAATAGAAACAGAGTTTTTGCATGAATTATACGTATTTGTTCCGATTAAC